>PVKZ01000730.1:389438-631717 GCA_004027375.1 Macroglossus sobrinus | reverse complement strand
CTTTCGCCCCCATTTTCTTTCAGGTCGGATCCTCCTCGTCCCCCCACGAATAACTAAGTCCTGCGGGTCGGGACACTGTAGTTTGCAACAAAATCAAATCAATGTGACCAATGATGGCTTTATAGACGTTTTGGGTGTCCTGAACACCCCTTTAGAAGGACCTGACCAGAAGAGCCTCATTCCAATGGAAAGGGCTGAGCATACCTTCCTGTTCCTTGTAGGTCAGGATGACTGCAACTGGAATAGTGGAATTCTATGGTAATGAGACCTCTAAATGCTTACAGGCCCATGGTAAGAAGCAGCCCCAGATCATCTGTTACCCAGGGGCAGGACACTATATCAAGCCTCCTTACTTCCCCATGTGTTGGGCATCCCTGCACACCTTGTCCTGTCATCTGAGGAGGGGAGCCTAGGGCTCATGCCATGGCCCAGGTGGATGCTTGGAAGCAGCTCCAGATTTTCTTTCACAAACACTTGGGTGGGGAAAAGGGGACAGTCACACCCAAACTATAATCTTTGATTCGATTGTGTGGCATCTCTGAAGCTAATTTGCCCTGAGAATAGCTGCCACAATTAGTATGTATGTGTAGTTTTTTTCTTTTTAATAATTAGATTTTCCCCCTCCTCACTGTTAAAATGAACTGACCAATGAATTTTCAAGATTTTTATAAACTACATGCTTTTCAGCTGTGTAGGAAGAGAGTGATTCTGCAGAAAACACAGCAGATGGGAAAAGCATAACTTTTAGTCTCTCACAACACACAAGGCTGTAGCTACAAAAAGTGAGTAACAATGATTGACAGTGGCTCAAACACAACTGATACTTAGCAATTTGCTTAATTGTTTATTGTTGAATTTAATAATTCATTTAATTTCATTAATAAATGATTACCTACCTTAGAAAAGCCTATAATATCAAAAATATTATCAGATTTGAGTTTCTTTCTTAAGAATGAAAGTGAACATCTTAGCTATAAATTATTAGATTAATACTTAAATGTAAAACTATAAAAACATTTCATAGCAAATACATATTTAGGTCCTTGATATCTTACCCTTTGATGAATAAGAATTCTCCTGGTGTAAATAAATTTTAAGTTATGCTCGTGTTCACACATATGGTCCTTTATGATTTAGTTGCTTTGAAAGCTAATAAAACATTTAGATAAATTACATAAGTGATTTTAACAGCAATTAATGTGAAAATAAGTAATTTAATATTTATACCAATTGATATAAATAGTTCCACGATAGGCTTACTAAACTTTTCTTAAAGCTTAATGTATTTAAAGTAAACACACACACACACACACACACCAAAACCTTAATTTATTATGGTATTATTTTCTCAATTATTTTTTCAACAAAGCAATTATTGACATTTTTCCCTGAAACTTTTTCAAAAAAGTACAGTGCTTTTTGTTTTGACAGCTTTTTCTTCTTCATTACTTAATCCTCATCAATCTGTGAGGTGGGTGTCATCTTCATTTTACAGATGAGGAAACCAAGTCTCAGGAAGTTCTTCACATAGTAAATGTAGAGCTGGAGCTCAGTATCCCCAAATCCAACTTTTTTCTTTGTTAAGCTGCATCCCTCTCTTATATCTGTGCTTCTTAATTTTATTTGGGCACAAAGCCATGTGTTTATCAATTGCTGCCTCTTTCTCATTCACCCAATAGAATGCACATTTGTGTCCATTCATATTCACACACAAAATGTTTGTTTTTCAGGTTCATCATCATGAATTCCCTTAAAGCCCAACCATGCTCTCTACAAGATAACCAACTGGCAACTATGGAAAATAGTGGGAAAGTTGAACCAACTCATTGGAGTTTTAGGGATGCATAAACTGTCAAACCAAAGTAATTTCTTGGTTTTTCATAGAAAACATTTCATTTTTTATTTCCATATTGAAGTCCATCAGTGTCCAATGTTTTGCTTCTATTTTTTGTTGTAGTCTTGTGGTAATATTACCATAGACTATTGCGTTTACTTCATTTCTTGACTAATACAGAAAAAAATAGATGATTCTCTGCCTGGTGTAGAAAAATAGATGATTTCTTTAGCTTCCTTATCAGCTGCCTGTCACACTTGGGCATCTCTTTACATTAGCTCTCCAGAATGTCGAGACAGACTGCTGATTGAGCTAACTGACAAGAATACTGTATCTTCTTCCATACTTGTTGAGAGATTCATCAGAAATAGGATCTAGGAATACGACATGAACTTCTTCCTTCCCTCACCATTTTGACAACATCCATTTGGTTGTGCTCTATTTCAAAACTTGTTACTATTTCAATATCAACAAAATTTCTACTAGGAACACATGTAGGTTTACCTTATCTCACCTGTGTAGGGGAGGCAAAATTTTACCTCTACTCTTAGGCTTTCCAGTCGGGCCTTAGAATTGAATTGATGTTAAGAGAGATTAACAAGAAAAAAGCATAGCAATTTTATTTTTACATGTGCAAAATGTCTCCACAAGAAAATGAAGACCCAAAGAAGTAACAAAACCTAAGTACTCATATACTAGATTGAACAGAGTGACAACTGTGGAAAATCAAAAGATATAGGGGGACGAAAGGAAGAGAAATTATTTTAACAAGTTGTTATGGAATTCTCTTAGCCTTAACTCCTGTTTCTGGTGATAAGACTGTTTCTTTCCTCTTGGTATAAGGAGGGCAGCTCTCACAGAAAAGTTTCATCTTATAATTTTAGGGGAAAAATTGGAGCGAGTGCCCTTCTTACACTTAAGTTTTTCAAGTGCCTTTAGCTCAAAATAGTCAATATGCCAAAATTACATTTTGGGGTAGCATGCCTTGCACCCCTTCGCCTGACTTATCTCCACAGTGTCTCTCATCCCCACTTGATTTTGAGAAATGAAGATAAACAGGGAGAATTTTTATCTTGCTGTGAAATACTGCCATGTGCTTAATTTCTTCTTGTTTCCTAGCATGTATTTTCTAATGTCAAATTCTGTGTTCAAATCTAAATACACAAGTCTTCTAAAAATCAACCTCCAAATTCCTTAATTAGTCCCATTAACAGTCATAACTCCTATTAATCCCATATTTTCTTTCTCTAATTAAAAAAAAATTATTTTCTTGCCCTAATTTCTAAAGAGCCATCAATACAATAATGGGTCTCCTCTACTGTTCTCGGGGATATTGTCAAGTGCTTATTTACTCAGCGTACATTACCCAGCTCCCTTTGTAAGTCCTGCAACTATGGGCTTCAGGGAAAGCTAACTCCACCCTGACTGCAAGGGCAATAGTGGTGATCCTTGTTTAGTTTAAGCCAGTCTCAACATTCCATTTAGGGGAAAGTATGTGATTTCAGTCACATACTTGGAATTTTTCATGGGATCCTTCCTACTGAACATGAATGAAGACCCATAAAGCCTCAATTATTTTGACAACCACCTTACAACATCACAAATGGCAGAGCAGAGAGAAAGAAAAAAGTTCTTGGTTAAATCAATCAAATAAGAAGCCAGACCTATTGCTGACTTTCTATCCAGTAATTTCCTTTTTTAAGAGCAATTTTAGATTCACTGTGAAACTAAGCAAATATGGAGATTTCAGATACACCCATCCCTCACCTCCTACATGTGCACAACTTCCCGCACCATCAACATCCGCCACCTGAGTGCTACATTTGTTACAACCGATAAAACTGCATTGACCCATTTTATGTTGAATTGCTTGGTCTTTTTCTTTATGGTTTCTAGGTTTTGTGTCATGTTAAGAAATACCGTCTACCTATGATTATTACATTTTTTTCTATTATGTTATCTTCTAGCACCATACTTGTATGAACGATCTACAATTAAACCCAATAATAATAATAATGAATTTCACAAACAATGCTGCGCGAAAGCAGATACTAAAGAAAACACACTGAAGGATTCATTCCCATAAAAATGCAATCAGAAAAAAACCTAACCCTTTTTTGTCAGAAACAGGATAGAATATCTTTGGGGCAGGGGAAAGTGCCTGGAGAGCCGGTATTGTTTCTAGATCCGAGAGCTTGGTTATGCAGATATGTTCGGAGTGTGAAAATTCGCTGAACGGTACATTTAGGATTTGTGCACTTTTCTGTATGGACATTATAAGTCACTAAAAGTTATTTTTTAATTATCCATGGAGGGGCTGGAATTCTAGGAATTCTGCTGAAATTCATTCCGCTTTGATTGCACCACGAATCCATTGCTCAACGACTCTCACTCACTCCAACAAATGAAAATGATCTGAGGCCAGGCAGACCCCTCCAGAGTGGCGGATTTGGTGCCACATCCAGATTTTAGGCCGTGCCTACGCTTCCAGCCTAGGGCCAGGACAGCCACCTGATCTCAGACGAGTTCTGGGCGCTGGTCTACGAGTGTGACGAGCCCAGACGCCTTCATAACCGGCTCAGTCACCGGCTGAGAAACGCCTGATTGTCAGAACGCACAGGAAGAGCGTGGCGCACCCCCTACCGGCTGGGACGGATTCCAGTCCCGGCCTCAACTTGCTGCTCCAGGTCGGAACTGCAGTAGAGCGTGGCCGGGATGGCGGCCACCGTGACGGTGGAGCCTAACCGCGGCCGCTGGGACGAGCCCGTGCGCATTGTGGTGCGGGGCCTGGCCCCAGGGCAGCGGGTCACGCTGCGCGCGTCCCTGCGCGACGAGAGGGGCGCGCTCTTCCGGGCCCACGCGCGCTACTGCGCCGACGCCGGCGGCGAGCTGGACCTGACGCGCGCGCCCGCGCTGGGCGGCAGCTTCGTGGGGCTCGAGCCCATGGGGCTCTTCTGGGCCCTGGAGCCCGAGAAGCCTTTTTGGCGGTTTCTGAAGCGAGACGTGCAGACGCCCTTCGCTGTGGAGCTGGAGGTGCTGGACGGCCACGAGCCCGAGCCTGAGAGCCTCCTGGGCCGGGCAGTGCCCGAACGCGACTTCCTGGGGCCCGGGGTGCGGCGGCAGCCTGTGCGTGTGGGCCAGGTGCGCGCCACGCTCTTCCTGCCTCCAGGTGAGCCTGGGCTGCTGAGGGTGCGCGAGCGTGTGCGCTGAGCCACCCGTGGTTTCCGGCACTGTTTCAGGGGACTTTGGCTCAGTGGTACGGGCAGAAAAACACATTGACTATATCAGTTGCCGCATAACCAAAATAAGAGTACTTTGATATATTAGGCTCTGCTATGCGTTTCGTTTGCATAATTTCATTTAACCCCATATCCCAATGACGTGGGTAATGTTATGCAGATTAAAAAAAAAAAAAAGCCAGGGACAGGGTTGGTAGCTATGTTGTCCATTTTGCTGCTTAACTGCACTAAAAGAGCTCTACAGTATCAGTCCTATCGGCCTTAACACAAAATGACAGTCAAGGAAGCTATTGCCAAGTCGCCCTTCTCTAGAGTCCTGGGTACACTGGGCCTTTTCTCTACTTCATGTTCCTCTCTACCACAGATTAGGTAAGATTTCACTGTCTTCCTCACCTAAAGTCATCTCTAGGTATTTTTTTTTTCTAAGTAGACAGCTGAAATATGAATTCATACACACACAGCCAAGGGTTGATGGAGGATAAACTTGTCAATGAGAAGGTACATTGTAGATTTGCTTCCCCTCAAGGAACTTGTATCTCTTTTCAATAGTAACTCAGGGAGCTGCTTGCCCCCGCCCCCAACCCCATTCACAGCAACCCACTAAATAATTTGAAAGATATCTAAAGGGAAAGCAGATTCTTTATATATCTTCCTTTATAATATTTCCTTCTCTAGGACCTGGACCTTTCCCAGGGATCATTGATGTCTGCGGTATTGGAGGAGGCCTGTTGGAATATCGAGCCAGCCTCCTGGCTGGCCATGGCTTTGCCACATTGGCTCTAGCTTATTACAACTTTGAAGATCTCCCCAAGAAATTCAACAGCATAAACATCTCCTATTTTGAAGAAGCCCTGTGCTACATGCTTCAACACTCCCAGGTTCTCCTAATGTCCTTTATTGTATCATTCTCTCTAGATGAACAGTCCCCAACCCCCAGGCCATGGACCGGTACCAGTCCATGGCCTTTTAGGGTATACAGGGTATACAGCAGGAGGTGAACTGTGGTGAGAGAAGCTTCATCTGTATTGGCAGCCGCTTCCCAGTGCTAGTATCACTGCCTCAGCTCCACCTCAGATCATCAGGCGTTAGATTTTCCTAGGACCACTGGTCCCTGGTGCCAAAAAGGTTGGGGACCATTGCTCTAGATGTATCTTCTGAGATAATGTCACTTTGCACTTATCTGTGTCACGTGCACAAAAATTGCTTTTGGAGACTTCCTTGATTTTATGTGCCTATTTCCACTTTCTCAGTCAGATGGACTAAAAATGCATAATAATCATAAAATACATATTTTATTTAAAGGAACTTTGTTATGGAACTTTTATTTTGTTAGCTTTGCATGCTTGTTTTTAATCTTTTTCTGATATCAAGAGTATTTTCTCAGATTTTGACCAGAACTTGCCCACCCATTTTAGAAGCTAAGAACTACTTAGTTGAACTCTGAAGTCTTACTTTGTTTCTATAAAGTTAACCATTTGCTGATTTATATGTGATCTGATGAATGAGTCACTTCTCGGAACAGAACTCAGTTCATACACTTAGATACGCAGGCATGTTGAGACTTTGATCATGCCCACCTGAATGAAGTCTTGAATTTGACAGAATCTATGACTTAGCATTCTCTAGTGGATGATTCTTTGGAACATGTGTAACCAATTCCAAAATTTGCCAGTGAGTTTAAGATTTGTTTGCCATCTTGCCAAGCAGATCTTTTTTATTATGTGAGAAGAAACTCCTATCAGCTAAAGTTGATTCTCTTATAGCCAATTCACAAATTAAAGCTAGTGGCATCTGTAGTTACATTTAGAAAGACATTTTTCCATTGGGTAGGTTCTTGACTCTTGACTCTTCTTCTTTTCTTCCAGGTAAAGGGACCAGGCATTGGGCTTCTGGGCATTTCTTTAGGGGCTGATATTTGTCTTTCCATGGCCTCATTTTTGAAGAATGTCTCAGCCACAGTTTCCATCAATGGATCTGGGTTCAGTGGAAACAAAGCCATATCCTACAAAGAGAATTACATCCTACCACTGGGTTATGACCTAAGGAGAATCAAGGTATCTTTCTCAGGCCTTCTGGACATTGTAGATGTAATGAATGACAGTGTAGGAGGGTGTGAGAACCCCAGCATAATTCCAATGGAGAAGGCGCAGGGGCCCATCCTCTTCATCGTTGGTCAGGATGACCATAACTGGAGGAGTGAGTTATATGCTGAAATAGCCTCTGAACGGTTACAGGCCCATGGAAAGGAAAAACCCCAGATCATCTCTTACCCTGGGACTGGGCATTACATTGAGCCTCCTTACTTCCCCTTTTGTCCAGCTTCCATGAACAAATTACTGAAAAAGCCTGTGATCTGGGGTGGGGAGCCCAGGGCTCATTCTAAGGCCCAGGTTGATGCTTGGAAGCAAATTCTAAACTTCTTCTGTACACATCTTGGCGGTGCCCTGAAGACAGCTTCTCCCAGATTGTAATGTATTGATCTGTTGTTGACATGAGAGGTACAAGGTCAGATTCTAGTGTTTGATAATCTTATATGAATTAATTTTCTCTTGAATAATATCAGATTCATGTCATTGTATTATTGATGTATTTTAAGGTAACTTTTTTGAATAACTTTTATCACTAGTTTTACTAATATAACACATGCCTGTTATAGAAGATTTAACTGGAGTTATACCACTCAAAAAAGTAAGAGCACCCTCATTGTTAAAATTTACCTTTTCTTCTAGATTTCTTTTACTTAACACTTTGAGCCACAGATAAAATTTAAAGCAGAACAAATACTGGGTTACTTTTTCCATCACTGGGAGAGAATGGCCATCCAGTATTTATTACTGGTTTAACTGAAAGCATGGTAGAATTTTCAATGGCCAAAAGTATACAGAAAATGTTGATGTAAGGAAAGCCAGATTAACCTTTTTCTTATGGAGTTCAGAGAAGAATCCTATGGGAGGAGGAGTTGAGGTAATGAAGGGGAACATTTGTTTCTAGAATAGTTAAGTGTAAAGTCTGTTCCAAGGGTGAGTGACTATGACTTATTTTCCTTCTTGCTTCCTGGCTCTAAGTATAAACTTTGGAAAATCATAGTGTGGCACAAAGATCCACCTAAGTTTAAGGAGAACAGAGTCCATCTCTTTAAAAGAGTAGCAAGATTCTAGAAGAGCATGTGGAATGGGAAATATTGTAACTATCTTTGGAAAATCTGCCTTCTGGTTCACATTCCTCTCATATATAAAATATAACCCATCATTCTTCCTCAAAAGTCTCAATCCATTATAATATCACACTCAGGTGCAAGGTCCAAGACTGCACCATCTGTATCAGGTCCAGGTACAGATAAGGCTCCTCAGGTACAGTTCCTTGGGATAGCTCCTTCAGTATCATTCTCAATCTGAAGACCTATGAACTAAAGAAACAACTATGCATGCACATGCGCGTGCACATACACACACAAAACAAAGGTAGGATTGATATAACTCTTGTACACATTCTTATTTAGAATGGAAAAATGAGAGGCTCACAACAGTCACTGATCTCTAGCAATTTTTAAATCTAGCTGAGAACATGTTGCTAATTATTTTATTGGTGCTCAGTTTACTCTCTGAATTGTTTACTATGATTTAGCTTTGGAAGTCACATAGCTATGAGGCTGTACACTATGGGTTGAGGCAGACACAAAGACCTCAGGTACAAGGAAAAGGGGTTTGGCTCTACTAGGGAATTGGCAAAGTTCTAGAACAGCATTTGAGATGGGAGTTATTTGTTGAACTCACCTTTAGAAAATGCAATCTGTCCACAAAATTGTTATGTAGCAACAGGCAACAGAACACTGCTAAAAAGAAAAAGATAAAAACCATCTCACTAGAATCCAAAGGGACAAAGGTGAATGTAACTGACTTTGCAACAGCCATAATGAAAACAAGAAAACATTGAAATGATATCTTCAAAGTGTTGAGAGAAAGCATCTGACACCTTAGCAGCCTATTCTGGCAAAATAGATCCTTAAAAATGAAAATATTCTTCATAAGTTTATTGAAAAAATTTTAATAAAATAAAAACCGTCATTTTTAGAAAAATTAAAAGTGAAATGTGCCCAGTGCAATAGACTGCACTCCCCAGTAGAACTGTACTTCCCAACAGAAGTGTGCTCTGCACAATAAAGTTGGTGCCTGCCTTTCGTTCTCATGTCAACTCCTTGTGCATTCGTTCAACTGGGTCTCGAAACTTCTGGGTAAGGTCAGCAATACCCCGGACCCTAACAAATGGGATCCCAGTAAGCATTGTCAGACACTGTTTCATGGCTACGGCTTTAAAAATGGTAACTTCTGCATGGTATTACCAAATATACCCTATCTAAATTTAAGAATAGATGCAAATATTCCCAAAGCAAATTCACAGATACAAATCTTTATAAATCAGTATTGAAAGAGAAGGATCTGGAATAACAGAAAACTGTGATATTGTGAGAAGAAGGTCTATATGGGGAGAGGTTTAAAGCTTGAGATGGGAAAATGAGGGGTTGAGGGCACCATGTCTCATGGCTATTTCGCCTGGGCTTTCCAGAAAGAAACCAGAGCGTGTCGGGAGCATTCAGCTAGCCTCTCCCCAGACCAGAATCTCTGACTTCTCTTCTCATCATGTTGAAGGGTAAATTTATTTCGTCTTTCTCCATAAATCACCTCAAACTCACCCAGTAATATTAGAGGTAAAAGAGAAAGGCTTCCAAGTTCCAGTTAATACACACAATATTGAAAAAAGGCCTAATGACTCACTAGGAAATCCAGCTCACTAGGAAATACAACCAGACTTCTGGAAAATCTATGTTACATTGGCTTTAAGGATCTTAGGATAAAGGCTGAGGGTTAGTCAAATCGACAAGGCTGAACTAGGAAAGAGAAGAGAGTCTTACATGAAGACTGTCCTCTGAATATTACATTCTAAGAATTAGATGCTCTGTTTCTGTGTTTGATGAGATTATGGAGATTACATGACCCTAATTATTGGATATTGGAGAACAATTGTAGTCATATAATAGAAGGAACCAAGAATGATTAGAAAAAAAAGTCCATTTTAATTAGCCTGAGGCAGGATGCCTTAGTTGTCCAAATGATCTACTTTTCACTAAAATGCAAAGAAACTGGCATTCCTATTTTCCCCAAGATTTACATCCTGCTCTTCCAAACAAGCAGAGCTACTGCAGGGTGGGGATGGTGTTGGTGGTGAATACATAGACAACTAGCAAATAAGAATGTCTTTTTAGTGAGCCAGTGTTTCATTCTATTCATACAACAGTTGCTTGGTCAAATTCTCTGGCCATTGCTTACTGGTGATTTACTAAAATTACAAAAATAATTAATGCAGCACTTGAAAGAGTTCATCTCTCAAACTGCCCCAGTAACAGCTTCAGCTAGAGCAAAACTCTTGGCAAGCACTCGACTTGCCAATTTCCTTAGTTCAAAGTTCTGGGAACAGAGCCAAGAGAGGCCTCACCAAGATAAGGATGAAGCTTTTAATATACCCAGAAAGTAAGTGGCTGTTTTGAAAACTATGCTTTCCATTTAACCTAATCTCTCTGAATGTAGTGAGCCTTCCCTTAAAGACTAAGAATGAAGCCCTCATGTCCTTTCTCTCTAGACCCATTACAATATCAGATTCCTCCAGAGAAACAGCCTTGATGCTTTGGACAAGAGAAATATTGAAGAATTTCAGGTAATTTTAGATATAGGATCAGAGATGATGCAAATTCCCGGAAATCTTAACTGGGAAAGACTAAGGATCTGAAGTGAACAGGTCTTTCAAACCCTACAGGTTGGACACAGGCCAAAGGTGTTCTTTTTGGTGGTTTCGTTACTCCTTAATATTCTTTTAAAATTTTTTATTTTGAAATTATTTTAGATTCACAAAAATGTTGCAAAAATAGTACAGTTTCCCTATACCCTTCCTTGACTTCCCTTAATGTTAATACCTCACATTGTGATGACGTGCTACTGAAAAGGTCACAAAGATGTAGTAATGGGTTAAGGTTAAGAGCCTACATGCTAATCGCCATGTCTCGCTTCTGGACACCTGCCTGCTTGAAAAGTTATTGTTTGACTATTACCCCTGGGAACCTAACAGTTACCCATGGGAACCTAACATTTTAACAGTACGCTTTCTGCTTCTGTACCCCCGCTTGCACAACCTGTGGGTCGACAGGTAGAGAATAGAGAAAAATAGACCTTTGTGTTCAGACAGAATGATTTATAGGATTTAGGGCTTAAAACCCTTGTACCTTTATGTTTCGGGGCTGCTCCTTTGGAAGGACAGCCGCCGGCTAATAAACTGCCTCTAATATCAGAGCACTCAAGTTGAGTCTGGTTATTCCAGTCACAACATTTGGAGGCCCCAGCGAGATCTTCTCGTGGTTGGGACAATTGATCTGTGCACCAACCAGAGCGATAAGCCATTCGCGGTTGGGGAGGCCTCTAGGGCATTTGCCCTAGCCCACCGCTGTGGTTTCCCACTTTGTGGAGCAAGATCCAGGGAGTGTTGAGGCAGTCCTAGTTAAGGGCCCAAGGGACCATGCGGACGTCGGATGCGACAAGTAAGTCGGCGGTTGGCTGAGACTGTGATGACAGTTTTCTCAGTCCTGTTCCTGGTTTGTTAGTCTGTGTCTGTTTTGCTTTGTGCGCTTTATTGTGGAACTATGGGGCAATCACAGGATAAGCTTACACTGCTTCAGTGCATGCTCAATCATTTTAAAGATTTTCGCCACAGGGCAAAGGCTTATGGCGCTTCTGTAACCTCTTTTGATTTGCAGCGGTTTTGTCAACTAGATTGGCCGACCTTTGGAGTAGGATGGCCCTCTGAGGGATCATTTGATATGCAGACTGCATTTCGGGTTCGAGGTGTTGTTTATGGGAACCCTGGGCATCCTGACCAAATTCCTTATATTGATGTGTGGATTGATATTGTTTCTGATGCACCTAAGTACTTACAGAATTGCAGTCGAGCCCCTGTTACTGTGATGGCAGCTATACCACAAGGCCTCAAGAAGCCCCCACCGGTGTTACAGGGGCCTCCCTCAGAGGATGATTGGTACCCACCACCCTATAATGGTGACAGGGGTAGACGTCCTCCTCCAGAGGAACCAGAACCTCCTGTGACCCGGTCTAGGGGTCGTAGGCCACCTTCCCCTGATTCTACCTCCCTGAAGGAACCGGCTTCTGTTCTGGCCCCATTAAAGGTGGTTCTGGGAGGTGGGGGTGAACCTACTGTTATATATTCGCCATTCAGTACTAGTGATTTATATAATTGGAAATTACAAACGCCATCCTTCTCAGAAAAACCACAAGGATTAACCTCCCTTCTAGAATCTATTTTCTTTACCCACCAGCCCACTTGGGATGATTGTCAGCAGCTTTTATAGGTTTTATTTACTACTGAAGAAAAGGAAAGAATTTTACGGGAGGTGGCTAAAGGAGTAACAGACCCAAATGGGCAGCCCACAGCAGACCTAACTAGGTTACAGGCTGTGTTCCCGACTCAACGTCCCCAGTGGGATCCAAATACAGATCAAGGTAAGGAGGCTCTCCTAAGGTATCGCCAGTTTCTGCTACAGGGACTCCGGGCTGCTGCACATAGACCAATAAATCTGTCCAAGGTAAGTGAACTAAGACTATTAGAGTCTTACCGCTTATATACACCTATTGACACGGAGGACCCCAACAATAGAAGAGCCATTAATTTGGCCTTTGTTAGCCAGTCGGTCCCTGACATTAGAAAGAAGTTACAGAGATTGGAAGGTTTTGAGGGAAAAAATTTTATTCAAATTATTAGAAATAGCTCAGAAGGTTTTTAATAATAGGGACGATGTGCAGAAGGTAATGTTTGTGGGGAAAGGATATCCTCCTGGAAAAGGACGTGGCCGAGGAAGGAGACCAAGATTTACGGGGCTGTCCGGACCAGGAAATAAAAAGCTAAAGTTAGTCAGCTGATTTTTGCCTTTGAGTGGAAATATCCTGAGACAGGACAACAAGGACAGTTAACTTGGACTCGGCTTCCACAAGGGTTTAAAAATTCTCCCACCTTGTTTGATGAAGCTCTAAGCCAAGATTTGGCAAGATTTTGGCAGTGTTATCCTGAAACTGTGCTGTTGCAATATGTAGATGACCTTTTACTGGCTGCCAAAACAACAGAGATATGCACTAGGGCCACTGAAGATCTGCTGAATGAACTGGGAGAGAAGGGCTATCGGGTGTCTGCTAAGAAAGCCTAGCTGTGTACCCCCTCGGCTACTTATTTAGGCTATAAGCTAAATAAAGGAGAAAGGTAATTATCTGAAAGTAGGATTGAGGCAATCCTACACAGTCCTCCACCAAAAACTAAAAGGCAAGTACGAGAATTTTTAGGAGCTGTTGGGTATTGCCGTCTGTGGATTCTGGGGTTTGCTGAAATTGCTAAGCCACTGTACGACTGCACAGCGGGAAAAGGAGAAAACATAGAATGGGCAATAGAACAGTAGCAAGCCTTTGAGACACTGAAGAAAGCCTTAATTATGGCTCTAGCATTGGCCCTGCCAAACTTAGAAAAAACATTTCAACTATTTGTAACTAAGGTAAGGGGAATTGCTAAAGGGGTGTTGACTCAGACATTGGGCCCATGGAAGAGACTGGTTGCCTACCTATCTAAAAAATTAGATTTTGTAGCTGCAGGGTGGCCCAGTTGTCTGTGAGCCGTTGCAGCTACGGTGGTTCTAGTGAAAGAAGCCCATAAATTAACACTTGGGCAGCCTGTGACTGTTATCGGACCTCACTTCGTGGAGCGGCTTCTGAAGGGACCACCCGAGTGATGGATATCGAATGCTCGGATCACCCAGTATCAGGTACTCTTATTAAACCCTCCACAGGTTCAATTTGCAAAGCCAACGGTGTTAAACCCAGCAACTTTGCTCCCGGATGATGATCCTCAAGAAGCATTACATGAATGCAGTGACCTGCTGGGAAGTTTAACTGAGGTAAGACCTGACTTGCGGGATGAGCCCTGGCCTAGCCCTGATGCCACTCTATATACGGATGGAAACAGTTTTGTCACTGAAGGCATCAGGTATGCAGGAGCAGCAGTGGTTGCTGATGACTCTATTGTTAGGACTCAGGCTCTTAGGCATGGGACATCAGCCCAAAAGGCTGAACTCATTGCCCTGACTGAAGCTCTTAGATGGGCTCAAGGAAAGACTGTTAACATCTATACTGATAGCCGGTATGCCTTTGCAATGGCACATGTACATGGGGCCTTATATAAGGAAAGAGGCCTGTTGACATCAGTAGGGAAAGAAATTAAGAATAAGGAAGAAATTCTAGCTCTCTTTAAAGCTATCTGGCTACCTAAGAAAGTAGCTATTATCCATTGTCCTGGCCATCAGGAAGGAGATAGTGCGGTAAAAAGAGAAAACCGCCTGGCAGATAAAGTAGCCAAAAAAGTAGCCAGAAAACCAATGGGGAAGGACGTCGTGATTGGCCCCCTGCTGGTACCTCCCTTAATCCAGGCTCCAGAATACAGTCCCCAGGATTTAGAACTAGAGAAGCAACTTCATGGAAAATTTGAACATGGATGGCTCTGGATTCCAGACGGAAGACCGGTCCTCCCTGCTGCTCTTGGCAGCTCTCTGATCAGCCAAATGCATAATGCTACCCATCTCGGAAGAACTAAGCTGATTGAATTATTAAAAAGAGACTATTATATTCCTGGACTAAATTCCAAAGTTCGGGACGTGAATGCGAGATGCCCTATATGTGCACAGGTCAATCCTTGCTCTGCACCAACGGGAAGTATTAGGACTCAACTGAGAGGACAGGCTCCTGGAGAACATTGAGAGGTGGACTTTAAAGAAGTTGCCCCTGGCACTTTCAGATTTAAGTATCTTCTGGTTTTCATTGACACCTATTCTGGTTGGACTGAAATCTTCCCCACCAAGAGAGAAACTGCACAAGGAGTAGCCAAGAAATTAGTATCAGACATAATACCCCGATTTGGCCTGCCCTTATCTTTGGAGTCTGACAATGGCCCGGCATTTATTGCCCAAACTAGCCAAATGTTAGCTAAAGTACTAGGGATTAGTTGGAAATTACATTGTAGTTACAGGCCCCAAAATTTCGGGGCAGGTAGAAAGGATGAACTGGACATTAAAGGAAACCTTAACTAAATTTAAGTTGGAAACTGGGGAGAATTGAGTGAGCCTTCTTCCTTTTGCTCTTTTGTGAGCCCGTGGTACTCTATACATCTCAGGAATAACCCCTTATGAAATAATGTTTGGGAGACCTCTCCCTTTACCCCCTAAAATTAGAGTAGAAAAAGTTGAAATGAGTAATAATATAAGTCTCCTTAAGTCCTTACAGGCCTTACAACAAGTCTGGCAACAAGTGAAGGGCTTGATTAAGGCTACCAGACCAGACCCGAAGGTACCAGAACCTCACCCACACAATCCTGGAGATTGGGTGTGGGTGAAGAAAATTCAACCTGCACACCTAGAGCTCCGGTGGGATGGTCCGTTTCCGGTAATTCTAACCACACCAACAGCTGTCAAGGTTGCAGGGAAGAGACATTGGATTCATCATACTCATATTAAAACAGCACAACCTCCCCCGGAGA
The DNA here is from genome assembly GCA_004027375.1 of Macroglossus sobrinus. Classification (NCBI taxonomy): domain Eukaryota; kingdom Metazoa; phylum Chordata; class Mammalia; order Chiroptera; family Pteropodidae; genus Macroglossus; species Macroglossus sobrinus. The sequence goes on along the minus strand of PVKZ01000730.1, from coordinate 616,018 downwards.
CAGAGAAATAGAAGGCAACACCCACAAAAGACCCTCTAAAGATAAGACTCTCCCGGGGTTAATTATAATTGGGTTAATTGTTATTAATAATGTAAGAGAGAACCCGCATCAACCTCAGCAGGCCAAATGGAAACTGATTAAATAAAAAACGGGTGTTCTCAGATTAGTGAACAGACTATGTACCAACCTACATTTAATGTAGATTTGTGTAATATATTAGGAAACAAATTTAATTTTATAAGTGATGACTTGCCTAGGTCTAGGAGCTAGTTTTTCATCCAGCCTCTGGTATGGTTGTGGTACAGAGGACTACTAGTCACTATAATATTAGTAATGCTAGATATAAGGAAAATTGTAATCAGATTATTCTAATAAATAGCTCTCCTCCTACTTACTTAGCAGCACCCAGAGACACCTGGTTTGCTTGTAATACTGGTTTAACACCCTGTATTAATCTCAATTATTAAAAAGAAAATGCTAGATTTTGTGTATTAGTACATGTCATCCCACAAGTATATTTAATGAATAGACCAGAAGAAAGACAAGCAATAGATTTGTGGGGAGGATATGAATATCCTCGACATAAGAGAATAGTCCAAGTGCTTGTGCCACTTCTAGTAAGATTAGGAGTTGTGGGATCGGTGGCGGTCAGAACCGCTGCTTTAGTCACGGAAAGTCAAGGAAAGTCAAGGCATAACCTGGTTCACTAAGCAAATTAATGAGGACTTAAGTACATTAGAAAAGTCAATCAATCACCTTGAAACATCTCTTAATTCTCTAGCTGAAGTAGTCTTGCAGAATAGGAGAGGTTTAGACCTCCTATTTCTTAAGCAAGGAGGTCTGTGTATAGCATTAGGGGAAACTTGCTGTGTCTATGTTAATCATTCTAGAGTTATTAGGAATAGTTTAGCATTAATTAGACAAAGGGTGAAAGACAGAAACGAGAAGTTAAGACAAAGAGGTAACTGGTATAAATCTTGGTTTAATGAAAACTCTTGGTTGACCACACTGCTATCAGCTATAGCAAGACCATTAATTATTCTGTTGCTGTTATTAACTCTTGGGCCATGTTTACTAAAATGGCTTAGAGGTTTAATACATTCTCACACCAGGGCAAAAATTTTAATATTAAGAACATCAGCCCCAACCCACTGGCCAAATATTCCAACATTAGACTCGAAGATTGAGTCACTGTAAAGAAAACCAGTGGGGAATGTGATGACGTGCTACTGAAAAGGTCACAAAGATATAGTAATGGGTTAAGGTTAAGAGCCTACGTGCTAATCGCCATGTCTCGCTTCTGGACACCTGCCTGCTTGAAAAGTTATTGTTTGACTATTACCCCTGGGAACCTAACAGTTACCCATGGGAACCTAACATTTTAACAGTACGCTTTCTGCTTCTGTACCCCCCCGCTTGCACAACCTGTGGGTCGACAGGTAGAGAATAGAAGAAAAATAGACCTTTGTGTTCAGACAGAATGATTTATAGGATTTAGGGCTTAAAACCCTTGTACCTTTATGTTTCGGGGCTGCTCCTTTGGAAGGACAGCCGCCGGCTAATAAACTGCCTCTAATATCAGAGCACTCAGGTTGAGTCTGGTTATTCCGGTCACAACAACATAACCATAGTACAGCTATCAAAATCAGGACATTAACATTGATACAATACTATTAACCATAAGAGTATTATTAAAATTAAGGTTAAGTTATTGCTATCTTGGAGAAAGGGTTTACCCAAGTGGGTAATATAGTGGCTGCTAAAAACAAACGTGGAGCTCTCTTGTCCCACCAAAACTATAAATATGAAATACTACTAAGCCCAGGATCATGGATACTAGAGTGACTGGAAGTCCTGTTGTGGCCAATATCGAATAGACCAAACCAAGTATGCTTGGTTGTTTATTAGCCTGCGGTTGTCCTTGCTAGGAGCAGCCCCTAACAAAAATCATGTCCAGTTTATATACAATTGATTGTTTCTTGTGTCATGCAAGGGAGCAGGGCAACACAAGCTAAAATTGGCAGTTAGCGTATAAGCTCATTGTTACATTGTCACAAATTTCATGATTAACAGGAGGCAGTTAAGGGTTCTGTGAACTAGGCCTTTTCGTTTTAGTTAAACATCACTAAGGTACAGACTTCCTTTGTCTAATTTTCAGGTTTTTTAATGAACCTTATCACATTTCAGCAGGCTGTCACAGTCTGTCTCTACCTCCAGCCTTTTTCCCTTTAATTCTCAGTTGGATTTTTGGGAAAGTCAATGGATCTCTCCAATGTTGAGGATTACGGAAAACTAAATGAACTCATGTTAACTGTGGCTGACACTGTTTCTCTATAGGGACAACCTTCTAAATGACTCTTGATTGGCATCCTTTTATTGATCTTACTAGGGTATTGTTTTCAGTCCGAATACATTTTAGATATGAATAGCAGTTTGCTCTCACTTGGCAACCAGTGGTTTCCCTTTAGAGTCTTGCCTCCAAGACATTTAAATTCTCTAACATTTGTCAGACTCTATTAAGGTGGGATTTTAACAGATATCTTAATGCTAATTCAGATAGTAAAATTATTCATTATATTGATGGCATACTGATCAGAGGTGACTCAGAAGCAACTGTTTCTGAAGCCCAGCCTTTCTATATTGAATTTATAACTGAAACAGTGAGCTGATAAGCATGCAAAAGTTCAGGGGCCCTCTCAGAAAGAAACATTTCTGGGAGGGTAATTATCTGAGGTAACCAGAGAAATTCTACTTTTGATCAGGCAGTCTTTTGTCTATCCATGAAGTTCCCATCCCTAAAGTGGAGGCACAGAAATCAATTTTTATGTTTAATACTTGGGATAGCATGTCACACATCTGGGTATTAAGTTACAGCCATTTCAGGTCACCAGACAGGCACTGGAATTTGTATGAAGATGCTCCCCTCCCATGAGGGCAAAGTATGTTCTTAAAGCAGATGACTGTTTTGCAGATTATGGGCATCTCCTGGTAGTTGGCCTGTACAGTACCTACTTACCTGGAGTTCTAAGTGCAGAATTCCCTAGAGGAGGGCATTTTTGAATGGCCTGGCCTAGACCTCCTCCTTAACTCCCTTTCCCTCATTTGCCTGGAAACCATTTCCTTGTTTCTTTACAGCAATCTGGGCATCAGAGAAAGGGGAGGGAAAAGCCGCCTTTCTCACTGATTTTCTGAAATCTGAGTGCAAATTTCAATTATTGTGCTGGTGTTTGTAGCAGCCCAGGTAAATTCTTGGCAAGCTATTCCTAGACTGAAGACAGCCTGAAATACTTACAACAGGTGTTTAAAATATGCTGCAGCAGTTACTTCAGGAAATGGAATGGGAAAAGTTTACAGAATTCTTGAGACGGGGGCCTAGTTTGATATCTTTTTGTTTAGTTTGTAAATATTTATTGAGCCTCAATTTGCTCAGCATCTTCCATGTACTCTATCGACCCTTCTCCACCCTGCTCTGTACCCAAAGAGGCTGAGCTGTATGGTTGGGTTCAGCCAAAGAGAACCTGATACTGCAGGGCAAGAGGATAGTGAGGTTAAAGGTTTTATTCTCCCCAGGTGACTGCCTCCCTCTACGAAGGCTACAGCTACTGCCAGGCAACCTTCTCCTCTTGAGCCTTCAGGGCCAAGTTTCTGCAACAAAACTTTAAAACAAACAAACAAACAAACAAAAGCTTTCCCACGACTTTACAAATAGTCTCTTTATGAAACTATCCTCAAATTACCCAGTTTGAAAGTCACAGGCTTAATTATGTACCTTGCTGAGGATCACCACGCTATTAAGGAGCACGGTCATACTGCAACCCAGATAGGTCTCGCTCTGTAAACATCTCCCTTTGGAGACCTTGCTAGGAACCCTTAGTTATAGGGAAAAGGCTTGGGAAAGACAGAGGCAAAGGAGGGATTAGGATTATGCTCTTCTTCCTATCCCCTGATTTACTAGTTCTATGGATTTCGACTGCCCGCCCCCCTACCCCGCATTATTCAAGGGTCAACTGAACAATCACCTAGGATGCTTTTAAAAAATCCAACTTCTTGGAACCACCACGGTATTTCCTAATACTTAGCTTTCAGCAGTTTCCGTACTTCTATTTCGATACACAACATTGGATTGCAGAGTTAGTAATTAATTTTAGTAGACACTTTCTTCCATTCAGGCACCAGAGGATTTGCACAAACTCGGGGCGGGGGCGTGCTCACACAACGGATTAGAGAGTGTCCCCATACCTGCCCAATGGGATCGGTGCAAAGATTCCAATTGCTACTGCTCCCGAGGGAGGTGTAAGGACACTAGGCCCCGCTCGTGATTCCGCAGAGCCCAGCCCACCTTTTTTGTCGCGGTTAGGATGGCGGCGACGGTGACGCTGGAGCCCGCCGGCCGCAGCTGCTGGGACGAACCGGTGCGCATCGTGGTGCGCGGCCTGGCCCGGGAGCAGCCGGTCACGCTGCGTGCGTCCCTGCGCGACGAGAGGGGCGCGCTCTTCCGGGCCCACGCGCGCTACTGCGCCGACGCCGGCGGCGAGCTGGACCTGACGCGCGCGCCCGCACTGGGTGGCAGCTTCGTGGGGCTCGAGCCCATGGGGCTCTTCTGGGCCCTGGAGCCCGAGAAGCCCTTTCTGCGGCTAGCGAAGCGAGACGTGCAGACGCCCTTCGCTGTGGAGCTGGAGGTACTGGACGGCCACGAGCTGGAAACCGGGAGGCTCCTGGGCTGGGCAGTGCACGAGCGCGACTTCCTGGGCCCCGGGGTGCGGCGGGAGCCAGTGCGCGAAGGCCGGGTTCGCGCCACGCTCTTCTTGCCGCCAGGTGAGTTGCCCGCTTCCCAAGCTGCTCCGGAAGTTGGGTGGAGTGCGAAACCCTGGCCGGCCCCCTGCTTGGCCAGGCAACCACATGATTGTGGAACTTTCTTAAAATGGTCCGAGCTCTCCAGAATCTATCATGGATTTGGGGCGGCATTCTTAAGTTTCACGGCACTTCTTGGAGACCCTGTCACTCCCTTAGCTGTATGCTTCAAAGTGCATACAATATATATTTATTGAGAGCTGGCTGTGTTTCTAATACCGATATTAGGCAATGAGTTCTGCCTGTGTGCAAAAGTGATTTTTAATCTCCTTTCACATCACACTTCCAAGTAGGCCAAAAGCCACAGATAGACACAATTCATCATAACCCAAAACAAACAAAACTCCCTGATGGTCTTCTCCCCACCATTGAAAACAGTCTCTGTTGTAGCCGCCAGCCCTGATAGACACACGGACCACCAGAAATCAGTGAGTTTTAGGAAACACTCCTTAATTCAGCCAGCTGGGTCTGCCAGGGTTACGCAGACCCCATATTAAGCAGCCCCAAAAGGCAGAGGTACAGGGGGGTTTTTAAGCCCTAAACCTCATTCTTCATTCTGTTTGAACACACGGAGAGTCTATTTTTCTTCTTTTTACCGTCAACCCACAGGTCGTTTGTGCAAGGGGGTGGGGGGAGGGCGGGCACATAAGCAGAAAGCTTATTCTTAGAATGTTATGTTCCCATGGGCGATAGCCAAGCAGTAATTTTCTAGCCAGCACATCTGTCAGTGGTTCTCTACCTGAGATGATTTCCTCCCACTCCAGAGGGCATTTGGCAATATCTGGAGACATTTTTGGTTGTTACATGGTATGGGGTGGTGGGCGGGGAGGTGCTATAGGCATCTAGTGGATAGAGACCAGCAATGCTGCTAACTATCCACAAAGTGCAGGACAGCCCCACAACAAAGAAAAAATACCTTGCTCTAAATGTCTGTAGTGCTGAGGTTGAGAAACCCTAAACTAAGTAAAAACAAGGTACTTACTAGGTAACAGCAGCCTGGAAACAAGACCCCTGACCCACCTCTTCCAACCAAATGCTGGACTGAAACCCCACTACAGCTCAGGGGATTATGTGATTATTTTCCAAAACAAAAGGTCTCGCTTTATTCTTACAGCTCTTCAGCAACTCACATCCCCAACTAGTGGCTGCCCACTCAACTGCGAACTCCTGGGGCTGGAACTGGGTCTTCTAGATCACTATATATTCCTAGAGGCATGCACAGGGATATGGTAGAAGCTCAATAAACCATACTGACTGATTCATTAAGCATCTCCTAAAGACTTTCATGAAAAGAAAGAAAAAACTCACCACCTAGTCATGTCAATCTTAAGTGCTAACTATTTCAGTGCCTAGTATGTGGTGCATTTAAAATTTATTGTATTTTGTCTCAAAAGCTGTAAATAATGTAGAAGGGTTCAGTTATTTAACAAATATGTGTTAAGGACTGTGCTCTGTACTGGGATACAATGGCTAGCAACGTCAGACATTGGCCTCACTGTACTTACAGCCTAATAGAATACATGGGCAATTATACTTGCACCTATAATGAGTGTGGTAAATGCTAATGCAGGGGAAGTACAAACCCAGGTGAGAACATATAAAAGGCTATCTAACTCACTTGGGGAGGGGAGGGAGATCTAAATTTAGATTTGAAGACTGAGAAGTCAACCACGTCACAAAAAGGTGGAGAGGGGAGGAGAATAGTATATACCATTTTCAAGGGTCAAAGAGAATATGGCACATTTAGGAATAGCATTGTTTAAGGCCAGAGCAGAGGGCATAAAGCGATAGGGAATATAATAATCCCCTATGTATGTAGACTGCTTTATGCCTTTCAAAGCATTCTCAAATAGATTTTTTACAAAAAGAAAAAGCAATAAAATTTGTTGGAAACTATACATCTCATCATGTTATTTCTAATTTTGTTTACTCTTGAACAACATGGGCTTGAATTGTGCAGATCCACTTGTATTTGGGTTTGTTTTTTTTTTCAATCAATATAGAGTCGGCCCTTCATATCCAGTCGTGGATCAAAAACAGTCTTTTTCATCCTTGGTTGGGAATCCACAGATGTGGAGAGCTGACTATATATTGTTCTATGCCATTTTATATAAGGGATTGAGCATCTGTGGATTTGGATATCTGCAGGGTTCCTGCAACCAATCCCCTGTGGATAACTAGGGATAGCTATATGGAGATTTTTGACCACAAAGGGGTGGAGGGCAGCTCTCCTAATCCCCGTGTTCTTCAATGTTCAACTATATATTATTTTCATTGTTTTATGAATATATATGAGAAATCTTAGAGAAAAGGCATTTTGTTCTCCCTTCTCCCCACAGGGTTTTTTTGTTGTTGTTGTTTGTTTTAGTAAAAAGGGTCCTCCCACCAATCCCATACCCCCAACCTTCCTTGCTTCTCTCCTGACTGCCAAAATCTGAAACCTAAAAATGTCTTTTAAGAGTCTTGAGTTCCTCATGATTTGTGGTACTCTCCAGGTGCAGGGCCCTTCCCTGGGGTCATCGATCTATTTGGAAGTGGTGGTGGCCTCTGCGAATACAGAGCCAGTCTCCTGGCTGGACATGGTTTTGCTGTGCTTGCTCTGGCTTATTTCAGATTTGAAGACCTCCCTGAGTATCTGAATAACGTGCACTTGGAGTACTTTGAAGAAGCTGTGAACTTTATGCTGCAGCATCCAAAGGTGGGTTCAGGTGCTTGCCTGAATGCAGGGGAGAGGCACAACAGACACAGGGCTGGATCCAGAAGCCCTACTGGGACACCAGGGGCTAGAAGTATGTCATGAGACACAAAGTCTCCTTCAAAAGTTTTATTAAAAGGATATTATTTTCACTTCCACCCATCTCTCTCTAACCCCTTAAGACTTGAGTGTTTAGTTCCCTTTAATTCTTGACCATTTAAAGTGCTGGGCTAAAAAGTTACTAATCTTGAGTTCTGGTTCTATATTTACTACCAAGTGGCCTTATGTTCCTGAATAAGGCAATTGCCCTCTCCAGGATTCAATTTTTCTCATTTATAAGATTAATGTAAATGGGTAGAGGAAAAAGTTTGACTCTAAAGAGACATATTTTTGAGACAATTGGCCACATGTGAATAGGGACTGTATATTTGATGATATTAAGGAATCATTAATTTTGTTAAGTGTGATAATGGTATTAAGGTTTTGTAGACAAAGCTCTTATCTGATAGTGGAAAATTAATTAAATATTTTAGTAGTAATTATAAATGAAATACATACTCTGTGCTACTATCTAAACTTAAAGAGACCCAAATATTTTAATATTAAGTAATAAGATCTCCTGTAAGGTCTGTAGGATGGTTTAACTGTGTTAAAATTTAGAAACTGGTCTCTTAGCAGAGTTGCTAAGACCTAGGTGATCTTAAACTGTGAGGATTATTTATTTGGGGAGATAAGGTCCTGGTAAAAAGAAGACACCAATATATACTATTAGTTCTGCCCTTAAACCTAGGCAAAAGGTGCTTCTTCCTGGGACCCTTCATTTTAGATGGTCACACTCTGGCCTTCCTTGGTTGCATCTCTGCCTACAGGGTAAGGTGTCCAGGGAACCAAGGGGATGTGTCCACCTGGAACCCCCTCCCATCATGCCCTTGGGATCTCTAACCTCAGAGTTCTTTGCTGAATAGCACATTGATCCTGCTTCTAAGACCTATGCCTCTTTTCAGGGAACTTCAATGTTAATACCCCTAAGCCTTAACTATATAGGCTGGGTATCCACACACAAGTGCAAGAGGCCCTTCAAGGTATATGATGAAGCCAGGGATGGGAGAGAAGGAGGGTGGACCAGGTACTGGGGCCAGGGGCTGGCTCTCCTCCATGCCATGTTCCAGAGCAGAACTCAGAGGAGGTTAAATTTTAACCTTATAAATTGTTGTGGAGGTATATTTATCAAGATAAGAGAAAAGAATGTATTTTATTTATATATATTCATTAGATTAATAAATATTTAGGTATAGAGTATATGGGCCTCTGTGTATATTCTTGACCTAGACCCCATAAATATTAGTTTAGGGCCTATGTACTAGGAAATCAATTGATTTGCTTATTAGAAGACACACTTGAACTTTGTGGATTGTTGCAAAAGAAGGAAAGCAAACAACAGTTGAGAAAGTTACCTAGAGAATGTAAAATCACTTTGTCCTCCAATTATGAACCCTAGGCTTATACTCTCTCTCCTCATCAGGTGAAAGGCCCTAGTGTTGGGCTTCTTGGATTCTCCAAAGGAGGTGACCTGTGTCTCTCAATGGCTTCTTTCTTGAAGGGCATCACAGCCACTGTACTTATCAATGCCTGCGTGGCCAACACCATTGCTCCTCTGCATTACAAGGATATGATTATTCCTGATCTTGGCAATGACTCAAGGAAATATTCAATCACTGAGTCAGGCCTTTTGGATTTAATGGACATTTGGAACAACCCACTGGAGGAACCCTACCACCAAAGTCTTATTCCATTAGAAAAGGCTCAGGGGCCCTTACTATTTATTGTTGGCATGGATGATCATAACTGGAAGAGTGAATTCTATGCTCATTTAGCCTCTGAATGGTTACAAGCCCATGAGAAAGATAGACCTCAGATAATCTGCTACCCAGGAACTGGTCATTGTATTGACCCACCTTATTTTCCTCCTTGTAGAGCCTCTGTGCATGCAGTATTAGGTGTACCAATATTCTATGGAGGTGAGCCAAAGGCTCACTCAAGGGCACAGGTAGATGCCTGGCAGCAAATTCAAATGTTTTTCCATAAACATCTCAATGGTAAAAAATCTGTCAAGCCCAGCAAAATGTAACATAACCGCAGATGAGATACTATTAATAAAAATTCTATTCATACAATATGTGTTGGGTTTTTCCTATACATGAGCACCTAGGAGCCTTTTTGTAACAAAACAACCATCTCAGCTTCCTTGTAAGATCTGACCGGATTCTCAGCTTTTGCAACCCTCCTTTCTTCACTGCCAGGTTCATCCCTTTATCCTCTGAACTTTATCCAATATACAGGCTTACCCACAATCTTATCTGTAGGCCAGTCTTAACCTTAAGCAGAAAAAAGGTAAGAAGTGCTTGCCTAACTCTTAACTGCTGGCCTAGCCTTGTGTTCTGGTTCTAAGGACTGAGCTCTGTGTTGCTAAGAGTCCCATATTCACTTTGGGCCCTAACTGACCATGTCTGAGATTTGGGAACCTGCCCATTCGAGTCCCTTTAGGAATGGACTCTGCTTCATTCTTGCCTATACACATTCCTGAACTCAAGACTTGTCTCTGAATGGTTACAAAATTAGGACATTGATATACTTAGTATACAGTAGTACCCCCTTATCTATGGTTTCTGTTACCTACAGTTAACAATGGTCAGAAAACGTGGAAAATTCCAGAAATAATTCATAAATTTTAAATTGCATGATATTCTGAGCACCTCACTTCATTATTATTATTCTATTATTAGTTATCATTAACCTACTGTGCCTAATTTATCCACTGGGGGTTTTGGAATGTATCTCCCATGAATAAGGGGAGACAACTGTACTAAGTTTTATGTTTATTTTATGAAATGAAAACTTTGCTTTTATTTTACAAATGAGGCCCTGGATTTCAATTTTTTTTACTGATAAAGTATCCTTAACATATTTTATATTGCCTTCCAGCTGGAAGATACATGCTTGACTAGGAGACTGTATAATGAGGTCTACTGTAATGTTAGAGTAAGTTCGGGTCACATAATAGAGTCTTAAAAAGCCAAATTGGAGATTTCAGATTTAAAATGAGAAGAAATAAGGAAACATTTTTGACAATTTTTTTTCAGATGGCTATCACTAATTTTTTTAGTGGCTCAGTGCAGTCGAAGCCTAAAATAAATTTAATTGGAGATACTTTTTAAAAAGAAAACAATCAGAAAATATAACCAAATTTAGCCCTTTGTTCTGCTTTCCTTTGTATTCCTAATACTTTTGAATATACTTTATCAGGGTTAGAAAGGCCAATGGACCATTTTGAAAGCAAATATATGTTTTTGTCAACCACTGATCATTTAAAAAATATTTATATAAACCTGTTACATATTTAGCCAATTGAAATTCACAAAGCATCATGATTAAGTTATTATGTACCTTCATTTTAAATTGTTTTTGAACACTAGGAAGATAAAAATTGTGGAAAGTGAAAGAGAAAAAAATGGTGTAGTTGATAGAGCCCCTGTTCATCCCTCTGGTGACCAAATCAAAGTTTTGACAGTAATAAGGAGCAGCAGCAAAGAAAAATCACCTGAGATATAGAGGAATAAGCCATACAACTATGGAGAAATCCAAGAAAGCACCCTGCAACAGCAGAAGGTAAGACAAGGTGAGGACGTGGGGCTGCCTGGTCCCGAGTGGCTGAGTGAAACTGAGGCTTCAGCCTTGGCAGCAGCAAACACCCATTAAAGAGGCCGCAACCATGACCAGATTTTTGTGGTGATGGACCTGCTTGCTCTGAACACCGGTGCCCGTTGGGCTGTGCACAGGGGACATCAGGGACTTACAGGGAGACATTGTCGGAATGAGGGCTGAGGGGAGACTCACTCGCTACAGAAGTGCCAGCAGTATCCATTGTTCCCTCCCCCGCCATCAGTGCACAGGACACAGCACTACCATAGCTGTGACATCATCAAACTGAATAACAGAGGTTACTCTACCCAGAGGATTCCCTGGAATCCCGCCTACCCCAACTCTTGGCCCTACCTTAGCCACATCCAGGTATATCCTCAGCGAGTCAGGTGCTCCTTGCTGAGACTCACACTGGTGGAGGCAGTTTGCCTCGGTTTCTGGTGTGGCCTTTTGAGGCAACTATAAGCACAGCATCTCTGGATTGCTTGCTGACCCAGGTGGACCCAGAGGGGCACAGGCTTGGGTTATATTTGGCCTGTAGCTGAGCCCCTCTTTGGACTGTGCCACTGGACACCTACTTCACAAATCCACACTAATGAGACCGGGAGACTTAGGAGCTTTGCTTAGTTCATAGAAACTGACACGGAAAGGCAGCCAAAATGGGAGGAAAAAGAAGCAGAAACCATATGAGAGAACAGAAGAGAGATTCAGATATAATGGACTCAAGTAATCTAACAGATGCAGAGTTCAAAACACGGGTTATAAAGATGCTCAATGAACTTTTGGGAAGTGTAGAGAACTCCAACAAAGAGATAAAAATGGAAATGGAAATTATAAAAGGGAACCAGTCTGAAATGGAGAATATATTATCTGAGATGAGAAGTATATTAAATGGAATAAACAAAGGAATAAACAAAGTGAATAAAGAAGAGGATCAAATGGCCTAGGATCAAATGCCCTATCTAGAGGATGGGAAAGCCAAGGACACTCAATCAGAATGGCAAAAAATAAGATACCAAGACTATAAGGGTCCAAATATTTGTCAGATTGGTGAAACAGAAGAAAATCAAGATGTTGAACAGCTGCTTGAAGAAATAATGATGGAAAACTTTCCTAACTTTGTGAAGGAAATGGACATGAAACCCCAGGAAGCTCAGAGAATTCCAAAAATCAGGAATCCAATGAAGCCCACACCAAGACACATCATAATTAAAATGCCAAAGGTTAAATACAAAGAATATTAAAAGCAGCAAGAGAAAAAGAAATATTTATAAGAGAACACCCATAAGACTGGCAGCTGATTTCTCTAAAGAAACTATGCAGGACAGAAGGGCTTGTCTTCATTCGACAGGATGAAGACCCAGGATCTACAACCAAGAATAATTTATCCAGCAAAGCTATCATTTATAGTTGAAGGACAGATAAAGAGCTTCCCAGACAAAAATAAGCTAAAGGAATTTGTCACTACTAAACCAGTATTACAGGATATGTTAGAGGGACTTCTTTAAGAAGAAAAGACATGTATCAAAAAGAGGAATAAAGAATGGTAACGACTACATTCCTATAATAAGTGCCTTAAATGGAAAAGAATTAAGTGCTCCAACCAAAAGATAGAGTGGCTGAAAGGATAAGAAAACAAGACACCTACATATAAAAAGGAAGGGGGTGGAAAAAGATATTGCTTTGATGGACCTAGAAGGTATTTAAATTGGACAGAGAAAGATAAACTATATGATTTCACTTATATGCAGAATTTAAGGAATAAAAAGAACAAACTAATCAAAAAGAGACTTACAAATATAGTGGACAATTTGGTGACGAACAGAGGCATGGGCAGTTTGGGGGGCTGGGAGAATGGGGTGAAGGGTTAAAGAAGTACAAATTAGTAGCTGATGGATGGTCATGGGGATGGGGAACACGGCATAGGAAATGCATTAATACATTGGCTAGGTGGAGGGTCAGAGGAGGGAGTGAGCAATTGGGATCATTTTAGATGTCTAACCAATGTACTGTATACTTGAAACATTAAAATTTTAAAAATAAAAAATACTAAAATTAAAAAATACCTATGGAAGACATTCTATCTTTTAAGGTGGTGCATGCAGAGACATACTAAATCCAATATTCATGGCCACTATAATGATGGTTTGTGGGGGCAGAAGTAAAAATATCTTGAGCAGTTTTTCTAAAACTGGATGTTAGCCATATATAATCTCACAGACTTTAACAAGTACTTTTCAAAGAAGGTAAGGCTGTTGTATGGCTCTCAACCAGAAATTTAGGGTCCAGAGACAATATGCTTTCAGTGGCAAATATTTTCGATACATCAATTAGTATACATGACAATTATAATGTTATTTATGGAATAAGTGGGATAAGATATTTAAAAATGAAATTGATTCCAAAAAAAATCAAGATTTATATATGCACCTTTCTTGTTTGATAGCAATTTAATGGAATGTTTCACCTGAATTAATTAACCTCATTTTAATTAAGATAGAATTCTATAGTAGCAAACAAATCTTACATATATCAGTACATTCTCCATTGTAAAAGGTTCAAGTAATAGATAAAACTAAAAATCCTCTTATTACCTAATCCCAGACTTCTCCCAGGGGTAACTACCATTACCAACTTAAAGTGCACCCTTCCAGAACTATTTTGATGCATGTACATACAAATATTTGTATGAATGGAAAAATATGGTTTTATTGGAGGTGTTCAACATCTTTTCTTAAAAAAAAAGTCACATAATGTAATTTTTTTTCTGCACATAAAAATATACACTGATACTTATGCCAGGCCACAGGACAAAAGAGATTATTTCCACAATGTGTACATCAGTAGTGCTGCCTCGTCTGATACGTGTAAACGTTAACCTTGATAGTCTTTCTTAATCCCAGGCAAAAGTAGTTTCAAAGAAGGAAAGGAGCCTAATACACATACCTTCCTTCACCAGGTTTAGGGAACAGTGTCCTCTGGTGGCCAGTGAGAGATTTCTCTAGGGAAGGCGCCCGGCTGGCATTCTCCATCAGAAATCATTCACTTATTCTAGTTGCGTCGAATGGTAGGTTCGGGATAAGCTCCTACCTTTTTCAGGCGGTCCCACCACAGGACCTCCAAAAGCGCGACCGACCCAAGGGCCCTCCCAAGTCGCACCATCTTGTCAGCCCGAGTTGCCCCAGAGGTGCCCCAGAGATCAGCCCAGATTCTCCTGCGGGTCCCGCCTGCTTCTGCCCTGCGGGGCCCCGCCCCTGTCAACCCCGCCCCGCCACTCCAGACACCGCCCCTCCCTCCAGACACCACCCCTCCAGACACCCGCCCCGCCCCTCCAGACACCGCCCCTCCCTTGTCTTCCCCTCTTTCGCCTGCCCTGCCGGACTCCCCCGAGCTTTGGCCTGCCCTGCGGTTACCTGTCCCGTAGACCTAACTCTCCTTCTGGCAGGCTCCAGGCCACGTCTCTTTGGCTTGGATCAAAGCCCCGAATATCCCGGAGCCATGTGGCGGGCAGCTCCAGCCGCGCTGCGAAGCCCTGGGATATCCTTTCAGCTTCGGAGGTCTCTGTCCACATCGTCCCATTTCTCCCAAAAGGCCGCGACCCTGACTATCACGCGAGACTGGGCTGGCCGATGAGCTCCTGGATATTAAAGTGGAAGGCTTAGGCCCCAGGGAGCCGGTGACCGCGGGCATCGGCTGTTAGCTACCGAGGCCGCTGCTTCCACTCGCTGGCCGAATATCAGGCGGACCGCCGAGGGGATTGGATCTGGCCAGGGACCAGGCTCTGGGAAGCGACTTCACGAGCGTGGAGCCAATGGAGCTCCTGTGGAGCCTCACTCCAGCCGGCTCGGAGGATCACTGCATCAGCCAGATGCTGAAGGGCATGATGAAAGCCCCTCAAAGTGGAGGTGACTGTACACCAACGCCCCAGCAGCCAGCGGTGCCGCTGGGTCCGGCGCTGGCCTGTGCTCAGGTGCAGCGCTGGATCTCCAGGCCCGAACTGCGCCGCTATTGGCTGCAAACCCGCCGCCTGCGAGGCGTCTTCCTGCTGCCCGCAGGTGCATGGGCCCTTTCCCGCAGAGGGCCTTGCAGTGGCTTTAGGGAATAATAGAGTTATACAAACTGGATTGCTTTGCTAGCTTAATTTGTCATCTGAAAACAAAGTGAGAACCTTGATTCTTTCATTTTGTCGCCTAAGTGGCGATATTCATTCTCCTAAACAGTGACTGGGATTTAAATTTGATCTGCTTGGTATCTCTCTTTTCCCAGCTGCCCACACTCCAAATTCTTAGTGCTGCAGACACTATTCCTTGCGAAGCATACACCTTTCGCGATTGCTGTACAAAGCATAAAATTGCTGTTAAGTTTCTAGCGTTAAATGCTTTTTGCCTATCTCTAGTAGGCAGAGCTGTGTGTTAATTTTTTCCCCATTATTATTTCTTGTAAAAATTACGAGAACAGTGGTCACAAATCTCTTTCATTATCTGTTCAAGCTCCAAAGTGACTGAAATCCTATTATATTATTAACTCTTTTATACTGACTTCCTATTAGGATAAAGATGATATTTTTGTTGTTACCTGACATCTCTAATACGTTGGAGACCTTCACCATGATGAACAAAACTGTTTCATTGCTCATTTCATAGATCAAAGAACTTCTGGAGCCAAAGAGTTTTAACCAAACCACACAGCTAGGTTAGGTGATGCTAAAATTGGGGTGCAGTAAAACGTTCTGAGCTCCAAACTCTGACCTTCTTCATAAACACAGGCTGAGTAAGTGAAACAACGAGTGAAATAATTAGGTTTTTTATTTTTAAAAGCCCAGTCTGGTTTGCCCAGTATGGTTTACCCGCTACTCTCAGCTTCAGGATCTTTAGGAACAACTAAGAATCCTCTGAATAAGAGATTTAAAACATTTGGAGGAAGAGTAATTAAAAACAACAACAACAACAAGATCCTAGCAAATTTACACACTGAGAATTAAATTACTTAATTAAAACATCTTAAAGAATCCTCAGTCATCTTAAGGTGGTAATCAGATTAGTATTTTGGAGCCTGTGGTTGGAAAACTATTATCAGAATAATTTGAGGGTCTGTATGTTAAGTCTTTTTCATGGCTTGCATTAGGTTTTCTGAAACTAATCTTGAATGCAGAAACGCTGGAGATTTATCTAATTTTAAAAAGAGCATCAAGGTATGCAGGTATATTTGGATGTTAAGAAAATCAACTTGTAAGAATCAAAGCCTTAACATGTAAACCATAGCTTTCACTTGGATAGCTAGATATGGCCTAACTTGTTTCTAGATTTGAAAATTTAGAAATAGCATCTGGAACTGGAATTTTAGATCTCTTATGCTCTTGCGCTTTATTCTGTTCTTATCTGGCACTTTTAATTGGAATAATACAGAAGCATATTTCTGAAAAATAGCAGGAGGCAATTGGTGGAGAAGTTCTTCACTTGGAGTGGTAAATGAATAAAATAATCTCCAAAAGGAATGTTGAAAGATAAATAGCTGACCAACAGTAGGAGGATATTAGTTTGATATTTTACTATACATATTGTTCACTTTATATTACACCTTCATCAAACCTTTAGAATAGTTTAAACTTTGTTTAATTGTAGGTTTTGGTGACTGATTGTATCTTAAGATCATCGAGAAGTAAAAAGGCATTTTAAAGTTGGATGTCTTTTTTTAATGAGATGTTGTACTTTCATAACACAAAGCCTACAGAACTATTTGCTTAGATTTATTGGGACTTATACTTCAAACACATTCCATATCTTTGGTGCTAATTTTTTTCTATTTCCCAGTGATTTTCTCATGGAGAAAAAATATAAAAACTTTTTTTTTTTTTTTTTACATATATGGCTTCCAAATATCCTAAACAAGTTTCTATTTCAACCACAACAATAAACCTGTTTCAACCAAAACAAATGTTTTCTTTTCAAAGCAAGTGTTGTAGCCGCCAGCCCCCAAAAGACACACGGACCACCAGAACTCAGTGAGTTATAGAAAACACGCTCTTTATTCAGCCGGTTGGGTCTGCCAGGGGTACACAGACCCCAAATGAAGCAGCCTTGAAATGTAGAGACACAGGGTTTTTAAGCCCCAAATCCCATTCTTCATTCTGTCTGAACACAAAGGTCTATTTTTCTTCTATTCACTACCTGTTGACCCACAGGTCGGATGTGCAAGTGGGGGTACAGAAGCAGAAAGCTTATTTGTTAGAATGTTATGTTCCCATGGGCGATAGCCAAACAGTAATTTTCCAGCCAGTACACAAGTAGGTGGATGTTTAAGAAAGAAAAAAATATAAATTATGTAATTAAAATTTGATTTAGAAATGTTAGCTGGGTATCATAGTCTGTTAAATGTTTAATCCCCTTTCTTAGTTTATAGGAAATGGTCCTTTTCCTGGTGTGATTAATATGTTTGGTGACGGAGGGTTAAATGATCCTGAGCGAGTCTCCTGGCTTGTCGAGGTTTTACTACTTCGGCTTTGCCATTTTTTGGCTATAAAAATCTATCACCAATTATGAAGGACTTAAATTTATATTACTTTGAGGAGGCAGCTAAATTTGTGTAAAATCACCCAAAAGTGAGAGGAATGCTAAAGAGAAAAGTATTTAAAATGAAAACATTAGGGCTAGGAGAGAGTGAATAAAGTGGTGCTAATGTGTTGGAAAATATAACTACTTGAGTGCATTAATGAATGAATGAGTAAGCTATCCAATAAATACATACAATACTTTCTTTATATTGAGGGCTTTGTGACCCCATTAATAGTCATACCTTCTTTTTTCTTGCTCTTTCTCCTTGTCGTCTTCTTTTTGTTCAGTCTTCAGGTCAAAGGTCCAAACATTGGAGTGATTGGCTCTGGCAAAAGGGCAGAGTTGGCAATTTCCATGGTTAGCTTCCTCCCAAACTTAGCTGCAGTTGTAAGCATCAATGGCTGCATCTCTAACACAGCTACTGCCCTTACATATGGTAGATTAATCCTGCCAGGACTGCTTTTTAACCTAAACAAAATCTCTGCTACTGATTCAAGAGTATATGATGTTAAAGAAGCACTCGAGGACCCTTAGATCCAGCCTATCAGGATAGCTGTAGCCCCCTAGAAAAAGCCACTGCCCATTTTCTTTTTATCATTGATGACAGGCATTGAAAGAGCTCTGTTTATACTAACGTAGCGGGGAAGCACCTCACTGAACATGGGAAAATAAATTTCACTCTTTTAAGCTACCCTAATGCTGGCCACAGAATAGATTCCCCTTACAGCCTTTTTTCTCTGTAGCCCTGGATACAGTATTGGGGTGCCTGTTTGGGGAGGTGGGAAGCTCAAAGCTCATGTCGTTGGTGAGACTGAGTCTTGGAAGAAGATCCTGGAGATTTTGCATTTGCGTTTAGGTTAAAGGCTTACAGACTAGAGAGTTAAATTTAGAATATGTTCAGAAAAAATCAGGGGACAGAACGAATATTTTTGACAAATGATGACTGAGATCTGGATTCCCTCGTGGCACCTGCAAGCTTTTAAAGAAGTAAAAATACTTGCTTCAAGTTCATGAGAGCCAGTAGCTTTGGTATTTCATGTCTCCCCATGTTTGGTTTGTTTGAACTTGAATTCAAGGTAACTGCTAAGTGAAAACCAAGTTTTAATCTACCATTTACCCACTATTCACACCTGCCCTCCCTATCATCCTTTGTACTTTCAAAGTTTTTTTAAAAATTAGTATGTGATAATTAGTTTTTTAAAAAATTAATATATAGTAATTAGTTTGCTATACCTGTCCCAGAGTTTTAAAAACTATTTTGAACAAGGTAAATACATGAATACAGGCTCCTGGTTTTATGATGAGGAACAACTGGGCTATGATAATTTGCTCACAATAGCCGGAGGCTGGAATAAATTCTAACAAGATGACTTGGAGACTAACTGGTGGTAGGCTGAAGCCATAGAATCCTTTCTACAGTTAATCAGATTTTGATTTTTTTCCTAATTGCCAATTGTTCTAGGATCTTTAAAGAAAGTTAGAAATCCTAAGATTGCTTTAAAAATGGCAACCAATTACTGAAAAATACTCTGATTTTTTATAGTTTCCTTACCTCTGTATTTGTACTTTAAAAATCTGTTCTTTATACTTTGTTTCAAAAATATATTTAAAAATAGGCAAATTCTAGGTTCTAGTCCCATGTAGACAGTGTAATTATCTGAAAGACAGATCATCCCTTACCCTTCTACCAACCTTACCAAAAATTTAATTACAATTTGTAGGGTGAGACTGAACTTATTAAAATAATTTTAGCTGCAGTTCTGAGTTTTGATTCTAAACTTTAAAAATATGTGTGGAATTAGGTGTTTATATAATGGTACATAAAATATATTTATGGTTATAGAAATTTACTACTTCACAACAAGGAGGAAGTAGAAGTAATGTTCTGAGTGAGCATGAAGATAGAATTATTTATTAATGATATTTCACCATTAATATCAATTTTTTTATGGTGTAATCCAAAGTTGAGTAAAAGGAATGCTCTGCTGGATTGAGATATGTTTAAGCATTAGATTCCCATTATAGCCACATCAACAAAGTTGGTAAAGATTTTGACAGATAAGGAAAAATTTTGGTTCAGAGAGTTGTGGAGGTGTGGAGATCTGAAAAAATACTACAAGAACAAAAGTTGATATGTTATGAATATACATTTTTATTTTCTTCAATAATTTGACCTTTTCTAAGTTTTATAAATGTGATTAAATTATCTTCTCAAAATAAAATTTATTTCTTATTACAAAATTTAAAACATCCATATTATAGAACAATCAAAAAATAGACAAGCAAAGTGAACATCGTATTAGTCTGTTCAGGTCGCCATAACAAAATACCACAGATTGGGTAGCTTAAACAACAGAAATTAATTTTCTCACCGTTCTGGGGCTTAGAAATCCATGATCCAGGTGCCAACAGGGTTGGTTTTTGGTGAAGTCTCTCTTCTTGGCTTACAGATAACCAACTATCTTCTCACTGTGTCCTCACATGGCCTTTCCTCTGTGCAAACCACTCGTGATGTCTGAGGACTTCTTATAAGGGCACCAGTCCTGTTGGATTAGGGACCCACTCTTATGGCCTTGTTTAACCGCAATTGCCTGTATAAAGGCCCTGTCTCCAAATACAGCCATATTGGTGGTTAGGGCTTCAACATATCAATTTTAAGGGGACAGAGTTCAGTCTGTAACAAACATTAAACCGTCATAATATTCTTTTAGTTTTCTTTTGTATATATGTGTGTGCTATGTGTAATTTATTTTCCCTCTTTAATTCCCCCCTCCTTCCAACCCGATCTATGGATGTTGCCTTTTCCCCCTTAAAAACTGAATCTTTGAAGGCAGGTCATTTCCACCCACCCGGGGTCTGGTGCACCAGTGGTGCCAGGTTGGCCAGGCGGGCAGTCAATGGCTCCACCTGGGGTGCAAACCCAGGACCTTCTGAGTGTAACGCATATGTGCTAACCACCATGCTATGGAGCCACCCCCAATACTATGTGTAATTTTTAAGAGGATTATCCCCCCCTTTTCTTTTTTTTGGTAATTTGCATTTTAAATTATCTTTGCATGTGAATAGTTGCATTGTTGCAGGAAGTGACACCTAACAGAGGAAATTGGATGCTCAGACAACTTTTTTAGAGAAAGGAGAATTTTTGGCCAGTGGAGTGTGTGGAGTTAACAGCACCAAACACAAACTCGCTTTGATTAGATTTATTACAGTTTATACACCTCTGCAGTGTCCATACAAGGGGCACGTGATTCCTTTGAGGTTTCATGTGTGCCTCACGACTCAGGATTGGGATGGGGAACTTCAGCTGGGGGGCTGCAACAGGGGAGGAATTTCCAGACCACTGGTCTTACAGGTCGTTTGTCTTGTAGAACCTGTGATCTTGGCATTATCAGCACTGTTATGGGATTCTTGAACAGAGAGACAGGACACTGAGGCTATAAGCAGAAAGCAGCACTTATTAATTAATGCTAGCACCTGCTCAGCCGATTCCTATCCAAAAGCTGAACCCCAATTGTAACATAACAGGCGTTTTTATACAGTCTTGTTATTCCTCCACAGCTACAGAGATAAGGAAGAACAGTTGGTTGGCAAGCCATGAATCAACAGATGTAAGCTGGAGAGTCCTTAAGGTGGGGGAGGAAGCTATGGGAAAACATGTTAGCTAGAGAGTTCTGGAGGTGGGGAGAGGACAGTTAGGAATGGACTTTAACTGGCTGAGTAGGTCATTTCTGCAAGCCCTTTGCTTTGCATTTTTCACATGCCTCCTCTCCTCTCTTAGCATTTCAGCAACATTTTTAATGGCAGTATATTCTTTCATTGTTTAGCTGTTCAATAATAACAATTCTTTTCTGTTGACATTTGAGTTTCTCTCTTCTTGCTATTAAAAGTTCGAACATGTATCTCTATACTCTTATGTGATTGTTTCTTCAGGATGAAGTCCTAGAAGTGGAACTGCTAGGTCACAGAGGTGCAAAGTTTTTTAAGCATTTATTACATATTGCCAACTGTCCTCCCATAAAGGCCATATCAATTATAAACAGCCGAGTATACATGTGTTCTATTTCTCCTTATCCCTAGCACCTGAATATATATAAAATGAGGATGTTATTTTCAATTAATGAAGTTTTCATATTTGAAGATTTTATATATATTTATTTACATGTTTTGGCTAACTTGAGAGTTGGGGGTAAAAAGACCTCTCCATTATGTGAAACCTCTATTTTCTGTTTTCAGCTGCCTCTGGCTCCCTAGAGGGGCTTGGAGAAGGAAACTGAAGAAATTCGGCCTAATTTAGCTCCAGGCACCTAGAGAAGAGGCAGAAAGGCAATCTGCAGGAAACAGAATTTCACAAATTCTTTTATGGGAATGGCAATTGTAATACGGAGGTTTTACAGTTTTAAACTTTCGGCAAGACGTCATTCCAGATTAGCTGAAATTGCTTTCGGCAAGGTAAAGCACATCTGACCACTCTGCGCGGTTACGCTCTCAAACCCTGAGCGCCACAATACAGCCCCTGGGGAGCGAATGGCAGCGGAGCAGGAGGACCCCGGCGGCCGCCAAGCAGTCCCACAATGCCCCGCTCGCCCCACCTCGAGGGCGGAGAAAAAGGACCGCTCCTGGGATAGGGATCTGCGGAGAACGCCAAGAAGTGCGCACGCGCACTTATCCCTGCGGGCCCTAGCAACCAGAGCAGTGACAGTAGCAACCGCCGGAATGGTGAGTACCTTCCAGGCCTCGTAGCCAAAGCTGAGAAGAGATTAGAAGTGGAAAGGGTGACTGTGGAGTGATGAGGGTTGGAAGGGCGGAGGGTGTCCTCGGACAGCGGAAGGGGGCGGGTAGCGGATGCTGACTCCGTGGAGTCAGAGGCCTGGGTGAAAGAGAAGCCCTGGCACCGGGTGGTCAAGGATGAGGGCGGCCTGGGGAGGATCAGAGGTTGGCTTAATGTTGACGGATTCTGGCAAAGAAAGGAGGGGTGGGCAAAGAGCAGGAAATTCTCGAAAATGCGGATTTGAGTGGGAAAGGTGATGGAAGGGAGAATGTGAATAAGGATATCTTTTAATTACCCCTGCTGGCGAGGCAGAGGAGGGAGCTGGATACAAGGGATATGTGTATAACACCGACTGCAGCAGTATTTGAAACCTATGATGTGCCCAGGGTGGCCTCTGGATGACTGTGAGTGCAGTTATTAGGTAATATTGTAAAACTCTCTCTGATAGAATGTATTAGGATAGTGTTTCTCAAATTTCAGTATGCCATAAGTATGATTTCAGTTGGTCTTAGTACTATGAACTTGTTGGAATGCAGATTATGAAGTTTTAATATCATCGGGAGGGCTCAGGAATGTGGATTTTGACAATGCATCCCGTTATTCTAAAATTAGAGGGCACCCCACCAGTCTGAGAAATGCAGCCTTTGCTTTGAAATCTATCAGCGGTCTATTCAATCAAAGACCTTTGTGAAGTAGTGATTTTCAATAGTGAAGTACCTATTGATACTCCTCAATTACTGCTTGAAATGTGCACTGTTTTGCTTACATACTTGGCAGCTCCAACTAGAAGTTTGAAAAGGGATGTTGTTGGTTAGTTACAGACCCAGCCACAGTAATTTATCAAAGTATGTGATTGTCCTGCCGGATGGAGATGTTTATGAAGAATAGTTATAAGTAGTTGTCTTCCTTTCGTGATTCCAGTGCTGCTTAAATGGGCAGAGATTGAGCCCAAGAAATTGAAGTGATGAGAGTGGACATGACTTCCACCCTCAACCAAAAGTAGTTTTCCACCTGTTTCCATACTTTATTCCACAGTTAGTTAGCCAATACCACTGCCAAGTTAAGTAAAAAGTTCTGGAACCTAGGTTTATATTCAAGTGAATAAATAATCAGCTCTAAATAATTCTGAAAGCATTAACCATGAGAATTATTGAAAATCTTCAAATAGAGAATCAGACCAGTAATTAGATGAAGCTCGCTGAGGCTGCAAACTGTTAGTTCTGGGGCCCTCCAGAAATACAGGCACACATAGTTTTTTAATTCTAAAAAATTAGATTTTAGTGTCTTAAAAGTGATCCTCTTTCACATCAAAACCCAGATTTCTGGCTTCTCTGAAAAATCAGAAATAATCTACTTCACCACCAGATACATTTCCCCCCACATTTTGGTATTACTGAAATATGAAGATGCCATGTAATTGGCAGCATCTTTTCTTTCTTAATGGTACATAAAATGAGGATGTTATTTTCAATTAATGAAGTTTTCATATTTGAAGAAATATGATATTAGGGTAGTTCTTGTCCCAAGTCTCACCTGCCAATAGTTTTCTGGAGCCAAATATAAGCTCTTTATATGGAAGCTTTGCCTATTAATGATGTCCATTGGTTTTTTTAGGCCTTTCAGTTTTTGATTCCTGCTATCTACAGGGAACAAGTGACCTTATAAACCAATTTCTAGACACCTAGATTGCTTCTAACGTGAAAGTGTTCTCATGTGTCTTTTTATGGACCCATGCAAGGATTTTTCTGGAAAATAAACCCAGGAGTGGCATTGCAGAGTTATAGAGTCTATGCATACTTAATTTATCTTAATTTAATTTAGACACTATTGGCTGACAGAATGGCTCTACTAGTTTTTACTTCCTTTGGTAATGCATGAGAGTACTCATTTCTCTACACTGTCACCAACTTTCTAACTCTTGCCAATCTGAGGATGTATTTTAGTATCCCATTGTTTTACTCTTCAGTTCTCTGATTTTCAGAGTCCAGAATGTTCACCATATTCCATGGAACCTCCATTGCATTTCTCTGATTTTCAGTGAGTTTGAATACTTGATGGTATTCTTGTCATCTCGATTTCAGTTTCTGTGAATTTTCTATTTGTTTTTTTGTCAATATTAGTCTTTTATTGGTTTTATATGGAAAATACCTTCTCCAAGTTTTTTTTTACTTTGTCAACAATGTTCTTCACTTGTTGAACTCCAGTTCTAATATTTGTTAGTTTATCTTATTGTATTTTCTACATAGATGATCATTTGCACAGTGTTTTTATTTCCTCCTTTTAATCATGCCAATTTATATTTCTCCTTATTACCACATTGATAAAAATCTTTTGAATCATGTTAAATAGTAGTAATGATAGTAGACATCTTAAAGTGTTTGGGATCTTAGAATACTTTTAATGTTACCTTCCCAGTTTGGCTTACCTTGATCACCTTATTTAAAATAAACATCCTCCATACACATATTCACGTATCCTGATGCCTTTTACCAAACTCAGCATTTTCTTTTCTTTAGTAATTGTCATTTTCTAATATACTATATAATTTATTTATTTTTAAGTTATGCTACTTACCATTCATCTCCTGCCAATAGATGTAAGTTCCATGATGGCAGAGATCTTTGTTTTATTCATTGGTGATCTTAAGCATACAGATAAATGTTGATACATGAGTAGATACTCGATGAATATTGCTGAAATGAATAAATTTCTCCATAAGTATGGTTTTTGTTATAGCTTTTTGGTATGTAGCTTTTATCAAGGAAGAAATTTCTCTTTAACTCTTAGTTAAAAGCTTTTAATATCAAATGTAGAACTTCATCAAGTGCTTTTTCGGCATTAATTAAAATAAATGTGATCCCCTTTAATCCATTAATAAATGATTTACATTTATAGATTTTTTTGTTAAACAATCCTTATGCTCTTGGG
Organism: Macroglossus sobrinus; assembly: GCA_004027375.1. Lineage (NCBI taxonomy): Eukaryota > Metazoa > Chordata > Mammalia > Chiroptera > Pteropodidae > Macroglossus > Macroglossus sobrinus. The sequence continues at coordinate 590,526 of PVKZ01000730.1, read as the reverse complement.
ATAAGCCATTCTTGATCATGGTCATTATGACCATTGGCTTTGGAGATCTAATACTATATTGAGACTTTTCAAATCTGTGTTGAGAAGTAAAGAGACCTCCTTATCTGGTTATGACATCAAGTTATTCTAGCCTCAGAATAAGTTGGCGGCTTTCCCTTTTTTTCTGATTTCTGAAACAACTTATATATAATGGAGTATCTGTTCCTTGAAAGCTCAGTATAATTTGCTTGTAAAATTATCTCAGCTTGGAGCTTTACAAGGGGAGGAGGAGAGTACATCTCTTTGATTATCTTTTTAATGTTTTAAATAGTTATTGGACTATTTAAGTTTTCTGATTCTTGTGACAGTTTTGGCACTTCTCTCTTTTTTTTTTTTCCTAGAAATGCATACTTTGTTTAGGGTTTCAAACTTATTACCATATATTTGCTTATAATGTTTTATTTTTAAAATCTGTTATCTGTTATTTTTCCTTATTTGGTCTATATTTTTAATTTGTATCTCTCTCTTTTTTGCTCAATCAAGCTTGCCAGAGATTTAAGAACTAACTTTTAGTTTTATTATTCTCTTTTCTCCTGTGTTCTGTTTCTCACTGACTTCTTCCTTTGTATTACCTTCTGCCTTCTTTGGGTTTGCAATTATGTACTTTTTCAAATAATTTGAATGCTTAGCTTATTTGTTTTCTCTTCTTAGGAAATAAATGTAACTATAAATTTCCTTATAAGTGTTATACATGTTTCTCAAATTTTGACATTTTTGTCTTCTATTATATTATTTTACTTTAATTTATAGGTTCCCTTTAACCCAAAGGTTATTTATTAGTATGTCTTTACTTTCTAGACATAATGGTATAGACCTTTAAAAATTTCCTTTTGTGTGTGTGTGTGGGGTTTCTCTCTTTTCTTTTTAATAAACTCTAGCAATAATCCAAAGGATGTCTTCCTTTGCTCATCTTTAAAGTTTTATATATCATAATAAATTGAATCTAAGATACTATTAATTATAAGGTGCAACATTATTTTATGTTCTACTATGAAAGAAAAATAAGAAGTTGGAATTAAACTGTGACAGTTCCCTATCACTTAGAATTTTTATTTTATACTTATTGACAGAGTTTGTAAAAATGTATTTAAGCACATAGACTTTTATTATATGTACTCCTTTGCAAACATAAAAAGGAATATATGTATATGAAATCAAATGCTTAATGTTTTTCTAAAACTTCACCACTGCCACCTGGCCACTCCAACTGTAAATTGTTCCTGGTTGTAAGATGCATTTAAATTTCAGTGATGTTAAAATGTAAAAGAATATATAGATCTTAAAATCAATGAAATAAGATATATTTTAATATCAAGTGTTGAAAACTATATAGTTTTTGTAATCCAAGTAGGAGTGACATATATGGACATTACATCATGATTTCCTTAATTTTTCTGAGAGGTATTTAAATAAATCATTCTGACTTCAGGAAATTAAAACATGCTCTTTTCATATAAGGTCTCAAAGAAAGAAGTTAACCTTTTTAATGATAGATATAAAGACTAATAATTATTGCATAAAAATTGAATCAGCATATTATACCAATAAAGACAGACCTTGTTTTTCCTTCTCTTTTAAAGGCAAAAGCAACAACAATTAAAGAAGCCTTAGCCAGATGGGTGAGTATATGAGTTTTTACTTCTTTTAGACACCATACAAGGAGAAAGTTTGGATAGTTATTTAAAAATGACCATTTAATACAAGGGATCTTTGTGGTACTGTTTAGCTATCTTAACTGTCTAGGTGGAACCTACACAGGTGATAAAGTTGTATTGAACTTAATAGACACACACAGATACATTTACACTCGTATGTACAAATGCTTACAAGTAGAATTGGGAAAATCTGATTTAAATCAGTGGATTGTATCAATATTAATATCCTGGTTGTGATATTTTACTATAGTTTTAAAAATGTTACCATTGGGGAAAACTGGGCAAAATGTACAGGGTATCTGTATTATGTTTTATTACTGCAGGTGGATCTTCAAATATCTCAATAAAAATTTCAATTAAAAAAATATGACCTTTGGAAAATTTAAAATTTAAATGGGAAAGCCAATTTATTTATTGCTATAGGATGACTGGAATCTCTGTGTTACAGTACATTTTATTTTTCAGCTTTATCATTACACTTTATGTCATTTTCAAGTGATAGATTGGTATGTGTTGTGGATTATCTAGGCTTTAGATAGATGATGGTTTTAGCCTCTTGGAAGTTTGAACAGATACCTAATGTGGACAAACAAAAATTACAGATAAACAATTGAAAAGACATCAAATACAAATACTAAAGTGATGTTCACCATCACTGATCATTAAGGAAATTCAGATGGAAACTATAATGAGATATCACCTCATATCTATGAAAATGGCTATCATCAAAAAAACAAAAGATAAGCGTTGGTGAGAATGTGGAGAAAAAGGAACCCTGTGTACTGTTGATGGGAATGTAAATTCGTATAACCACTATGGAAAATAGTATGGAGGTTCCTCAAAAAATTAAAAATAGAACTACCGTATGATCTAGCAGTCCTACTTCTAGATATGTATGTGAAGAAAATGAGTTCACTATCTTGAAGAGCTATTTGTATCCCCATGTTCACTGCATCATTATTCACAAGAGCCAAGATCTGGAAACAATCTAAATATCTATCTATGGAATTTTATTCAGCCATAAAAAAGGAAACCCTGCTGTTTGTGGCAAATGGATGGACTTTGAGAGCATCATGCTAAGTGAAATAACTCAGAGAAAGATAAATGCTGTATGATCTCACTTACATGTAGAATCTAAAAGAGCCAAACTTATAGAAACAGAGTAGAATGGTGTTTGTCAGGGGTTGAGGAATGGAGAAAATGGGGCAATGTTGCTCAAAGGATACAAACCTTCAATTATAAGGTATATAAGTTCTGGGGATTTAATGTAAAGCATGATGACTATAGTCAATAATGCTGTATTATATATTTGCAAGTTGCTAAGAGATCTTAAATGTTCTAAGCACAAAAAAATAATTGTGTGAGGTGATAGATGTGTTAATTAACCTTATTGTGGTAATTATTTTACAATATATACATGTATCAAAACTTCAGTCACACACCTTAAATTATACAAAGTTATAATGTCAGTTATATCTCAATAAAACTGGAAAGAATACTAAAGTATATAATAATATTAGAAGAGAAACTGCATTGTAAAAATATGCATTAAATATAAATGAATATTTTAATAAACATTCTATAAAGTTTGAACCGTTAATTCAGCATTACAGAAAAAATTTCCATAGGGTATAGAGATAGCCCCTTAATTTCCATGCCCAGTGATAAGTTATTTGTCTATGTCATCAGTAGCTTTTTGCATAATATTATATATTTTGCTTTTGTAACTGAGATTTGGATAAAAAGTCTTTCAGGAAACTTGGTATTTAGGGAAAATAGACAAAGAAGATATGATAATGAAATATTTGAATTCTTGTTTTAGTGCTTATAAACTGTGCTCTAATTGCATTTAAAAAAACATTTCTGTTTGATTGCTAGAAAATCTGTTTTGTTAAAGAAAAAAAAGAATAGAGTAGGCATAGATTTTTCTTGAATTGGATTTTCGAACTTCATTTGATTTACTTATTAACAACAAATGATTGACTTGTTTGTTTGTTTGTCTTTGTAATCTATTTCTAGATTATAATGTGACCATAAATCTTTGACTTTAAAATTATTTGAAGACATCAAGCTCACTCACTGATTATTAGTTCATCATTTATTGAAAATTTGCTAGGTGACAGTTGCCCCTCCCCTAACCTACAAATTTATGGCACAAAAATAACTAATGAGTGGATGTGTATTAGATCTCTTTCTTTCAATTGATTGTATATATTTTTATTATTGATGTTACGATTTGATTTTTTAAAAGAACCCTCTTTCATGTCTTATATTGCACTAGGTTATAGAAAACATAGGAAGGCAAAGGAAATGGTCAAGCTTTAGGAACTCCCTGTTTTGTTGGCAAGGTAGAACTAACTCTAAGTATTGTGGTACTTAGAAAATATTATTAGATATCACATACTAGTAATTAAATTTTAAATTGCATACTTAGAACCAAAATTAAACTCTAAGGTAGAATTTAGATGTAAATTATCACAGAACAAATAGTCTTTACCTCAGCTGTATTGCAAAGAGAATATCTTAAAAAATTCTTGGTATTTTGGGGTTCTAGCTCAGACTGAACTGTATATAGAAAAATATAGATGAGACAATAAAGAAAACAGTTGATTATACAGTTCTGAATTTGATATTTAAGGAAAGGTTGTTTTAGTTACAAGAATTCTTCCCAGGAAAATGTTTTTGTTATTGCGTTTTGTTTTTGTTTATTGATTGATAGATGTTTAAGGGATTTTATTTTATTTTTTAACAGGCTTCATTCACTTTATTTTTCTTGTATAAAATTATGTGATGGAGCCCGGGTCTTCTGCACAGAAACTCTGGTGTGGGTCTTTACAAGATGGTCAGTGAATTCCTGTGAGGGAGACTTGGTGAACATGGTCTCCTTCCAGGGGTCCAGGGTGGGATAGCTGTAGGTCTTAAAGAAGGCATCAAATGTGGCTGTGGTAAAGTCCCCAGGGTGGCAGTGCCACCTCTGGTTGAGGTGTAGCTGTCCGCAATACCAGCTTACCAACAGCATCTTGGGCACAGGGGCTGAGACAATGCCAGTGCCCCTGGGGGCAGGGACGAGGCACACTGGCACAGAGCCACAGTGGCCAGTCACCTTGCAAGGAATGATTGGGGCTTGCAGATCTTGTTCTCCCAGCCTCGCCTCACAAGGGCAATGGAGAGCTTAGCCAGGATGATGGCCCTATAGATGGCAGTGGCTACCTCCTTGGAACACTCAACACCCAAATGAACATGTCCATTGTAGTTCCCAATGGCGACAAATGCCTTGAACCGAGTCTTCTGGCCACTGAGGGTCTGCTTTTGTACTGGCACAATTTTTAAAACCTCATCCTTGAGAGAATCTCCCAAGAAAAGATCAATGATCTCAGATTTCTTGATTGGCAGGGAGAAGAGATAGATCCTTTTCCAGGTTCTCGATCTTTATGTCCTTGACCAGGCGGCCCAGCTTGATGACTGGGATCCACTCCTGGTCCTTGGCCTTGCCTCTGTGAGCTCCATAGCCATGGCTTCACCTCGGCCATGGCCTTGGCCACGACTTCGACTCTGGACACCACTGCCAAATCCTCAATGCAAGCTGCTGCGGCCTCCCATCCCAGGGCCCCCTGGGCCTCTGGGGCTTCCCACAGTACTGGGTCATCCTCCATTTGGTGTTCTTTCAGAGAAGAAGCGAGAGATTTTAAATATTACAGAAATTCAAGTTATTTTTATTTTCGTCATTTTTCCCTTTAGTTAGGACCTAACGATGAATTATCTGAGTCAGCCATGTAGAAGTCTAGTTATCAGGGCCAATAAGTAAATGTTTTCAGTAAGTGAACCATAAAGAATGCACAGAATTATTAACTTCTAATAATTGCTTTGAAAAGTCTTGGGAAATCTAGCTTTCTTTAGTTCCACATGACAATCAGGGATCATTTTCTTCCCAATTAATTTTTGTCACAGGAAGAGAAAACCAGTCAGAAGCCATCTGAAGCCAAAGAGATAAAGCTTTATGCCCAGATTCCTCCGATAGAGAAGATGGATGCATCCTTGTCCATGCTTGCTAATTGCGAGTAAGTTTTTCTGTCTTTATTCATCCTTCTAGTATTGTTGTAAAATTTCTCTTCTTTTTATAAATATACAAACTAGAAAAGTGTTTTCTGTGATCTTCACTTTTTTTTTCCTTAATTCTCCCTTTGTCGAGGAATAAACATAAAAGATTATTGGTTTATAAGATTTTAATGGAGTAATCCTGTGCAATACAATATATGTTTACAGTATAATTATTATAATTTGTCAGAAAACTAGAAATTTCTTTGTCTCTTGAAAGAAGCTAAATAATATAAAACTATTACTCTATTATAAAAATCTAGAACTTTCTCTTATAAAATTATCCACTAAAGTCAGTACTATACTTACTAGAAGCCTAAGAAATATTGTTTTTAAAAAAACTTTTCAAATTATAAAAATACATTGTAAAACATCTAGAAAATATAAAAAGCACAAAGAAGAAGATTTTATATCAATCAGAATTGCACCACCTTTTGATATCCATCGTTAGCATTTTGATAAAGAGCTTTTTAATTGGGACCAAGTTACACTTACTATTTTGTAATCTTATTTTCCTATGACTTTTAAGTATCAGGTCTATATTAATTCCTGTTAACTATTTTCTAAATATTTTACACACTTTTTAGCAGAGTTCTGTGACAGTTTTCTCATGACACCTTGTAACTATGCTCTCAGGTTGCAATATCTATATCAAGGCTGTAGAATGTTATAGAAGCACTTGGGATTCTTTTTGATTACTTCACCCTCTGTTTTTCCAAATATGGTCCCCTGACTGCCTACATAAGATTCTCCTTATGCAGGAGATAAACCCCACTCCACATTTATGAAACAGACTATCTACTGATGAAACCTAGGAATCTGTATTTATACTGAGCAACTTGGGTGATTCTTAGACACATATTTGTGAACCTGTGCATTAGACTAATTAATATATCTTTGAAATTAAAGGGAAAAGCAAACATATTTAGTTATTATGTGTAACCCGTTCTTTGTGATGAAAGCACAGAGTATTACGTACAAATCTACCTTAGATGTTTTTTTGGCTTCAAAAGCATGATTTTCAAGAACATTATTTCAAAGTGGTCAAATATATTTTTATCATAAAGCTGTCTCAAAGACAAATATTTGAAAAGGGTTTTTACCCTATACTAAAGTACCATGGAAACTGCTTGGAAAGAGAACCTATTCATATTTTACCTAACAGTCTCTTTGGGCAAGTTACCCAAATAACAATTAAAAACTATCCCCCAACCATATTTTCAGGTTTAAGAAACTCCATTTTTCACTAAAAATTCTTAGGAGAGGGGATTATTATAAAACATGCAGATTTGACCAATAATTTACACCGTTTCAAATAAAACAATGAATAATTCTCCTTCGCGTCAAATCAGAAAGAATGTGATCACATGTGCTAGAGTCAAATTTTGGGATTTTTAAATTTGGCTCTGCCGATTTCTAGCTATGTAATATTAGGCAAATTGCTTAACATATTTGTGCCTCAGTTTCCTCATTTGTAAATTATGGATAACAATAACATTTATTTTATAGGATTGTTGTGATGGTTAAAATAGACAATAAGGGTAAAGTACTTAGAATACTGGGCACATATGAAGAATTTAATAAAATTAGCTTTTATTATTTTTTGCATGAAATTTTAGTAAACATTTTGTCAAGAAAGGAATACTACGAATGTGTAATAATGTTCCCTTAAAAATTTTTTTTTGTATAATTAAAGTATGTATAGAAAAAAATCTAGATAAATATATACTATTAAAAGTATTTGTCTTTGGGGGAATGTGTGAGGTGGTTAGGATTACATATAACTTCTTACAATATACATTTCTGAATGATTTGTGTGAGAAAATAAATATCTCTATAAATGCATATATATAGTTCTGCTTTTTACAAAAAAGGATCATATAAGATGTATTGTTCTGCTAGACGGTTTTTAAACTTAATTACATATCATGGACATCTTTCCAAGTTGGCATTTATTGCCTAATTTCATTTGTTTTAGTGGTAGCGTAGTATCTTATTATTTGTTCCTCAGTTGATGGATGTTTATAGATTTCTCCCCATTTTTTTTTGCTATTACTCTAATATAACCAATAGTCTATATGTGTGTATGTGTATATACGTATATACATACATATACGTATATATGTGTGTGTGTGTGTGTGTGTGTGTGTGTGTGTGCGCGCGCGCGCGCGCATGCATGTGTATATATATATACACATACATACATACATACACATCTTTGGCATTTCTATTTATGTTTTAAGAAGATATATTCCTAGAAATGAATTACTAAAGCAAAGTATGCGTGCATTAAAATCTTTAAAGATAACACCAAATTGCCCTCAAGAAGGTTTTTTAAAAATTTTCTACAATAAGTATATATTAACTTTTGTAATCAGAAAAAAAGGTATGAAGATTTTAAAATGAAAGAATACATGCCATGTCTGAGGGGGGAAAAAGGATTTATTGTCAAAAGGAAATATTACTTATTAAATATCGTCTCCTTTGGGATGATATTTGCTGATATCTGTGATTGCTTAAAAATAATTTCTGATATATCATTTACATTTTTTATATTAATTCAAGTTTTCCTTTGTTCTTTTAAAGGAAGCTTTCACTGTCTACAAACTGCATTGAAAAAATTGCCAACCTGAATGGCTTAAGTAAGTGATTCACAATAACAGATGGTTCTTAGATTTTCTAGTTATTGAAAATAATATTTCTGAGAAACTACATAATCCCAGAAGCTGGTAACTGTTTTAACCACATAATTATCAGATGATAGAGAGAATACATAAACCATCTGTCTTAAGTTTGATTATCCAAAGAAAAGTACAAATACATGAGACCTGCACATTTTAAAGACATTTTAAAGCTTTTATAGAATTAGAATTGAGATATCTTAAATAAAAAATCAAATTTCTTATTATATATTTTAATCAGATTTGTGTTTCATATTTGTTATATTTAAAATTTAATTCCTCACTATTTTTTTTTTTGGTCTTCATTATTGACATTACTGCCTACCCAGTTGGCAAAGCCTCTGACTCCTTGAGTTAGTTTCCTATGACAGCTGAAACTTGGTGGCTTAAAACAACAGAAATTTGTTTCCTCACAGTTCTGGAGGTCAGAAGTCTGAACTCAGTTTAATAGGGCCAAAATCAGGGTTTTGACAGACGCTTAAGGAGAGGATCTATTCCTTTCTGCTTCTAGGTAGATTCTTATGGCTGCCATATTCCTTTGCTAGTGATTACATCACCCCGATCTCTGCCTCTGTGGCCATATTGCCTTATCTTTCTATGTCTGTGTCAGTCTTTCTTTTTTGCTGATATCTGTGATTGCAGTTGGGGAACACTTGGATAACTGAGGATTCTCTCCCTATCTTAAGATCCTTAACTTAATCACATCTACAAAGTACTTTTTTCCCATATAAGGTTACATTCATAGCTTCCAGGAATTGGGAGTATGTATCTTTTGGTGATGCATAATTTAGCCTATCATATCCCCCCTTTACTTCCCTCGAGCCCTACATCCAAGTTCATCACTAAGTCCTATTTATTCTTTGCAAGAGCTCTCAAATAATTTGTTGCTTTTCCATTTTCAGGAGCTACAGTTTTATTAGGGTCCTAATCATCTCTCCTTTAGATGGTGTTTATCAAATAGTTTTGACCACTTTCTACAGTAAGAAATACATTTGAAATTATGAATCAGTACATATATTCATATGAATACACATATCAAATATACATATATACATATGAATTGCGATAAAGTAGGTTAAACAATATTTAATAGCATAGGTTCCAGTATAAATTTTTTTAATTTTATTTTTTAAAATGTTGTCACAGCCCACTAAATTGATTTCACACAATTTGAAAAACACTGTCTTAAGACTTTTGTAATAGCCTCCTAATTGATCTCCTTGTCTCTTTTCTTTCTGCTCTTCAGTTAACCTGCAGCACTGATACCAGAGTTTTGTTTTTTTCTAAAAATATTCTCATTATCATTTCTCCAGATCAGAGACCTTTAATGTCTCCCCTTTGCTTGGTAAAGACCAAATGACTTAATGTTGTATTCAAAGTCATCTAAAAGCTTGAAGCACATCCAAACACATCATTCTTTTTTAAATGATTTTGTGAACTTGTTAATGTAGTGCTTTTCATTCAAACAGCCCCTTCCTCTTGTAGGAAAATAACTTCAAGAAACGAAATTAAGATTAAGAATGCTGAATTTAAATGACATTTCTCCCTTTAAGAACTTTTCTAATCTCCATCACCCCAATTACTCCTTCTTTGGGAACATTTATAATAGTTTGTCTTGGGTTATAATAATTACCTACTTCATATAGCTAACAAGAATAGTAAATGAGTTAGTGAATATAAAGGACTTAGAATAGTACCTGGTACATATAAATGCTCAAGAAATATCAGTCATATTTTGAGGAGTATGTTCTGTCTACATAATGAGCTCCTTGGGGGCAAGCATCACATCTTATTATTCTTTTTATCTTCCATTCCAAATCTCCATTCTCCTCAGTACCTTACTCAAAGTTGGCATTCAGAATTTATATAGTTCTGGTGAGGAAATGTTTACTATTAGAGCTGTACATAAGATGACTCAATTTATTCCAATTTTCTTTGCCTCATTAAACAATTTGAGATGTTTCAATTTACTTTTTGCTTTGTCTGTAATTGTAATAACTTGCTTAAATGAGACTAAACTGGTTACAGTATTTATCAATACAGATGATATACTTTTTGTAAAAGCATGAATATGACAATAGTGAAAATGGATAGCCTTTATATAGGGCTGGCAATAGGTTTTAACTCATATTTTAACTTTGGTCAACTGGTGGTGATTTGGGAAAATGTATTAAGAGATCCAAAATTCAGTGGAAAAGAGTACCTTGATCAAGTAATGATGTCTGATGTATACATGGAATGAAAGAGTATAGGCATTTGTACCACGTTTTGTTGTACTCGACTCATCTTATTTTAGTTCTGCTTGTAACAAATAGTACTCTGCAGCCTATGACCAGGAATACACTTTATTTGTGATTAGAAAGCAAAAAGAAGCCAACTGATCCATATGAAGAATTGAATATACAATGCTACTTTGCATCCCACCCCTTTCCCTGCATGAGCACTGTAGTCTTACCTATTCTGCTATGGTGAGAGGATCTAAAATAAATACCTATTACTATTTAACAGCAGGTTTGAAAGGCAGAATAACCCTAATGGTATTTTATACTTATTGTACCAAAACTGTGACTGGAACACTGCATGACATCACTATGTTCAAAACTGTGACTAAAAGCTGTACAGTGTGAATATTAATGACCTCATATTAAAGATTAGAAAATAAATTTTGTTGCCTTGTATCTTTGGTAAAAAAAAAAAAAAATTATACTTTACTCCTTCAGTTTACTAAGTAAATAAACTTGTAGCCTTAATACACTTTTTTTGATTTTCATCAGGACTTTGTATGAAGAAAAAGTATCCTGGTGGTGCTCTATTTAGGCAGCACATAAAATATAGGAAGTATATAATTGTGTTATGTTAGAACACTTAATCTATTAACTTTGATATTATAATTTCTTTCCCTATACAGCAATAAATATGATTTTTTTTAGCTTTTTAGTACCATTTTCATGTGCATGTTTTTGAAAAAGAAGTTATATATTCAGTTACATATTCTTTTTGAAGAGTTGCATATGTTTGTTATCTCCAATTTTTGAGGTTGTTTCCCAGTCCTCATCTTGGTTGACCTATCAGAGTATTTCGATATGGATGATTTATTTCCTCTTTGAAGCAACTTTAATATTTGGCTTCTGGGACACTGTTCATTTCTTCCCCCTTCATTTCCTCCTGTCTTTCCAGCTACTACTTCCCAGTCTCATGTTCCCAGCTTTTAAATGCTGGAATACTCCAGGACTCAGTTTTTGGATCTCTTTTCTATCTTTACCTACTCCCTAGATTATTTCTTCCAGATAATGGCTTTACCATCTATATGCTGATGGCTCCTGATATCTCCTCTGAACTCCAGATTCACACATTCAGTTGCATGATGTTCCCATTTGATGTCTGGCTGACATCTTATACTTAACATGTTTAAAAGTGAGTCCTGTTATCTTCCCCAGCCCCAGCTAAACTAACTTCTGTTGTGTTTGTCAGATAACAGATAGCTCCATTCTTCCAGTTATGCAGGCCAAAATCCTCTGTAATTTCTTGACTGCTATCTTATATATCCCTTATGAGGCTTATTATCTTTCTTATTTTGTCTTCTATTACTCTCCTCTCATTCTGTCAGCCAGCTTCTTGTGTTTTGTTAACACTTGTGATGTGGTCCTGCCTCAAAGCCTTTGCATTTGAAGTTCACTCTTTCTGTAAATGTTCTTCCTCCAGATACCCTCATGGCTAGCTGCCTCACTTCCTTTGAGTCTTTATTTAGAAGTCACCGTCTATCTAAAATGTCAACTGCTACCAAACCCCTGGTATTTCATTCTTTTAACCTGCTTTTTTTCCCCCTCTTTTACACTTCTCACTATCTAAACTACTTATTTATTTTGTTTACTATCTGCTAAGTGTTAGCTCATGACAGCACGAATTTTTATCTGTATTATTCACTGTTATATTGCAAGTACTTACTGCTGTTCTTGGCATGTAGTTGATGCTCAATAATTATGTGTTGAATGAATAACTTTTTAAGTAAGCTTGTTATCCTGCATGAAATAGAAAAAAATAAAATAAATTTTATTTTTATTTTTGATAATTTTTTCATATCAAGAAACTTTAGAGAATAATTGATTATGTACTTTTCTTAAATAATTAATTTTCACACATTTAAAGTTATATGGATTTATTAGTTTGCTAGGGCTGTCACAGCAAATCCCACAAACTAGATAGCTTAAGCAACAGAAATTAATTTTCTTACTGTTGGCTAGAAGTCTGAGATTCAGGTGTTAGCAGGATTGATTTCTTCTTAGGCCTCTCTCCTTGGCTTGTGTATGGCCATCTTTTTCCCCTTGTCTTCACACAGTCTTTCCTCTGTTTCTTTCTGTTTCTGTTTCTAATCTCCTCTTATAAGGGTAGTAGTCATATTGGATTCTACCTGAAATGATGTCAGTTTACCTTAATTACCTCTTTAAAAGTCCTGTCACCAGATAGAGTAACATCATAAGGTAATGGGGTTTAGAACTTCAACATGTGGATTTTGGGGGAACCCAATTCTTTTTTTAGTAATTAAACCATTTTGCATGAATTAAATCACTCATAAAATTTCTTGTTCTGAAAAATGTTTTTCACAAGAAAATTTAAAATAATTTCTTAAATTAAAACCAAAGTATATATAACTATATATGCCTGACACATATATATACAATACATACACATACACATCATTTAGTATGTACTTACTATGGAATAAGCATTATGCTGAATGTTTTAGACAACTATCTCATTTAATGCTTATTTTCTTATAAAATAAATGTTGTATTTTCTCATTTTATATGTGAAACTGAGATTCAAAGAGGTTTGTTTGCTTCCCTATAGAGTTTGGATGGGAACTCTATAACTGGGTTTGTATTCTTAACCACTGAATTATGGATGTTATCCAGTAGAAATGTCCGCATGGTCCCAAAACAGTTGCCATTAGCCATACACAGCTGTTAAACTCTTGAAATGTGGCTAGTGTAACTGAGAAACTGAATTTTTAATTGTATTTCATTTAAATAACCATGTGGCTAGTAGCTACCATATTGGACAGTATACTTATAGAAATTTCCATTGTGAAAACTCAGTGTGTAACCTATGTATAAGTAATCACAATAGTTTTTAGAACAGAAATGAGATTTCCTGTGTTTTACTAGAAATCTTTTTTAATTTTGAAAAATAATACATGCACATGGTTTTATGCAAATAGTTCAAAAGAGGTTCTAATGAAAAATAAATCTTCCTCTGACCATATGCTTTCAGTTCCTCCCCAAAGCAACCACTGTTTCTACTTTCTTTTTTTCTTTTCCAGAAATAGCCTATAGATGTACAAATAGAAACAGACTCGTAAAAAATACAAATAGGCATCTTTTAAACCAAATCACAATTTAGTTATTTAAAAGATTGAAAGCAAAAGATTTAAAAATAATAAGTCATTTTTTTTCACTTCTAATCCATTGTGGAGTGAGATTGGACTATACATAAGTGTGTTTCTGTTTTCTGGTGTGAGTCCTCATTTTATAAGAGGTTTGAAATATATATGCTCTCAGAATAAAAGTTCAAATTTTCTTTACTATTATTTTATCCCTGTAATATTTTTACTAGCCAGCAAATTAAGGCCCTGAATTCCAAATAGGTAACCATTTTTAAATTTAATATTGGCACAATGCAAAATTGTAGTTGTAGTGTTTAACCTAGATGATAGGTCAATGTTATTTCCTGATTACCATTTTTTATTAATATAATCTCTCTTACTCATTATATAAGAATATTTATTACATAAAATATATTAAATCTTTATTATATTAGATTTACAATTGTGTAATCTGATTCTCATAAACAAAAAATTGCTTTTTTTCCACTGCAGAAAACTTGAGGATATTGTCTTTAGGAAGAAACAACATAAAGAACTTAAATGGACTGGTAGGTTTCTATTTATTACTTTAAAAAAGCATACACTTTTTTATTAGTATACAAATAATACTTGTCCATTGCAAAAAACTGTACAAAATAGAAAAGTAACTATAAAAAGTACCTATAAGCCGCTGACAATTTAAATACTGCTAACAGTTTGATTGACATCTTTCTTATTTTTTTTCCTATTCTTCAAAGGGTATAATAGAGCATGAAAACATCCTATACATATTGTTTTGCATCTCTTTTTTTTACTTAATATATAAAGATATTTTTCCATGTTATTCATTCTTTCAACAAATTTATTCAATAATATTTCCTGAATGCTGACTTTAAACCAGGCATTATTCTAGGCTCTAGAGATATACCCGAATATAAAGCAAAGTCCTTGCTCTCATGGAACTAACATTGCAGTGGAGGGAGATAGAGTAGAAAATAGTTGTGTGATACATCAGATAGTGATGAATGCAGTGAAGAAAAATGAGGCATGTAAGAGAACATAGATTGATGGGAAATTCTTCCTGGAAGTGAGGACGTAAGCTATAGAGCTTACCAAGGGACAAGTGCTCCAGGCTGAGGTAGGACAGCAAGCGCAAGTGTCCAGAAACTGAAGCTGCTTGGTATGCTTGAGTAAGGGCAAAAGAGTAGAATGAGAGAGAGAGAGGATTGTCCTCTATAAGGTTGGAGAAGGAGCCAGGAACCAAACCATATTATTGCCTTGTAGGTCATGATAAGATTTTAGAGTTTTTCCTAAGTGGCATACAAAGCCATTGGAAGTTTTTGAGGGTCATTCCTTCCTCAAAAATGTGCCAGCAGCAATCAAGGCTCAACTACAATAGGTGGGCACACAAAACGCACACGGGATACACCTGGAGCACCCAGCTCAAGTGACCAGCGAGATGCACCACTGGGCTCTCACTACATAAGACCACTACCAAGACCAGAAGACACAGCAGCTCTACCTAATATATAGAAACAAACAGAGGGAGGTGGCCAAAATGAGACAAATAAACATGTCCTGAATAGAGCTCCAGAAAAAGAGGAGAGAAAAAAGATGGTGTAGATCATAGAGGTTCTGTTCATCTCTCTGATGACTGAATCAAAGTTGTGACAGTAATAAGGAGCAGCAGAAAGGAAAAATCACCTGGGATCTAGAGGAACAATCCATACAACTAGGGAGAAGTCCAGGATAACCCTGTGACAGCAGAAGGCAGGACAGGGTGAGGACACGGGGATGCCCAGTCTAGAGTGGCTGAGTTGGACAGAGGCAATGGCAGTGACCAAAGCCTCTTAAAGGGGCTGTGTCCGTGAGAAGATTTTTGAGGTGATGAACCTGCTTGCTCTGAGCACCAATGCCGATTTGGCTGTGCGCAGCGGGCACCAGGGATTTCTAGGGAAACATTGTCAGAATGAAGGCTGAGGTGAGACTTGTTCTGTACAGAAGTGCGGGCAGTATCCATTGTTCCTCTTTTGAGCCCTCCCCACTACCAGTGCGCTGGACACAGCACTGCCATAGCTGTGACATCATTAAACTGGATAACAGGTTTCTCCACCCACAGGATTCCCTGAAACCATGCCTCCCCAAACTCTTGGCCCCACCCAAGCCACATCCAGGTGTATCCTTAGTAAGTCAGGTGCTCCTTGCTAAGACTCACACTGGCCTCTGTTTCTGGTGTGGCCTTTTGAGGCAACTATAAGCACAGCATCTGTGGATTGCTTGCTAAATCTTAACAGGTGGCCCTGGAGGGGCATAGGCTTGATGTAAATTTGGCCTGCAGCTGAACCCCTCTCAGGACTGTGCCACTGGACACCTAATTCACAAATTCACACTAACAAGACTGGGAGACTTAGAGCTTTGCTTAGTACATAGAAACATACACGGAAAGGTAGTCAAAATGGGAGAACAAAGAAGCAGAAAGCATATGAGAAAACAGAACAGAGATCCAGATATAATAGACTCAAGTAATCTAACAGATGCAGAGTTCAAAACACTGATTATAAAGATGCTCAATGAACTTTTGGGAAGTGTAGAGAACTCCAATAAAGAGATAAAAATAGAAATGGAAATTATAAAAGGGAACCAGTCTGAAATGAGGAACACATTATCTGAGATGAGAAGTATATTAAATGGAATAAACAAAGTGAATAAAGAAGAGGATCAAATGCCATATATAGAGGACAGGAAAGCCAATCAGGACACTTGATCAGAGTGGCAAGAGATAGGATACCAAGGCTCCTGATAAAAATCAGGAGCATGTGGGACACTATGAAGGGTCTAAATATTTGTCTGATTGGCATACCTGAAGAAAATCAAGATGATGAACAGCTGTTTGAAGAAATAATGATGGAAAACTTTCCTAATTTGGTAAAGAAAATGGACATAAAACCCCAGGAAGCTCAGAGAATTCAAAAAATCAGGGATCCAAAGAGGCCTGCACCAAGACACATCATAATTAAATGGCGAAGGTTAAATACAAAGAATATTAAAAGCATCAAGAGGAAAACAAATAATTACTTAGAAGGGAACACCCATAAGACTGGCAGCTGATTTCTCTAAAGAAACTATGCAGGACAGAAGGGCTTGGCAAAAATATTTGACAGGATGAAGACCCAGGATCTACAAACAAGAATAATTTATCCAGCAAAATAATCATTTAGAGTTGAAGGACAGATAAAGAGCATCCCAGACAAAAATAAGCTAAAGTAATTTATTACCATCAAGCCAGTATTACAGGAAATGTTGGAGAGACTTCTTTAAGAAGGAAAAACATGTATCAAAAACAGGAATAAAAAATGGTAACAGTCTACGGCCATGCCACCCTGAATGTGCCTGATCTCGTCTAATTGGAAGCTAAGCAGGGTTGGGCCTGGTTAGTACTTGGATGGGAGACCACCTAGGACTATCAGGTGTTAAAAAAAATAGATGGATGGATAAAGAAGTGGTATATATATGCAATGAAATATTACTCAGCCATAAAAAAGAATGAAACCTTACAATCTGCAACAGCATTGATGGACCTAGAGAGTACTATGCTAAGTGAAATAAGTCAGGAAGATTCTCAAATTGCTATAGTATATAATTTCTCCCATGAAATATAATATATACCTAGAAACCACAAAGAAATTGTAAATATAGGATTAAAGGCATGTATGGAGATATTATCAAGCTGAACTCTCATTTGCTTAGATCTGCTCACTTTCTATAGATTATCAGTAACACCCAATGGTTAGTTTTTTCCCTAGGATGTGTGTGTGTGTGTGTATACACATACCATACATTTACCAAAGTCAACATTTTACCACTTATGCATAGACTAAGGAAAAATAGGTATCTCTGCATAGAGATACATATGCTGGGCTTCAAATAGGTTTACATACTGATTTATTCATCCAGACACAGCAGCCTCAGAGCATGATTTAAATAGCTGCCTCAGTAAGTTGCACATGACTACTCTAACATGTGAAACATGAAATGTTAAATTGAAGGAAAGGAATCTATTTAAAACTACTTATGAAAACTGATCATTAAGGTACATTATAAGCTCATTTATATATGCGATCTGGCCTATACCTTTTTTTTGGATATCATTTCCTATTACTCTTCTTCCTAGCTGGTAATTTCCAGCTACTGGCCTTTTTTCCTGAAACATGCCAAGTCCATTCCCACCTGAGGAACTTTGTACTTGATGTTTCCTCTGCCTTAAAAATTCTTTTATTTCAGATTTCCACATTACTGTCTCTTTTTAAAAATTTTTTAATTTTGTTTTTCAGTTTTTTAAATTAAATTAGGTGACATTGGTTAATAAGATTTTATAGGTTTCAAGTGTACAATTCAATAATACATCAATGTCTTTTGCATTGTATGTTCACTACCCAAAGTCAAATCTCCTTCTGTCACCATTATTTGATCCCCTTTACCCTTATCTCCCTCCCCTCTCCCCACTTTCCCTCTGATAACCACTAAACTCTTGTCTGTGTCTATGAGTTTTTGTTTGTCTTGTTTGTTCATTGCTTTCAGTTTTATATCCCACATATGAGTGAAATCATATGATTCTCACTGTCTCCTTCTTAACCTTCACACTTCAGCTCTAATGTAACCACCTCAAAAGTGACCCGTCTACCCTATATCTAAAGTAGCCCTTTAAGCAATAACTCTTACCACTTATTTTTTTTCATCTCTCTTGATACTATCTGAAATTCTTATTTATTTGTTCTCTCTCACTCTCTGTCTCTCTGTTGCATGCGTACATGGATCCTAATGTCGGTTTTATTTATCAGCATCTACATTAGTGCCTCATACATATAGTAGGCACTCTATAAGTGTTTACTGAATGACTCAATGTATTTTTTTTTTTACTAATTACAAAAGCTATTAGGTTAAAATTTTAATTCTAAGAATAACACATGTTAATTGTAAATAAACATATCAAGAAATTTATAAATATATGAAATACACTGTGAAAATCCCTACTTCCTCAACTCCATGGTAACAAAAACAGTATTGTTACGTATACTTTAGCATTGTTTTTTCTGCACATACAAATAAAGAGAAAAAAAATAGATATCTGTGTGTGTGCTTACACATCTGTGTGTGTTATATATATTTGTACTGACAATGTACAGCACTAATATATTTTTTCTGCTTTTTCATTTAATATATCAGGAATATCCTTCCATGTGAAACATGCAAATTTTATGCATTCTTTTTTAATAGCTATATAGTTTTGCACCGTATCAGTATATAAATTTCATCCATATTGTAGCATGGATGAAATTTTTTTGAGGATGAATAATATTCTTTTGTATTTATATACCATATTTTATTTATTCATTCATCCATCAATAGCACTTGGGTTGTTTCTAACTTTTGGCTATTGTAAATAATGCTGCTATGAACATGAGTATCCAAATATCTCTTTGAAATCCTTCTTTCAATTCTTTTGGGTATATGTCTGGAAGCAGGATTGCTGGATTGTATATTTTGGTTTTTAGAGGAACTGCCAAACTGTTCCGTAGTAGCTGCACCATTTTACATTTTTACTCTACACAAGAGTTCCAATTTCTCCATATCCTTGTCAACACTTCTTAATTTATGGTTGTTTGATAGTAGCCATCCTAAGAGGTATGAAGTGGTCTCTCATTGTGTCAGCCTCCTCATTTTACAAAGTAAGAAACTAAAGAGAAATTATTTGTTCACATGTAGAGCAGACCAGTTTGCTAAATGCTCGTTCACTCAATGTTCAGTTCTCCAAAAGGCCAGTTTATTGAATGACAGATTTCACTGAATTGATTCAACAAACTTAGCCAGGTCTTACTAAATGATATTTACTAGGCTGCTTCACCAAAATCTTGTCTTTATTACCTGCTTATAAATATATAGAAAATTGTGTTGCTTGGAATGTTTTCAATACATTTTGAAATTTAAGTTTTTGTTTAGTGTTAATATTACTACAGCTGTTTCATCCAGCTGTTGCATTTGTCAGTCCATCTTTGTAGAATGTCAGTTTCATATTTTAGCCACTGATCACTTCTCGAGTGATTAAACCACATAAAAATAGTAATCAAATTGAACTGGTTAGCAAATTCCTAAATTTAGGGACGTACAAAAGATAGCGGAATAGATTGGCCATGTATTAGAAGATAAAACTACACCCTGGACATACTAAGTTTATACAGCATTGTAAGTCAATATGCATAAGAAATTCTCATTCTGCAAACTCACATTCCCAAGTAAATTCCCTAGATGCACTGAAATTTGGTTATTGCAAATTTCATGGTTATGAAATGTCTTGGTTATAGAATCCAAATGGCTGAAAACTAAATTAAAGCTAAGTTCACTTCAAATGAGTGAACAAAGCATTACAGACATCTTCAAGGTTACTGTACCTAAAGGAATTTCTATCCTATCCTATTTAAAACAAATTACCATAATTTGTAAATTAACAATGTTTCAGTAAGTCAGTAAAAGTAAAAATTCAGCAAGTTGGCTGTTGGGAGAACTGATCAAATTGGCTATGTGAAAACTGACCACGAGTCCTCATCTGCACATGTAAAACAACACTAAATAAGTGGAGAACCAGAATTAAACCTAAATCTTGCAGTCTTTTTTTCTGTTACCTTTTACTTTTTAAATTGGAGACATGAGGTGGATGGGGATACAGTGCAATGAAATATATGCAAGAAAATTTAAATTATATAAAGACATCCTATTCTTCTGAAAGACACATATGATATACTAATTAGATCCTTTGGGAGGAGATATCAGAATACTAGCCAAGGGGATTTAGTTAAATCACGAAGTTCTGACATAAGAATGCCAGGATGGACTGATTTAAAAAGTTTCTTTTACTCTAAACTGTTGTTTCTTCTACTCAGAAAGTTGACACTGAGACAAATTATGGGAGTTGGGATGACAGACAGAACTAACTCAGGCCACTCCATTCTCAGTTTTTCCTCTTCGTTCCATTAGTATGAAAAGTGCATGTGTTAAGGACTTTTATCCAGTGCACATTTATTCTCTATAAACTTTGAAGGGACAGTTGCCAGGACATAGATGTGGACCCCACAGTCTAATCATTACCATGTGGTCGTAGGTTAATTCTTTTGGGTTAAGAGGAGATTGAGCAACTAATTGGTCCCGCCTAATATTTTTGTTTTGTTTTGTTTTGTTTTAAAAAAAGAAATCACTACATTTTGTTTTATGTCTATTAAAGAAGGAAGTCTTTGTGCCACCATTGATTATATCTGTCATTTAAGAGTATGATATTATCTTTATATGGTAATGGATTGTGGAGTTTCAACTGAATTTTATACATCGAAAAAAAGATGAATTGCTGTAAATAGATAGCAGGATGGATAGATAGATATGTGATAGGAAAAGGATAATAAAGTAATAATGGTACTATCTGGGTAGTGGTATTTACTATAAAATTCTTTAAACTTTTTTTTTTTGTTTGAAAGTTTTCACAATAAATATCAGAGGAAAAAACTCTGAGATTTGGACCTAGTTCTACTGTTTAAGAGCAAAAGTTTTTAATCTCTCTACAATAGAAATTAAGTAACCTACTTTGCCTATCTTGAATATTATAAGTATCAAATAATATAATGTATAGGGAAGTACTCTGAAAACTATGCTATTCAATAAAAGTGATAAAATAGTGCTATTATTTTTCTTTTTAGTGATTTTAGTAGCTATTCTTAGTTCAGATCAGTTTGAAGAAAGGAAGAGAATGTTCTATTTGGCTTTCTTAATAAGAAAAAACTGCTGCATAACCTTTAACTCTTTTGCCGGTGGACAGGTGGGTCTCAGTTCTCTCTGAAGGCTATCATCTTTATAAGGAAGGGGACAGAAGGAAAAGCTTAAAATAAGCATGTAAGTCAAATTACTTTCTTTTTTTTTCAGGAAGCGGTAGGGGACACGTTGGAAGAACTCTGGATCTCCTACAATTTTATTGAGAAGTTGAAAGGGATCCATGTAATGAAGAAATTGAAGATCCTCTACATGTCTAATAACCTGGTGAAAGACTGGGGTAAGCTGAGGCTGGCTCTTTCCTAATCTACTCCCTGTTTATAGAAAATAGCCCAGTAGAGAACAAGATGCCAAATGGAGACATTTATTTCTAAGCACAGAGGGAAATAGCTATAGGAGTTCCTATGTTTCAGCTAAATGCTTGAAATTTATTTTTTTGATATTTAATTAGAATGATTATAATAGAATAGATCCTGGTACTATTAATAATGAAAAAGTTTAAATTATTATTTAAAGGCTGAATTAAATCAGTTTAAATGTAACAATTTTCAGGTGGAAGACTTATTTGACATCGATATTATTTTGCTTTTTTATTGTACATTATTTATTCGGCATTTTCTAAAGCTCTATTATGTGTCATGAACTATATAGGACACAATCCCTGCCCTCAAGGAGGTCACAGCTTAATAGGGAAGGTTAGTTTATAAGCTAACCATTATAAAACTGTGTGATAAGTCCTACAGTAGAGGCTTCAATGAGTTGCTTTAAGAATTCAAAGGTGAGGGAATGGGTAGAGACAAAAGCAGTTTAGCTTAGCTCATACTAACGCAATAGAGCATAGAGACCTGCTACTGGAGAATGATTTGTTGTTCTTTTTGATTCTGAACCTCACTTCCTTGTTCTGTTCTATCCTTAGGCTAGCGTAGAAGTAGAAGAGATATATGTCATCTTTTTCTGTCCTTTTCTGTAATGTTTTCAGAAAATGACTTCACATGGTATAACTTCAAAATTCCTTTACTTCAAAATTTTAAACAACAAATTATTCTGAATAGTCACAAACAGTGATACTAGAATTCAACCTCAAAAATCAGAACAGGGAAACTTGCCACTTTCATGTGGAATGTGTTCTTTGTACTTGCAGCTGAATTTGTAAAGCTGGCAGAACTTCCATGCCTGGAAGACCTGGTGTTCGTAGGCAATCCCTTGGAAGAGAAACAGTCTGCTGAGGGGAACTGGATTGAAGAGGCAACCAAAAGAGTGCCCAAACTGAAAAAGCTGGATGGTGAGTGACTCTGAGCCAGCTTGCAAGTATTTTCTAGGTTTTAGAATTGGATTTGTGACATGGAATCAGGAAAAGGAAGAAAACTAAAGAAAGTGATAGATCATCTGTAATCTCCAAGGCCATTTCTGTCCACAGGAAATTTTATGGGCCAGGTTTGGACCAGGTTGAGATGAAGAACTCCTAGGACATTTAGACTGGTATAAGATCATCCCTAGACAAAAACTTATAAGAAAGCTGGCCTTATTCTCAAATCATAAAGGCATTATTTTACAGAATAATTGGATATAATGTTAAACAATTGCTTTTTCATAATTATAGTGTTATCTATCCCCCTCCCACCCAATTTTAGTTTCCCAGTATCTAAAATATGCTAACTGGGTTCAAGTCCCAGTTCTCCCACTTAATATCTTTGTTGTCATTGTGCTAGTTAGTTTATCTCACCAAACCTTTTCTTTTGTAATATAAAAACAGATCTCTCTGAGTCTTACCTCTTCCCAGTGGTGCTACCAGGAAGCCAGGCTAGGATTCTGACTGTTCCAGAACTCACAGACTTCTCTTTTTCCTTCCAGCCCAAAGAAATATTTTTTAAGTCTGAGCAGAATCACTATCCTCTCTTTGTTTTTTACATCATTCTGAATCTTCTCACAAACTCTTATCTTCTCAGGGATCTTAGGCTTTTCAAAGATAAAAGCCAGTAAGTATGACTGTATGTTTCTGCTTTCCACACTGCCCCTGAAGCAATAATGCAGAGCCAGCTAGTCTATGTGGTGATGAATTGGTGAGGAAAATCGTCATCATCCCATGTACCAAATGCATATTTTCCTTATTGTCTTCATCACCATACTCATACTGACATTCACAATCCAAACCAAGAGGGCCTAGTTGTCTATGGTTGAGGCTTCCTTGTTCCTCAACCCTTCTCTTTCCTCCTGACCACCTCTGCTACCCTTCCTACTCTGTGTCTCTCCGTCTCTCCCTTACCACCTCTATCTAAAGTTCAGTACTCAATTCTTTTATCCACCTCAGATTACTGTGGTGGTGGTTCTTAAGTGGTGCTACATCCCTGTGGAGGGATATTTCAGAATCTCTGAGAAGACAGTGAAGGAGATCTGTACAGTTTGAAAAAGTTTTACAGGTGAATCTGATATGCATCCCTGGAAGAAATGTGCTCCTCTGTCCTTCAGTTGAAAATTTTGACATAAAAGGCTCTTTAGTAGCTCTTTCCTTACACCAACAAATTTTCACAACTTGATTGATTGTTGTGGCTCAAGTGAGAACAGGGACCCACAGAGCCGAATCAGAGAGAATTAAGAGCCTTTGTTAGCCGGCCCGGGACTGACTCTACCACGCAGGGTTAGAGATGAGCCCCCATCCTCCAGAGGAGGCAGTTTATAAAGCCTCCAGCTATGTCCTTGAATAAGCAAGTAAGCAGATTACAGAAAGCAGAAGTTAGCAGTTAAAGTCTTGCACAAAGATACATGTATTCATTCAGGGGAATCTCAGATTGAACAGGGCCTAGCAGACAGTTTCATTATCTGCACCTTGGAATGTTGTGTTCCTCCTTGAGACTGGCGCCTGGAGATATCACCTCCCTGTGGCTGGAGAATTTCCACTTTTACATGACGTGTAATTTTAACTACATACAATTAACTATACATATTTAAAGTACAAAACTTGATGTTTTGAAATATGTATACACCTCTGAAACCATTACACCACAGTTAATATAGTGAACATGTATATGATGGTGACTACTGTTAACAATACTATATTGTATACTTGAAAGTTGCTAAGAGAGCAGATCTTAAAAGTTCTCACTACATACACAAAAAGGTAACTATAAGGTGATAGATGTGTTAACTAACCTTATTGTGGTAATTCTTTCATAGTATATATGTATAGCAAATCATCATGTCTATATCTTAAACTTAGACTATGTAATATGTTGATCAAATCTCAATAAAGCTAGGGGAAAAACGATAATGAAGGTATGCATTACCTTCAAAGGTTTCCTTTTGCCTATTTGTAATCCCTCCCTCTGCTCTTTACCATCCCTCCCAAGAGAATTACTGATCAGTTTTCTGTCTCTATAGATTAGTTTGTATTTTCTAGAGTGTTTATAAATGGAATCATGCAGAATGTTCTCTTTTTTCCCTCTGGATACATACCTAGGGGTAAAATGACAAAAATAGTAGATTACCTCTTGTGGGGAGGTACAAGAAAAATCAGGGAGAGGCAAACAGATTTCTAAGATACTGGTAATGTTCTAGTTCCTAAAATGGGTGATGGGTATACAATCATTGGTTTTGTTACTCTTTAAAGTATTTATATGGTATTTGTATGAATGAACATTTCACAATTAAAAATTGAAATAAAAAAAGGAGAGTGTAGAGACATTACACATTAGACATCTTGGATTTCTGCCTAAAATATGTTCAACATAAAAATGTTCACCTTTGGTTGGATTCTAGAAACCATTTGAAATCATTTGTCTTTACTTCCTTCAGGATTGCACACAGGAAAGGAATGCCTTCCCTTAAGAATGTAACTAAATGTCTTACGTAAACAGACCAAGCCAGATCCTAGCCTTTTGGACCAAGCATTGCCCTCAGGCCAATCTGAACAGCCTTTAGAAGAACCACCTTGGTCTATACTAAACCAGTGGTGGGATAGACCAGAGGGATGGTCACAGCTGCTAACTTGCCAGTTTTTGTTCCTCTTGTGTTGCTTATAAGCAAAACTGAGGGATCTTAAAAAGTTAAAAATGAAAAAGACATACAATACCAAATGTTAGTGGGATGTGAAGCAATTGGAATTCTTATATCCTGCCAGATGATAATTAATGTAACTTAGTATAACCACTTTGGAAAACTAGCATTATCTACAGAAACTTTACATACATATCCCTTATGATCCAACAGTTTTTCTCCTACCTATATAGCCAAAAGAAATATGTATGTTTACCAAAAGACGTTTATGAGACTGTTCATACAGTATTATTTTTATAGCTATAACTCTGAAGTAATCAAAATGCCTATCAACAGTAGAATAGATAAATTATGACATGTTTGTGCAGTGGAATATTAAACAACAATGAGAGTGAATGAACTACAGCTTCACACAATATAGATGGATTATACAAACAAAATGTTGAGCAAAAGAAGCCAGACATAGAGTGCATGCTATCATTCCATTCATATCAATTTCAACAACAGTCACAATAACCTATAGTGTTAGATAGTAGGTTAGATTATACCTTTTGTTGGGGGATAGTGACTTGAAGGAGCCTGAGGAAGTTTTTTGGATTTTGATAATGTTCTCTTCCTAATCTCAGTACTGATTACTAGATGTGTTCACTTTGTGTACATTTATCGATTTGTACACTTCTTGTGTATTTTGTGTACTTTGTATGTATGCTCTACTTTGCATGTATGTTATTACTGCAATAAAACATTCACTCCCTGATGCCCTTCCCCTCCCTTCTCAGCGAACATGCTCTAGGCAGGGATCCCCAGCCCCCAGGTCGTAGACCAGAACTGGTCTGTGGCCTGTTAGGAACTGTACCACACAGCAGGAGGCTAGTGAGTGATGCTTCATCTGTATTTGTAGCTGCTCCCTAGTGCTAGCATCACTCCCTCAGCTCCACGTCAGATCATCAAGCATTAGGTTCTCTTAGGAGAACCGGTCCCTGGTGCTGAAAAGATTGGAGACTGCTGCTATAAGGAGTAAGTATAGAGAGGTAAACCTCTGCTCACGGCCATAAAGACATAAATGTTCATTTAGGAAGGACCACAGAGGAAGAGGCACTGGAATTGGTTCTTAATTAGGGTAGGGTTTAGATGAAAGGAGAGTTGGGGAGGGCATTCCAAAATGGAAGTACTTTGTTAATCAAGAATCCAGTGTTAAGAGTGTGCAAGATGAGTTTGGAAAACTGAGTTGCGTAGTTTAGCTGGAGTGAAGAGTGACTAGCTAAAAAGAATTAAGACTGAATAGTTAGTTGACTGGGTAAGATTGTGGGCATGCTTCAAATGTAGGAGCTTAGAAATGGGTGGTCCTTGGCCCAGCGAGAACCTGCAAATGTGTTTTGTTTTCTGTGTTTTGGTTCTTTTTATTTTTTCCCCAATTTATTCCTAATGTTTAATACTTGGGGGAGGAACATAGAAATTCAGATTGGGACTGCATATTTTATTGTGAACAATAAAGAATATTTCTTTGTTTAATGTACAACATTTTCAGTATGTATAGGGCTTTATTTTTATGCCTGGCAACTTCGGGCATTTTTATTTGCCACTCTGCATTTCGAGAGCTAAATGTTCATAAATACTTATATTGATCTATTTGAGAATTCTCCTGAGAGCTTTTTGGATAACTTAAAATTAAAGATCATTTTATGAAATTATTTTTATTATGGCACACTTCACAGCATTTCAGAGCTTCTCAGGTTAACTGGAAAATATTTTCATTTAGAATTTTAACAATTTGTTGAAAATGACCGGAAATAATTTTCTTTTTCATTTTAGGTACCCCAGTTATTAAAGAAGATGAGGAAGAAGAAAACTAACACCACGTTTTCCACTTTCTGTTAACTTATTTAAATGTCATAAGAACAACAGATAAGTTTTGTATAATTGTCTATTTTAAAGATTCTGTGTGGGGCAAAAGGTTCTTAAGATAAAACAAATCTCTGATTTCTATTTTTTTTCTTAACCTCTTCAGTATTTTTCCCCCAAAGTGGTAACACCAACTTTATATATTGTAGTGCTTTTTTTTAGTAACTGTAAATTTTCAGTTTTTGTGTTTAGTCCCAGTTCTGTACTGAAGGACCCCATCTACTGAAACCTTTATAGACCAATCATTTTTAACAACAACAAAGGAACAAATGTGGTTCTTTATTCCATTTTTTTTTAAGGCCAGGCATTTAAATGTATATACCTAACTTTTGAATCTATAGACCACCTTTCCTGAAGGTCCATCTCCTCATGACATAGAAGCACAAATGTGTACATGCCTTTTGTTCAGAAGGCAGCAAGTGACAAGAAGAGTTCCTCTTAGAAATGCAGCAGCAGCCATAGAACCAAGACTCTAAAATCATAGTAGAAGAGCTATGGTGGAAAAAGGAAAAATTAAAATCCTGGAGGCCTTATAGCCCATGTTATGTTTACTTATTTGTTTTTCCAGAAATGTGTGCATTGTCAGTTGGAATTTAGGTTGTGTGTAATGCATGGCCACTTGAGTCACTGTGCTTAGTCAGTCAGTCATTCTGTGACCCAGATCAGTGGTTAAAATGACGGTCATGATTATGCCATTGACCAGTACTATGGTCGTGTCACTCACGTGGACCTGATCTTAGGCTTTTTAGTTTATGGTTCCTTATATATTATGTAAGGAAATATATACAAGCATTAGCTTTATTTGAATTCCTACCCTAAATCTTAGCTATTCATACATGTCAAATTTGCCCTGATAACTTTGGGAGTTGACTGTTGACTCCTATGTCTGTTGACTCCTATTGGGACAAGTGATTTGTTATAAGGGTATGGATTGGATTTGGCACCTTCCAATAAATGAATTTAGTATTTCAAAATATATTTTTAGGAAATTTCTAAGTTAAACAGCTTTTAAAATGAATTATGTAAATGATTGTGGAGAGAAAAGAGATGTTTCATTATGGGATCCCAGGCAAATGGCAATATTTTTGAGGATTGTCTCTTCTGTGAAGCATTGTAGGTGATGTAACCTCAAAATTGCAAAGCATTAGTTGGATGCAGAGCTTGGAGTGTATCATATAAGAAAAAGAATTCTTTTTTGGAAAATGAAAGATATGGTAGTCAGTAACCAGATGAAGTCCATAGCAGGCCATGACCAAAATCACTGATAGACTAAAGAAAAGATGTCAGAGGCCCTCTGCCAAATCGTGCCTACAGTCCCTCAACCAGAGACTATTTTCCCATTTACTTGTGTAAAATCAGTCAAAGAGGGAAGAGGGATCATTTTTTTAAAATGATCACATAAGTAGTCCTGGGTTTCAGAAGTTTTCAGCTGTCGTTTAAATAGGAATTATATGATTTCTTATAGTCTATCTGATCAAAAGGGACCACTGCTTTGACAATCAATTCTAAATATGAACAAAAAGAAAAATAATCCAACACCTTTTTTTAGCTTCCTTTTAGTTTTTTGTTACAATCTGATCGGAAAAGAAATCTTTACTCTGACTGGCTTATACATTCAAAGTGTTTGGGTATTTCTTTTGTGCACCACAGACAGTGAGTTTTCCCCTCAGTGATATTCAAGGCCCAGAAGCTAAGAGGGAAGATTATTTTCTTTACTTGTAGTATGAATGTCATCTAGTAGGCAAACTTGAAGCCTTATTGTTATGTATGGATGTATTTTCTAAAAGTTACTCTGGAAGTGAATATAATAGGGAATGAATGACTTCATATTGAATGTTTTTGTAAAATGGCTTACAGTGTTGGTGTTTGGGTTTTTATTTTTTAAGTCTGCAGTATAGAAATTAATTTTTTCAGTTTCTCCTTGTTTTTAAATGTCTTAATCACTGGTAGTTCTCAGAGAAATATGTAAGGTGCTCTTCTGTGCCCATTTCACACAAAATTCACATTCAGTTCCATTCAACAAATATTTGATTAACTTCTATGCATCTTCTCCATGGAATTAAAGCCAGAATCCATGCCATTGGAAAATGGAAGTTGGAGTGGAGGAAGAAGTTCGGAATAGTCTCTCAAATCATTCCTTAAATCACCCTTTACTACTGCAAATTTATGCTTCTTGGATTAGGTCTTTGACCTACTTGGAACGGATTCTCTCTTTGCTCCCGGTTTAAAACATTATGCCATTCTAGTGGATCATTTACATTTCTTCTATTCTCATAATGATGCTAGAGCTCTGGAATCAGTCCAATATTTTAATTTTTCCACAGGAAACTTGATTTAGTCTACTGAAGATTCACGTTTTCTATATTCTCTAACTCTAAGTTGACATACTCATGCCAGTATTACCTGGTTAGGCCTCAAAAAATTTTGTGTTCTCTGCTAATAGGAGTTTGTACTTTTAAATCAGTTTCTCATTCTTGGCACTATCAGCATTTTTGGGTTGATAATGTTGTGGGGGGCTGACCTGTGTATTGTAGGATGTTTAGCAGCATCTCTGACTTATACTCACTGGATGCCAGTAGAACCTTTTTCACAGTTGTGACAAACAGAAATGTCTTCATACATTGCCATCTATCCCCTGGGGCAGAGAATTGGGAGCAAATTTATCCCTAGTTAAAAACCAGTGCTTTATATCAATATTCTTTTTGTCTAGGGTTCATTTATTTTCACTTTGTAGCTGTATGCCACCTGAGTTGTGTGACAGAAATGATGTATTTAATAATCATGGATAGAAGGAGGTGGTTATTGGTGTTTTCCACTTTCATGATCTCATTTTAACAATTCTCATACAATTCACATAACATTAGAAACTCAGGGCTGGAAATGTCAACTTTTTTTTTTCAGCAGGGTCTCAACTTTTATTTCTTAGCATTTTGCTTATCTTAGAACAATGATTATTAACCTACCTCGCTCTTGCTAACAACAGAGTCCAACTTAATGATAGATTTTGCTTTGTCTCTAAAGTTCAACATTTTGAGTATCTTCTAGAAAATGGATCATCATTCTTTAGGTGTCCATTCATTATCCAGTAATGCACAAAATTTTGCAGACTATAGCAGTCATTAAATACAGAAAAATATTGTATAAAATTTAGTAATTATATATGAAAGTTAACTGGTATAGACACTGATTTTGGATGTGATTAGAAGAATGTCTGGTTACTGGATCCATCTCACAAACAGAGGTGGTATAAGACACTTAAATGTGGTTTCTGTCTGGAAGGAGAAATTTTGACTTGAATAGATGATGCTTCTGATCACTTTTTCCAGTGGTCTGAAGTAGAATAAGAAGGAATAAGAAATAAATCTTAACTGTTGACTTATTCTCAGAATTGGTGATATGTAAGTAGAGTTGAAGGTAGTTATCTCTGTGACCCAGAATCTTCCACCTGGGTTTTTCTTAATCCTAAATGGAAAGAGTGTAGGGCCTGGTAAGGTTGGATTTAATCATTAACTTAAAAAAATTGGGGGAACGTGTCAAAGCATCAGTCGTGAGTAGTTTAATGTCTCTAACTGTAGTCTGACTGTTAGTTCACAAAGACTTTACATTTGTTAAGTAGTGGTAAAGGGAGGAAACTAACTGCTGATCTAAAGTTATCCTTTACCAGAAATTAATTCCTTTGGCATATAGTTTCTTTATTTGGGCTGCTTAATGTATATGTAAATAATTACATATGAAACAAGATTCAGTATAGCAGAGTAGGTGCTTTCTGACACAGCTAACTTGACCATATTTCTTTCATTCTAGCATGAGGGTTTTTGTTTGTTTGTTTGTTTATAAAACCATGACATAGGTGCAATAAAAAGAATTATGGGTATGTTTTTTAAAAAATCACTAAATTTTAGAAATCCCACATCTATCTCTCTAATCCTGCCTTTTTATAAACCAGTGACTACAAAGAAAGAAAACTGAAAGGAATAACTGGACTGAGTCTTATCTTTTCCTGACCTAAAATTTTCACTTGACATTTGGAGAAGTCATAACTGGATTCTAGTTAATTTCTCACACTGGGTAGGTGAGAGGGGAACCAGCTAACCAAATTATGAACTAGTAAATTTAACAAGGGGGTGAGGGAGAGTAAACTATTTTTCAGTAGATTTGCACTTTAAAATTATGAACTGGGTGTTGGTGGAAGGCACTCCTGAAGGACAGATAGGCAAATACCTTGCCTGCATGTATTAGAAAATCAAACCTCAGCCTTGCTCATTTTAGGCCCACCTGAGCAAGAGTTGTATGTTGACATAATCAGAGTCAGGATTTTCCTACTTTCCCACTTGGTGTCATCTTCCATGTCTGCTACATTGACAGTCATCCTCGGGGGGATGTGTTAAGTATAATTCTGCTAGTTAGAATAGAAATTTTGTGAATTATCTTTCCTACATCGATTTAAAAAATTAATTTAGATGCTGGCTAAATTAAGTTGTGGCTAATGTTAGGAGAGTGGGAATTTCTTTGCTTCCTGATTAGCAGGTTACCTGCCTCTGAGGTGCTGTTGCCTGGAGTGATCAATCCCATTAAAAGACCGGGGAGTTGGTGGCTATAGAGAATTATACATATTGCTAGCTACTTCTCCTAGGGTGTCAGTTTGGTTCACAAGCATCATTCCAGAATCTTAGGCTTCTAGAACCAACTCCATTCTGAAGAACATTTTAACATCTATTAATACTTTGGTAATAATCTTTTATATGCAGGAATTTTGTAGCTTGACTTTATGACTAAACTTATTGTGTTAAATTATTTAGAAATGTTGAGTTTCTGAATGTTATTTTGTGAGACTTGTTTTAAAATAGTAATAAATTGTGTTATTTTATAAAAAATTAATTTGTATCTTTTTTTGGTTACATGCTTTAGTTTTAGCTAACATAAAGCAACAATGTGAATTTCGAATGATACTCAATTCTGAAGAAATTCAGTCTTTGTATAGCATTCCACAGCTGTGTGAGGGAGGGAGGAGGAAGAAAAAGAATTTATTTTTTCTTTTTTTTCAGTAGTTCACTACTAAAGATAATTTCCTCTCCCAGGTTTCTAGGTCTTCCCCGGACGTTCTCTGGACACCATTTAGAAAGCATGCTATCGGGTACAGCAAGTTACTATTGCACTACACCATTCCTAGTTCTCTTCTCAGTTTCAGAAGTCTGTAAGGTTAAGGTTGGCTGATAGGCCCTTGATCTGGAATAACCTCATGTTGGCCAGGTCCTTTTTATACACAAGAAACAGGAAGAACTGAGCAATAGCAGTGACATTAATATTTTCCCAGAACATATTGTGTGCTATCAGCCAAATGTAATTTTGGTCACAGAATAGGATTGTATTGCAGCTTCTATTTTATTCCACAGTTCTTTGGTTATAGAGTGTTTCTTGTTGCTGTCCTCCCTTAAAAAAGCAGGCAGATTTTAATTTACAAGCCTATAAAGAGAAAACCTTAACTCAGATCATAA
Source organism: Macroglossus sobrinus (assembly GCA_004027375.1). NCBI lineage: Eukaryota > Metazoa > Chordata > Mammalia > Chiroptera > Pteropodidae > Macroglossus > Macroglossus sobrinus. Next base: position 557,498 of record PVKZ01000730.1, on the reverse strand, counting down.
ATAGCTCATTAATTTTTAGTTGGTTTTCTAGAACAAAGGATGGACATCTAGAATCCTAACATTTTTACACCATATATATGTACTGTTTTAAATACATATGTATGTATATATAAATACAATTGTTACATATAATAAAAGGATCCTAAGTGATGACCCTCCCTCCTAAAATGCAGTCAACTCTGCAGCTATAAAAAGAATGTATATCTTTATGTGCATAGGATGCCCATAATAGATTGAAAGAAAAAAATAACCCATTGTTATGTGTACATGTATATAGAGTGGGAGTTTATGTGTGTGTGTGTGTGTGTGTGTGTGTGTGTGTGTACATTGGTTGGTTGGTGGTATGGAGAAATGGGAACGTATGATGGGGTGGGAGACTGTGGTACAGTTTGTGTATGGTGGAGAGTGTATTTATGGAGTGTTGTGGGGAAGGTGGGAGTGTGCAAAGACAGGATTGTGAGCGGGGAAGGGAGTGTGTGGGAAAGGAAGAGGGAAAAGCTACTTTCAGTGGGGGAGAAGGGGAATAAGAACATGCTTGTGGGGAGTGAAAATTAGCATATCCATTATGGGGGTCAAATATATTTTGAGAGAAGTGTAAAAGGAAAACATGGCAAATGAAGACATGAGTGTACAGAAAAATGTTAGAACACATACCAGTATTTGCCTTTATAAATACAATTTTTACCTTATAATTATTACAATAGGTTAGCTATAATTTTAAAGCCTTGTTACAAGGTTTTATCTTGTAAGCCTTGGTGAAAACCCTACTAACGCTATGTTCATAAAATCACTTAGATTTATTAGAATTTCAAATGATGGACATCTTACATCACTGAATCTCTGCAGCCAAATAAACATGTTTTTAAGCCATATTTCCCTTTATATAAAATGGCTGCTGTAAAACCAAAACATTCATTTTACATAGGTATGAGTTCCTCCTGCAAAACATTTTTAGCTGAGAAGAGACTTAAAAGGGAAGAGCATTGCTAGATAACCTCCTAAATGCCATTTAAGCATTTCCTGTTTTATTTTTATAATACTTATATCTTTTGTAGAAAACATGCAAAAATTGAATACATTAAAAGGCACTGCAATTTAAATTTACAAAGTATGATATAAAGCTTAAAGATAAAATTATTGAAATTTGATTTTTTTTTAGTGATATGAAGTTTAAGAAAAGAGGATATAGATTTTAATTACACTGAAATTTTTTATACAGGTCAGAAAAACGAGAAGACAATAGAATTTTTAAAATATTTTTATTCGTATTTAATAACTTCAAATTTAGAACACTTATCATCAGCATGAATAAGAACTACTAGCCAGTAACAAATATTTGAAATGGGGGGATGGATACTGTAATTGGTGCATATTAACCTACCCATGCAATTTATATCTCATACAGTGAAAAATTCTAATTTACGCAGCTCTAAATTTGCAACTCATTTTGTAGTCTCAGAATACTTTTCAATTATACTGATCCAGATGTCTAAAGATGAAAACTAAGAAATCAGCACTGTAAAGTGCAACTAATAATATGATTCACATTTCTTTCCATTAATATAAATCAGGAACAATCTTCAGTAAACACAAAACTCACAATATTAGTAATTCACGATATTAGTAACAGTCCATATTTTTACTGAACACTTCTTGTAACAGCCAGGCTCTGGGCTAAACATCTGAACATGCAATTTTACATTTAAGTACCTCGATGAGAAGTGTCACAAGTTCAACCTTTCCCACAACTGATGATGATGCCACGACAGCTTGCACTCAATACTTGGGTCCAAGCCTTTACCTGGCATTTCAGCTAGCATGACTCTCTTGTAGCGGCTCAGGATTGCTCACTTGCACGATTTTACTAATGTTACATGAATATGCAGGCCTGACTTCCCCCCAGAAAACAGGAATTTACTAGTTAAGAGACATACCTATAAGACATCACAGACACGAAAGCAACTGTGATCTAGGTCTGCACTAAAGCTCCGTTTCCTGGGGCTCAGAAGTGCCCCTCCAAGCCTAACTGCAGGAGGGCAGCCTCAGCCTCCTCCTCTTCCTCCTTGGCCTCCTCCTCGCGGATCTGCACCAGCAACTGGAAGAGGTTAGGGGCTGGTCCTTCCGCAGCCCCGGTCAGCCACAGCTGCCTTCGGATGGCTCCGCTGTGGTTGGCCCCTGCGATGACCTGCTCCAGGCGGGCCTGATTTACGTTATCTTTATCTATGGCCCCCTTCTCCACCACCTTCTGCAGCAGAGGTTCCAGACGTATAACATAAGCCGATAACTTTTCTCCTGGGTTCTGGTAAGTATTCAGAAACCTGACCTGCGCATCCCGAGAGCTCTCGACGCTACCGAAAACCTGCTCAAGCGCCTTCAGGCATTCGGCGGTGGTTATCGCAGGGTTGTTAGTCTTGAGAATGCGGATGACATCAGCGGCAGGGCCTCTAAGACTCTCCATCAATCGCCGCCTCTTTTCTACATCAGATACCTGCCACTCCTCTATGACTTCATTAGTGTGCTCTAGCCAGGGATCAAAGGTCTCCTCCCCAGGCCCCGGGATGTCTCTCCCTGAGAACAGCGTCAGCTTCTTGTACCATATGGACTCAACAAGAGGCTGAATAACATTATCCAAAATATAGTTTAGCATCTCTGCTGGCATATCTGGGCCTGGGACCGGAGCAGGGTTCTGAAACCCAAGGACACGGGCAACATCTTGCACGGTCCACCCCTCTCTCGCTAGGAAGAGGTGCAACCTTTCTAAAAATTCAGCATCGGAAGTCGGGGGCTTAAAGACCACTTTCCAGACCCCACCTTTACCCGGCATCTCCCTGGGGATGGCCGCGTAATCTACAGCGCCAGTGAGCTCTAACAAGGCTGCTTTCGCATTCTCTTCCCTCCAGAACATTCTCCCAAGCACTCGATAGGGCACCTGGGGCATCGCAGCCTGGAGGGTCTCTTCGATCTCAGCCTCATCACAGTTCACTGGGATCCCCCAGACGAGTAGGGCTCGCTGGGAGTTCACATCCATCCCCCTGCACCAGTCTTCCAACAGCGTCATCGCCATCTTCCCAACTACCAAGGGCCCGATTCTACGAATAGGGATCAGACCGTGGCTCCCTGCGCTCTAGGGCTTAGAACAGCAGACGCTGTCCCCAATACGCCCACGCGAGGCACGCTTCGCGCAATCGGAATTAACAGCCGACACCAGAGTCCCGCTCTCGTCCTTTCGCTGCTGCTCCCAGCGCGGCCGACGACGCGTTCGCGGCGCGAAGCCTCCGGGATGCGCGGCGGGGCGGTCACGCGGTCGCGGCCATCTTGCGTCTCAGACGGGTCGCGCGGTCAGCGAGGCGGGGTGCTCCAGCTGCAGGTCCGGGGTCCCGTGGCGGCGGGGAAGGCCGGGCGCGGGGGGCGAGGGCAGGCGCCGCCGGGCTGTGGTCGCGGGGCTGTGGCCACACCGCTCCGCGGCCGGCGCGCCAGGCAGTCGCCGCTGCGGGCGTCGATCGGACGTTCGCGGTCGGAACCGGGCCTTCAGGCGGCTGCTGTGCAGACGAGGGCTGCGCCGCCCCTGCACAGGGAGACGGTCCCGCGGTCGCAGCAGCGGCGGCAGGACCAGCCCGGGAGCGGCTCCTTCGCGGGCTGAGACCCCTCTGGTCGGCGAGGACGGCCGACCGAGGATCCGGACGGCGGAGGCGCGGGCTGCAGCAGTGGCTCACCGCAGCTGCCGCCTGGCCCGACCCGCACCAGCCGAGTGACTGCCGCAGTGGAGGGCGGGGCCGGGCCCGCGAGTGGCTGCCGCCTGCTCCGCCCCCGCGGCCAGGCCCGCTCCAGTGTAGCCATAGCAACGGTGGCCCAGACGGCGCGAGATGCGCGCGTCCCGGACGCCCGGGAGGGGTGGGGTGGGGGAGGGTCAGCGGTTGCCATGGTGCCAGCCAGGGGCTGCTGGCACTGGTTTCTCTGGTGACGCATCCCCTTTTAAAAAATAATTTCCAGATTTTATTTATTTATTCACAAAGCACCGTGCTTAAAAGATAATAATATATTTCTGGCATGACTTTAAGATGATACTGTTGAAAATGCGTCCGCATTGGCTGACTGACTTGTCTACTCAAGACTCTTGCAGAGTCAGTGCTGCATATGAAAACGTCCTTTTCAGCCCCAGGGCTTCCCTGTGCCACCTGATCGCATCTGCACTCTCCATATTTCGTCCCAGTGAAAAGAAAGTGTTGGAAGTGTGCCATTTAAATATTTTTGTGTGAGACAGAGTTGAGACTTGTCTAAAATTGTGTAAAAGGATCTATATTCAGTAGTCTTTATAGTCAGGGAAGTGCTAGTTTGTTAATTTCCCCCAACCTGGCATCATTGGCAATGGACTGATGAAACAAGTGTTATGGTTCAAAAATGTCAATCCCTTGGAAGCAAAATGAGGCTTACTTATGTCAGTCCCAGATGGTGAAAATCTACCTGAAAGAACACAGCATTCAACTGAATTTTTAAAACCTTATTTAATAAAAGGTTTAAAGATACAGAAGAACATTCAAAAGTAAATAAGTTACATAGGTACATTACAATCACATCAGCAAGATTTTCTTTAGTGTATTAATTTTTTTATAAAAAGCACACAAAAAATAAAATCTTCAGTCTGGTCTATCACAACTGTACAGCCAAAGAGGTAATATTTATATATATACACTATTTTAATATGTAACAGTCTTTTTTAAAAAGGGTGCCACAGGCAGAAAACACACAAAAGGCAGTGTCTGATCATATTTTTCAAAATAAAAGGAATATACTTATTTATATGCTATTAAAATATTTGTACAATAATTACACTGTCAAAGCTGTTCCTGTGCTCTGTTCCCTCCAACAAGGCTTTCAACTTAGAGACAAATGAGGAAAAAGTGAAACAGCTCAAACTGTTAGAGGCAAATATTAACACAGCAAAATATGTGGAGGACATACAATTGTTTTATAAAAATATGCATACTTCCTGTAAACCTAAAGAGTTAGGCTTGCCAGTCTGGTAATAAATACCGTCCAAGAAAAGTAAGCCCCAGTAAAAACATATTTAAACAGCTGGGGCTTAAGTATGTGTATTCCTCCTTCATCTTAAAACCTGGCATATGAGAAGAAAGAGGTCACTGAGGCAGTTAAATATAGGAAATCCCTTTAGACATAAGCAGCACACAACCTCTGTACCAGGGGTGGAGGTGGGGTGGCAGAAGGGATAAATGTGTATTTTAGCTGTGAGGGGGGCTGCTGAAGGCATGGGGGACAGTGCTGATGTACTGTCTCCTTGGGTGGGTAAGAGACCTCAGAAATTGTCTGGAACACAGGCACTAGGTTTCATGTCCTTAGCTGGGTGCAAATGAAGGCTGGGAGATGGCTCTGTGACATGGTGTGGGGTGGACATTATAAAGCTGAAGGTGTTTGTCATTTAACTTCTTAAAGCAAAGAGCTCTGAAGAAAAAAGAAAAAAAAAAAAGATGAGCCTAATATTCACAGGGAGAAAGCACCATAAAGGATATACTTATGCCAGCTTCTAGGACTGCATCTATTTAATTAGGTTACTTGCCACAACTGCACTGCTCTCTAAACATTTAATTTTCACACTGCATTCTAGATATAAGTCTATCTCGGATCGTGAATCCTGAATTACAGTGTCTTGTGAGACTAATACAGAGAGATACTCTCTTGATTTTTTCCATCTACATTCTTCTGGTCTGGTCTCCCATGAGCTTAGATAAGGAGAATCACTCTAGAGGACTGGAGGGTGCTGTTACAACATGTCCAGAAAGGGGCCTGAAACTAGATACAATTTAAATGAAAAAACCTTGAGAAACATAAGTAGCACTTTGGGGTGGAAGCTGAGAAGGCACTCATATTACACAAATGATTTAGAAGAAAACCTAAATTTGCTATCCTTCTGTTTCTGGAGGGTATACCAGATTTTTGCAATCTTGGGACTTAGTTTGTAGAAGTTTTATGTAGGAAATTAACTGGGAAGATGGAAATCTATGTAGCCATCCAGGAGTCCGGGGGAGAATTCTGTTGCTCCCTTAGCTGGGTCCTGTAGAACCATATTAATGCATAAATGAATGCTGAAAAATACCTGATAGTGCATAGTTTAGAAATAAAACTCCCTTCCCACTCCCAGCTACCAACACGATGCCTTTAGGCTATCTCATAAGGAGTAGCAAAATGCTTTTCGGCTCCTTCCTAACAGGTCATAGACTTGCATTCACTTTGAACTTCTTTACACAACTAAAGTTGAGTAACAAGATCAGAATAATAACTCAGCCCTCCTGTGGGACTGGCAAGTGAAGGGGCCTCCAGAACTTTCCAGCCCTTTCACTTCAGAGACTTTATGCCGAATATGGCTTCTTCAAGCCAGAAACAAAGCCAGAATTCTGGCTTCCAGCCAATCCCCTCAGGCAACTTGAAAGTACAGCCAGAAAAGAGGTAGCAAACAAGAATTGCCTTTGATCTCTCTTGCTTCTGCTAGTCTCTGTGTGGCTTTGGTGACACTTTGCACCTTTCTGCCCTCTTTCAGTGCTATCATTTCTATTGACAAGAACTTCCAGAGCAACTGAGGTGAGGGACCTTAGGGTCTTAGGAATGGGGGTTGGGGGATGGACGCCAAGAAGGTGCCTTGTTTGGGGGTAAATGCACTTGGGCCTCTGAAAAGCAGGAGGCCCCTGGTCCCTGAGAGGATGTTAAAAATTAAATATTAAGAATAAATAAATAGCTCCCAAATGACACAAGTCAAGGAATGAAGGCTCCTGTCTAATCTGGTTCCAGGAGACCTTCCCCTCCCAGGGAAGGATCCAGAAATCGTGAGCATGCAGGACTGGGGGCTGGGCTGTGGATATCAGCCCTAGACCAGGTGGGGTGGAGTTAGGTGGCAGTTGCCGATGGCAGGACAGAGGCAGGCAGGGAACTTGCACCAAGATGGGGCAGGCTAGGCCCAGGCTAAGTTTCTTTAGCAGCCTCCAGGGCCCAAAGGTATTTGGCAAAAAGGTAAGAAGCAGGAAGAGCCAAGGCTAATCAAAAGCTCCTTCAGGCCTAGTCCTGAAGCTTCCATCTTCAGCAGTTCCCTTACCTCCAGCAGGCTGGAAGCTTGGGTAGGAATATTAGCCCTTTCCCCAAACATTTGAGAAAACTTTCCAACCCCAGCAGGCTGCTAGCAGGGATAGGTACCTGTCCTCAGTCTCTCTCCCTCCAGGCATTCTGGTAGCTTCCCTCCCAGGGAGAAGGTGGCCTGAGGACAGGATCAGTGGAGCAATTTAGGCCTGGACATTGTCATGCAGGGGACAGCACAGGTGCCAGGTTGAGGTCCCTCTCAGAGATGGCCACCACACTCCCTCCAAAGAATTCCCTTTTTCCAAGGCTTGGAGCAAGGTCTTTGAGGTCCTCTGGGGAAGGGGTATAATGCTGCAAAGAAGGGTGATGAGCTTGTGCTTGGCTCTCCATGGTGACTGAGGGGAGCAGGGGGAACAAAGAGGAAGAGGAGACTGTGCGGCAGCAGGAGTCCCAGTGTCAGAGGCTGGAGCCCCTCCCAGAGGGCAGCTCCAGCCAGCAGGGACTCTCATAGTTCCAGGAAAGCAAGAGGACAACTTCCGACAGACCAAATGCACAGAGAACTGGATCCTGCAGCCCTTAACACTGCTCCTGGGGCCTTTATAAATAAAAGAGCTGTTTATTTTATTGTCTTATTTGTTTTTCAGAGAAAAGTCCATGTGATTGCTCCTCTCTCCCTCTGGAGGTTCCAGGGCACTTGTAGATACTTCAGCAGGCTGGTCGGGGAAGGGCCGCCGCCCAGGGAGAGAGGCCAGTCCCAGGCCTCCCAGCTGAGCCTTCCTGGTCAGCCCCTCTCACCAGCACTCTCCTCCCGCAAGGCAGACTGGTGTGGGGAGGCAGCGGCTGCGGTGGCTGCAGCTGCTGCGGCCTCTTTCTCCCTCTGCCTCAGGGCCGCCGCCTTCTTCTCCTGCTCCGCGTGGCTCTTCATGTGGGCGCTGCGGCTCTTCACCTTGTAAAACACCCTGCAGCCAGGCAGGAAAGATCAAGTAAGAGGTCTGTCCCTACCCCCTGGGACCACAAAGTTTGAGTGTGTGTGTATATGTGCAGAGGCTTGGGGAGGTCCTTCTAGACTTACCTCTTGCGACGTGGCCCACCCCTACCCTCAACTACAGGAGGGATGGGTTCCCATTCAGTGCCACCATGCCTCTTCTAAAAGCTTTCAGGTGACATCACTGCCCTGGAAACCCTCTGAGCCAATCAGAAGACAAGGCAAAAGCTCAGACTACCTCCTCTTCCCCATAACCAAATTCTACGCCACTCCCAACGGTCCACAGCCACCCTGCTAGGTCTCAGTGGAGACAGGGCCTACAGTCTTACCTGCCACATTTTTTACAAGGGAAAGTGTTTTCCTGATTTTGGGTCTTATTAAACGTCTCTGGTTTTTTCTTCTTCTCTGTAAAAGGTAGTGCCCTTCGTGACTTCCCTGCCCCCTCCCTTGGCTTCTCTGAGGCCTGGCTACCAGCAGACCCAGGGGCGTTGGACTCATGGCTCCGGAGGATAAGGATGTCATTGGCCTGGAGAGGAACAAATAAGGAGAAGCTGTGAGATTTGGGGAAGACAGGATCCCGAATTCTGGAATCTCAGGGAATGGAGGACTCCTAAAGGTCATACACTCCTGCCAAATGGTCCCCTAGCACCCTCTTGAATCCTTCCAGTGACAAGGTACTCACTGCCTTTTTGGCAGCCCATTCCACCTTTGGACAGCTCTATCTTTACAATGCTGCTGGTACAATAATTCTGGGGTACAGTCCTGGCTGCCATAGGCTTCTCAATGCATCTGACAGGGGATTTGGTGTCTCAATTAATGACACACATATTTATGTTTTCAGCTATTTCATCCATTCATGACTTTAATCCATATATGCAATTAAAAGTCCATGTGATGTGCCAAGTGCTGAGATACAGAGGTGACAGACAGGAGCCCTTGCCCTCAGAGAGCTCGTAGTTTAGTGAAAGGGACAGATGTGCAGGCAGCTACCTCATGATATGAGCCACCATGGGAAACACAGTAGGTGCCAGAGAGCAGATGACACCTAGTGCTGACCTGGAGAGGTGCTGCTCAGGGTATGCAAACCATGGACCTCAGGTCAGGGGAGCCCCAGAGGACCATTAAAAGTCCTAAGAATGTGCACTGGGCCGACCCTACAGGAAAATGTTCATAAGTCAGCAGAATACGACCGAGTAAGTCCACAGAGCACAATGCTGAGAGAAGGAGCACAGCCAAGGCTCAGAAGGGAGCAAACATCTGTGTGCTTAGTTTGTGGGAGTTTTCCTGCAGGCATAAGTGTACAACATCAAAATAAAAAGACTCTCATAGTAATTCCCCAACAGATACTTTTCATCCTTACCCTCTCTTGGGTGACCTCTCCTTGACAAGGAACAGTTCTGGCCTGGTACATCTTGGCCTGTGATGTTCTATAGTGGAACCTCAGGCAAGTCACTTAGTACCTAAGAACCCAGTTTCCTCCATCTGGGGGCTAACACTTAATGGGGTTATTGTGAGGAATTCATGAGATAATGGACAGGAAAGCAGAGAACATGCATGAGGGGCCATTATTGTTATTCCCATGGTCTCAGCTCAATTTCTGACATTCTTGTCAGAGACACAGGTCTCTTTGTGGAGCCCTCCCTGAGCTACAACTCATGAATGCTCCCTCAAAGTCCCACGTACCTTCTGGATTTTCACAAAGCCCCTCTCCCTGAGTCTCAGATACAGAGCAGTAAAGCAGACTCTAGAGTTAGGCTGCCTACTAGTTTGTCCGCTCTTGGGCCTCAATTTCCTCATCTGTAAAATGGGATAAATGGCAGTACACACCACATAGGGTTATGAGGATTATTAAATGAGTTAAGAGCATAAAGTATTTAGTACATTTCCTGCTGGGATGATGATGATGATGATGATGATCAAAGTCCTGGTTCCTGCTCTGCCTTCCATCCCACACCATTGAGCCCAGCTCCTCCTGGCCCTGGGCTCCCCCAGTGGAGGTCACACTTACCGACTCATTGGCCTGTAGTGTCTGTGTGGCTTTGACAGCCGCTGCCCGCCGGCTTCGCTCTCGCCCCTCTTCCTGCTCCCCCTTCTCCTGGACCTCTGGCACCTCCTCATCCCTCTCCTTCCTGGTCTCCTTTACTTCCCTCTTGGGCTCCAGCCTCTCTTCACTTGGGGACTCTCTTCTGGGAGGAGGCACCCTAGGGAACTTCTGGGAAGTCTATGGGGGACAAGAACAAGGACAGTGAGCCTAGAGCTCAGTCATGCAGCCATAGTGCACTGATTCTGACCCAGCCAGGAGCTCACTTGCCCCTGCTGGTCTTGCTTGACTGGCCCGGCCCAGTGCAACCCCCTGTGCTATCACTGTATACTCTCCCTCTACTAGTCTCCCTGGGGAAGAAGAGAGAGCCTCGAGCCCTGGGGGCCCTCAGGATGAGACCAAGCACTTCAGATTGAGCCAAGGGCAGGGAGAGAGCATGCTAGTTCCTCCCCACAGGACACTTGTCCTCCTGAATGTGTTCAAGAGACTCCTTCTTGGGAAGAGTGATATGGGGTAGCCAAGGCACAGCCTTGAGCTCCATTCTAAACTATCTTTGTAATGCTCTCTGTATCTCCACTCCCTTCCCATCTGCAGAATAGGGACCAAATCACTCCCTGTCTTAGAGCATGTTGCCAAGTGTAGATTAGTAACCCTAAGATGATGTGAAGTAGATACATGGAAACAGAATCAAATAGCATTTTCTTTTTAGTTCTTGTTCAATCTTGATTATGGCAAGGACAAAGTCTCGAGTTAGTGTTAATGTGTCTTTTATACCCCTCTAGACTTAAAGAGGTCAGGCCTCAGAGTCTCAGAGCCTTGGCAGGTAATAGTGTCCAGCTAGAATTTAATAACATTGTTTGGTTTTCATATACCATATTTATTTTTAATAGTACTTTCTACTGGTAAGCAATACTGGTTTTCTATTTATGATTGTAATATAAAGCTTCCCTTTGGAGTAAAAAAAATTGATGTAAAGAAAAGTATTAAAAAATAGCACAAATGGTAATGTGGACATGACAAAAATAGTAATGTGACATGTAGTAGGATGCAGATATAACAGAATTCATAAAAGTGGTACAAGAATGACTAAAGTTTGGGAAACAGTGTTAGAAGTCTGCTATGAGGGGCCATTAGCTAATGCTGGTGCAAATCCTATAGAAAATTTCCCCCAAGTAATAACACAATGTATTATTATTATTATGACACTGCTAGATAGAAAGGAGAACCCAAAGTTCCAGGGCCAGTGCCTAGGCTATCAGCTCCCTGGGGCTGGTAGGGACAGTGCCTTCCTCTCTTTGCCCTCCAACTCAGCCCTGGACTCATACTCAGCCCTGGCTCTCAGCAGCTGAGGCTGGGAAGGGAGTCACCTTAATATCCACTTCGACCTCTTCCTGGGCCGACTTCTCATCACTTATATCCACATCCCCGAAGGTGAGCGTCCCATTGCGGCCAATTTTCACCTGCTTCTTGTAGGTGTAGTAGAACTCCACGCACTGGGCCACGGTCTTGGTCTGGATCTAGTGTGAAGCCAAAACTGAGGTCAGAGTTCTTGGTTTGTCTCGCCTGTCTGGGCATACTCCAGCCTTTCTCATCCCTGCATGTTCCCCACATCACCTTATCAAACACCAAACCCAGTCAACCCCCAAAATATAAGCCAACTGTGTTCTGCACAAACCACTGACCAAATCAATTAACCAATGCCTCAGCATTACTTTTTTATGAAAACTAAAAAGGACAACATGGAGCCACCAGGGAGACTTGAATATGGATTGCACATTAGAGAATATTCTTGTATCAGTTTAAATTTCTTGAGTGAGAATGATAACATGGTTTTGTAGGAGAATATCCTTGTTTTTAGGAGATATCTGGGTCAACTATCATGGTGTCTGTAACTTACTTTTAATGATTACTTAAAAGTTAGAGAGAGAACAGGTATATGTTTAAGTTTATATACGAACAGAAAGAAAGCAAATGTGGCAAATGTCAACAATGGGTAAATCTAAGGGAGAGGTTTATAGGTGTTCATTATACTATTCTTTCAATTTTTCTGTGAGTTTAAAATTTTTCAAAATAAAATGTTATGGGGGAAAAGTCTGGGCACCATCCACATTTAAAGCCAAGATAAACTCAGCAACGCAGACTCCCTTCATCAATTTGGACAAACAATTTAATTCCCCCTGGGGAGCAGCAGCTGACAAGGGAGGATAGAGAGATTTCAAACTGTCCTATGTCGGGGAGGAACTCAAGTAAGACTGAAAAGAAAGCCATGGGAAAACTGAACAGAAAGCAGGAGGCCCAAGTCTTGTTCCTAAATCTGCCACTACACATAGCTATGTGGCCTTAGACAAGTCTCTCCGAGTGTAAATATTGAGTGGGGGTAACTAGATGATCTCCACGGGCCTCCCTAGCTCTGAAATCCTAGCCCTCCCATTTCATGAATCTACTTGGCCCTTGGATTTAGTTTCTGGGCTTCTTTCTCACACACAGAGTCTATTTTCTCTGACTCTCCCTACTCCTCCCAGCTCCCTGACTGCTCAGCCACCTGCTGGGCAGTGCTGGGAGCTGCCAGGTCCTGTCCACAGAGCCCAGGGAGTCAGTGAGGGTCCTCTGGGCCTGAGGAGGAAACAGACAAGCTCTATCTCACAAGAATGGCCAAGTCACACATTTATGAATTAAACCCCGTTTGCACTTTTACTATCAAGTCTCTCTGATCATCTGTTTGATTGACTAATGGTCTGTTCTTTTCTTCAAAGCATTAGGGGTGCTTCAGTAAATTTCACAGGCATGTATTTCCCCGCAATATTGCCCAATCAGGAACCCAGAAAATGTCTGTGCTCATAACAGGGACCTTGTAAGAGAATTCATCAGCACCCTGTCCAGTCCCCAGAGCCATCCTTGGCACAATCTACAATTCCAGGAGGAAAGAGCACATTCTTGGAAGCCCTTTTCTCTCAGCTGTCCGCACAACTCACTTGCCCACAGCCCAGATTTTGTGACAGAGCTGGTGAAAAAAATGTAAGTCCTCCAATTAGCAAAGTACTCTATTATCCTAGAAGAACACGGGAGAGAACAAGATAAATCTGGGAAAACTAGGCTTTGGCCTCTTCTACCTGGTCAGCTGAGTTACTGGAAAGAAGCCCCAGGTCTGATAAGCAGTGGGCAGATCGACTGCCCACCCTCGCCATCCAGTTAGTTACACAGTCACTTGTTGGCTTTCATCTTTCATCTTGGGGTGACCTCTCCTCCCACATACTAACTCTGACCTTCAAAGGACTCCAGCCCTTTAGGGGAATGATGCACCTCTGCCTGCAGCCCTCCTTCTCTCCCTGTTCTCCCTTAGGCGAGTCATTATTTTAAGTTTGATGCCTCTGGGTCTGATGCCCATTCAGACCTCCTTTTGGATTGAGACCCCAGAGTGTGGTTCCACCACCCCAAGGTGACGGAAGGGGGCTTAGAACCAAGGTGGGGGAAGTCGTGGCCTTTTTCCCTTCTTGTTTTGTTTAGAAAATTGTCTCTGAGGCTACTTCGTGGCACTGACCTATCTGCTTTTTAAGAGGGCTTAGTTAGCAACTGAAGGCCTCCATGGGCAGAGGGAGCCCCAAATCATGCAGGCAGCTCCTGCCTCACACTTGCCCCTGAAACAAGAGCCCCAGCTCACCAGCTTCTGCACCAGGAAGAAATCCTTCTTATAGATGGCAATGCCCTTGTTGAACAGCTTCCTCTCAGCCATCTTCCACTGGTCAGAGCCTGTAGGGCAAAAAGGGAGGCAGGGTAGTAAGGTGGGGCAATTCTGACCAGCATGCAAGTGTGAGGTCATCCATCCATGATCTCCACAGGCATTCAGAGCTGGCTCCACAACCTGCTTCTCCCATGTACAAGCCAAGTCACTTACTCTCAGAGTCTCACTCTCCTTACTTGTAAAATGAGAACCAGTAATAGAAGCCACCTGTCCTGCTGTGGTGTGGACTAGATAAAATAATGCATCACGAATCTCTGGTGCTCTGCCTGGCAAAGATGACAGGTACTGCTCAACAAGGACCGATAACAGTTGTTGCTATGAATATGCCAACTTGGTCGATGTCCCTCTTAAAGCACAGAGCCCAGAAGGGGATATGACACTCCAGGGGTTGTCTAAGTTCCAGGCAGCTGACACCAATTTGAATGGCACTCTCTGGGTTCCTGTCCCTTGTACTTCGCCTTGGGCTTTTTGGCCTGGATGGGCTCCCATCTGCCCATACCCTTCTCTTTTCCCTTTCAGGGCACAGGAAACACCCTTGAGAGCTATCTCAGCTTTGGTGTTGCTTTCCTCACTCTAGCTTCTCCCCATCCAGGGTTGTATCTCAGTACTGATGCTGGAGACCCCCTGAGGCTCCAGGCCCTAGGCCCACCCCTGGCCAGGCCCACCTGTGTAGTGATAAGTTGCCAGTGGGTGGTCGTGGGGCCTCATGGGCTTCTTCAGTAGCAGCTTATTCAGCGTTTCCTAAAAGGGGAGTGAAGAAAGGTCAGGGCCCCAGCAGGGGTCTCAGTGGGCAAAACTCAGAGGGCCTTTCTCAGGCCTCTGAGTAGCCTGGACACTTATTCTTGCCCCACTTAACTACTAAGGTACAAGAAGTTTGGCAAGATGGCAAGGTCATGGGGCCACTCAGGAATCAGGCCACAGGGCTTCTTAGGAGGGAACATGTGGCCCTAAAACAGGGAGCCACAGATGGAGACGGCCCTCGGTGACAACTCTGTCTGAGGGTGGGGACCCACTGATCCAGAATCAGGGACTGGGGTGGACAGGAGGACCCTGCGCAGCAAAGTCTGGAACCAGGGCTCCCTTGGGCCAAGCTCCTATGACCCCCAAGTTGGTCAGATCCTCCATCCTGTCTCAAATCAGCATGCCAGCAGGCCTGGCTGTTGGACAGCAGAGATGGGTCCATGCCAGCCTCCCAGAGGGTCCCTCCCTCCACCAGGGGCAGTATCTCACCAGGATATCTCCCCTGGACTCGTGCAGACAATGCAGGGCCAGCTCCTGGTTGGTGCCAGCTCCAGGGAAAATACTAGAGCAGGCAGCTGTCAGCAGGTCTTCCACTGGATTCAAAAGAGGGAGGGGCGGAGGGAGGGAGCATGGAGAGGGAAGAGAAGAAATCAGTTTCAGGGCTGGGCTGGGCTGGGGATGGGCCTAGCCCACCCACCTACCCAACAGTCCACCTTCACTTGCTGGCTTGGGTTCCCTCTCACCTTGCCTCTGCTTCTCTCGGCTACTCTCTAAGTCTTCCCACGGCTGCCACACCAAGTCGGCTTTGTGGGGGTCTGCGGCTGCCAGGGCACGGTCCCTCATTGAGGGGATTTCCGCTTGGAACCGAGAGCCCACGTTGATCCGTCTGCAGGGGTAGAAAGAGCAGGGAGTGAGGCCTCACCTGTAGGGATGGGGAATCTGACTTTCTCCCTGGGGATGGGAAAAGATGCAGGGGCCAGCTGGCAGAGGCTGAGTAAGACAAGGCCTCAGCTAGGTATGAGAGACCTTGGCTTTTGTGAGGACAGTCTGGCAAGTGGCACCTGGGACTGCCAGAAAGGCAAGGCCCAGAGGTTGGAAAGGGAGAAGCTCTAGGTTTACAGATAGGGAAAGAGTCTCTTGGACCATCTTTCTAATTCTCCTCAGAGTCAAATTCAAACTGAGCTGGCCCTTTCCTTTCCCTGTGATTTTCACACAGAAGTAGGATGAGGAAAGTAAAGCCGAGGGCCAACTGCAGAAGCCCAGAGAGGCCTGCCCAGCCCTCTGCAGGCCCCACGGAACCCTCCTCCTCTTGCAGGGCCCATCTGAAAGCACTGGACCCACCTGGCCACCCTCACACCACAGGCCAGAGGGAGGGCCATACTTACGGCTCAATGCTCACGGGGGTGGCCTCCCCCATCACAGAGAGGACAGGTGGTGTGACGTCAGCGCTATCTATGGGACAAAAGGCAGGTTGTTAATCAGCACTCTCTTCTCTTCAGCAAAGCATCCCCCCACCTTCCCTCACCCCCTCCCCCGCCCCCAGGTAGCTGCTCTACATGCACAAGAGCCACAGTGGTGACTCACAGAGATTCACACTTGGAAATCAAGAACCCTGAGCCCTGGCTCCATAGCCTGCAATGGTGACTTGATGACTAACTGTGACTTTATCAAATATGTGGGTGTCTCCATTTTCACACCTGCTGAGAACGGCTATTAACTACCTATCTCCTAAGGTTAAGGTGAGGATTGAATGAAATTATGCATGAAGCCTAGCCCCGGGAGCTCCCACACTCCAGAATTAACTCCACATTAAACTCTGGTTGCTCTAGTAGAGAGGATGAAACTGGCACACTAGTGAGGTGGTGAAGGGGATCGCTGTTTCATAATTATCTTCTCCCTTCCTTGCTTGGTTCTCCGCCTCGGTTTCTCCTGAGCTAATCGTAATGCCCCACAGGATCAAGTCATTCTCTTGCTCCAAATACAAAATTTTGACTAGCTTCTCTCTGCAACAGTAGATAAACCTTGCACTCCTCCGCAGTCCCATCTCTGCCCCCACAACTCTCTTGCCGGGACCCTTGATCCTAGCAGACTGCTCGCTTTCACCTGGCCCGCACTCTCCCTGCACAGTCTTACCTCCAGGCCTTTTCACCACTCATTTCCTCTGCCTAGCATGCCCTCCCCACCCGCTTCACAGTTCAAGCTTAGTTCTAGCCCCACCCTCTCCTGAATGCTCTCCTCCCCACTCCAGGCTAGCAGCCTCTGCAGGTTTTGGAGCTTACGGTCTGTTTCATTCACTGACTGCTGATCCCACACTGCTTTTTTATCTCCCTGGCCTCCATGTCAACTGCCTAATGACCTTGTATTCTCCTCAGAACCAACCATGGTGTCTCATACATTACTGAAGCCTTCATTGGACCTGGTGCAAATCTTTACACCCAAGTGCTTGATAAATACTCATGCATGGACAGACCTCTTTTTTGCTGCCAATTTGGTCTTTACAGTGACTTCTTCCTGCACAATGCAGGCAGCGAGAAAAGGTTCAAAGCTTTGGGTAAAACTGGGAGAGAAAGCCAGCTAGCACAGGTAATCCATTTCTCTCCCACAGACACAAGAGGGCACCAGAGAGCTGAGTTGTGGCTGAGGTCAGGGTCAGAGGTTAATCCAGTGGAGGCACCTCCTGGTCCCTGTGCAACCTCTGGTAGTGTTTACTCCCATTTAATCCTCTCCACCATCCTAAGAGATAGCGTTTTCCCATTTTTCAGAGAAAATAGATTCTTTTGTGGAGTGGGCTATTCACCACCCAGGTGAGCCAAAATGTCTGCTCTTGGCCAAAATGACTGTTTATGAGACCCAGGAGACAGGATCGGCCACATAAGAAGAACAAATGTGATGCACCAGGCATGATGTTAAGAGCTTTGAGTGTGTTAATGCTCACCACAACCCTGTGAGGTAACTATTAGGCTGAACCACAGGAAACTTCTATTTGTGGATCTTAAAATAGTTGAATATTAGCAATTTCATCATCAACCAAATACTACTATTATCTTCATTTAAACACTGAAGAAACTGAGACCCAAGGAATTTAAATGACTTGCACAGGGGATGTATAGTAAACGGTGCAACGGGGAATTGAATCCAAGTAGCTGGGTCGACACCCCCTTCCCACGTGTTCTTGAACCAGAACAACCTCCTTCTCTCTCTCAGATGAGAGCGGAGCCCCTCTTCCCAGTGTTCCAGCCCAATCCCCAGAAGCCCCAGAAGCTGAGTCTCATCCCTGCCCACTACACCCCTCCCCACTTTCCCTGCCCCATGGCCGCTGAGGGCTGGGTCACTCACTAGATCGGAGCAGCGTGCGATGGGCACTCTTTGGCGTGATGGGAGGAGGGGCTGGGATACTGCTGGTTGACATGATGGCATTGAAATAGAGGCCGGAGCCTTCCCGCACAGGACTGAGGATGGGGGGTGGTGTGTAGGGGGGCAGCTCAAAGCTCCGCTCAGAGGGGTGGTCGGCCAGGCGGACAGGAGAACGCAGGTGGCTCTGGTATGGGGTGATGTTGGAGTAGACAGGAGGGGCGATGAAAGTGCCCGCCTTGGTGGGGATAATCAGAGGCTCAGGCCGGGGCCGCTGCTTTGGTTTCCGCACCGAAGGTTCCCCCTCCAACTTGACATTCACGTCCTCAGCCTGGAGAAGGAAAGAGAACCAAGATGGCTCAGCCTCCTATGTCATAGGAAACTGGAGTCTTGACCACTGTTTACCAGTCTAACCTTTGGAACTTAGTCTGCTCGCCACACCCACTAAGGCAAATCAGGGACCAGGTCCCAAAGCCCTTCTTATTGCCTCCTCTGGGGAAGGGGTCAGCAAACTGTTTCTGTCAAGGGCCAAACACTTAAGCTTTTTGTACTACATGCAGTTTCTGTTTCTTCTTTTCCCTGTCCCACTCCCCTCTCCCATTAGCAAAAATAATAATAAGCCTTTAAAAATGTAAAAACTAGTCTATGCCTGAAATTTGGGCCACAGGCCATAGTTCCCAACTCCTGCTATAAAACAGTCTATATATGGCAGGGGCTACAGTGGTTAAAGGCCCAGGCTCTGGAGCTGGATTGCTTGGGCTGGGATCTACTGTTTTTACTCACCACTTAAAGTAAATTACTTAACTCTCTGCATCATCATCATTTTTATCATGGGAATAATAAATGCCTATCTAATGGGGTAGCTATGAGGACTAAATGAATTCATACATGGAAACCACTAAAAACGGGACCCGGTACATAGTAATTGCTCAATAAATATTGACTGCTATCACTACTTAAACTCCAGGCTCTGCATGGGAATTGAGCATAGGACCCATGTTTAACAAAATGAACAGGACAGACCTGTCTTTGAAGAACTTTTGTTCTCATAGTATTAGTCCTACTATCAGAGACTAGCACACTCATGCTATCAAAGGTTAGCTTTCCTGGCTTATACTTCTTCCTGAGTGGTATGCCTCATGGGTCTCCATAAGAACAGAAGGTAGGGCTGTAAGGGAATAGAGCACTATGGGGGTGGAGCAACATCCAGATCATCTCCCTGGGAGCATAGTCTGCTAACAGGTGAAGTTGGCCATGTTGACTGAGTGGGCCTGGGAACAACAGGCTTTTCCCCTTCCCAGGTTCCTACTCCCACAAGATTTTTCACTGGAGAGCCCTGACTCCCTATGAGGCTTGGCCATGTCCCTTAGTCATTTGTGCCCTCTCTGCTCTTCTACAGACTAAGACAAAATGATATTGTTCATCCTTCCTCCCTTAGGGGAACAATATGATTACACACACACACACACACACACACACACACACACACACACACACACAGTGCAGTACAGCCAAAGGTCCCCAAACTTGCTAGACAAGAAATACAGCATGAACTCAGCTAGCTGTAATAATTTGTAATTTTATAATAAAAGAAATGGATTTAAACTATTCTGAATATTTGCTATTTTTCATATTGATTTTTTTAGGTATGAAAGAAGGAAGGGAGGAAGTCCTTTGTATGATGTACTTCAGACAGAAACCAATATATATATGGATATAATCATGGATGTTTGGGATTTACTTCCAAAAAATCTAGTGGCAGGGAGAAATGGAGGTACAAATGAAAGAAGATTGGCTGTATGTGGATGGCGTTCAATATAGCAGTCTCCATACTTCTGTGCAAGTTTGAAAATGTACGACAACAATAACTAAATAACAAAAAATAAATCTCCTCCAAAAGCCTAAAATATTGAAAGTACTCAAGGACAGGCATTCAAGAGATCCAAATCCAGGGCTAGCTCTGCCACTACTGGGCCTTTTCTGGACCTATCCCCTTATCTTTGAAATAGATGTATTGGGCCTTTTGCTCAGGCTCCTTCCCACCCATCCTTAGGACAAGCTTCCCAGGCCTCCAGCCTCTATCACAAACTTTCTTCCAACCAGAGAAGAAGACCCCAGAGAGTAGAGACTGTGCTACTCATGATAACCTGGGAGCTCCCCTTTCTCTTCAGGATGGGCATGCAGGCCACAGTTCCAGCTGAGAATAACTGGACTCAATATAAAAACTACATTTCTAAAGATATCAGAGAATAAATAAGTTGGCATAGAATTAAAGAGCCAAGATCCATAAAAAGAAGGAACGTCAAAGAGGTGAACTAGCATTTGGAGTTGTGTTTTCCCTAGAGTGGATGCCATTACTGGAAGAGGCAACTGAGAGGCTGAGAAACTGGGTAGAGCTAGCAGAATAAAAGTTGGAGTTAAAGGTTTGAAGGACAGCCTGGTAAAACCCTTTGGTTTTGGACTATAATTCCAAAGGGCTATATCCTAAGAATAAAGATGAAATAAAAATAGACTGGTCCTCACATGGAATCATACCCAGTTTCGAATAATCTCATCTCTACCACAATTTAATCTCTGATTAAATTAATCCAGGATAGCTGGTGCTCTTTGCTACCTGTCAGATGCAAATATGGAGGAGAATCTCACCCAGAGCCTTTAATTACTCAATAATTTTTTATATGTAATGCTTAACATTCAATAAAAACAATCATATATACAAGAAAGCAAGATTTAAAAAAAGAAATAATAGATAATAGAAACAGACCCATAAGGCTCTTATTAAGGGAGTTATGAGAAACTTTAAGAAAACTATGCTTAAGTTATGCAATAAGATAAAAGGAAAGGTTGAGAGTTCCATCAAAGAACTAGAAACTCCAAAAATAAACCTAATGGAAATTTGGTAACTGAAAAACAAATCAAAAATAAGAACTCAGTGAATGGGCTTAATAACACATTAGACATATCTAAAGAGAACTGATGAACTGAAAGATCAGACTAAGAAAAAAATGCAAAATATAGGAAAGTGCATGATAGACAAAATAGGGGATATGGCAAAAAGCTCTAACAAATGTGTAACTGGAGTCCCAGAAGAAGAGAGAGAAAATGACAGAAGAAATAAGGCAGAAGAAATGTTCAAGAAGCACTACAAACTCTAAATAGAATAAATACAAAGAAAATCACGTTTAGGTATAACAGCAAAACTGCTGAAAATGAATGACAAAAGAAAACACCTTAAAAGTGACAAGATAAAAAAATACCTTACATTCAAGGAGCAACAATATTACTCATAGTGATTTCTCAATACTGTAACTACAATGGAAGCTTGAAGACGTTGAAATGGTATCTTTAAATTTGCCAAAAGAAAATAACTACCAACACAAAATTCTCTACCCCACAAAGTTATCCTTCAGAAATGAAGAGGAAATAAAAACATTTTCAGATAATCAAAGAGTAATAAAATTCTTCACTAACAGGTTCACGCTAAACAAAATATTAAGGATGTTCTTCAAGCAGTATATAAATGATCTGAGATGGAAGCCTGGAGATAAAAGAAATAAAAAGCCACAAAATGGCAAGTAATTAAGTAAATATAAAATAACTGAACAGAACAATAATGCTATAATGTCCTGTCAATATTAAAAACATATGGAGAATGAAAATAATGTCATTAATTCTACTCTTTAGGTATTGGTGGGAAATAGAGCATGAACACTGTGCTGTCCAGGAAGAGGTAAAATGCTAACTTACATTACAGTTCAATAAGCCAAGAATGCATGTTTTAATATCCAATAGCCCCTCTCGACCTGAGAATTAAGCCCTAATGAGTTAACTTCTCTCCTTACATCTAGAATGGTACTAGCTCTGTACCATCCTCCAGAGAATTGAGAAAACAGTCACTCAAATCCCTTTCTGTAGGGCTTAATTCTCACAAAAATCCAGGTAAGAAAGGCTGCTAGAGTCATGACTAAGAGATTAATAAGGAAGTAGATAACTAACGAATTAATAAAGAGGGGAAATAGAATTACAAGCCAAATCACTCCAAAGGTAAAAGAAAAAGGAAAAAAAAGGAACACAGAAAAGGCAGGATGGAATAAACAGAAAGCAAACAGGAGATGGTAGATTCAACCCCAAGTAATTACATTAAATGTAAACTGTATCAATACTCTACTTAAAGACAAAGGTTATTTGAACAAAAAGCAAACTCCAATTATGTGCCACTTGAAAGATACACCTTAAGTAGAAAGATACAGAAAAGCAGAAAGTAAAAAGATGGAAGAGATACACATCTCATGGCCCTCTGCCCAACACTAACTAAAAAAAAAAAAAAAAAGATTAAAAAGGAACATTTCATAATGGTAAAGGGTCTAACACAGTTCTAAATAAGTATGCAACTAATAACATTGCATCAAAATGTAAAACAAAAATACTGACAGAACTGAAAGAAGATATAGACAAAACTTCAATCTTAGTGAGAGATTCCAACATACATGTTTGTAGGGATAGAACAAGCAAACACCTCTATATCCTAGTGCCTAGCACAGGGCCTGACCAATATTAGAGGCCCAATCAAAATCTGGTGACCTGAAATAAAGGAGGTTCACACATCCTAGATTTTCCTAGACCATCCCAATTTCAAATATAAAACTGTCTCACTGTCCCTCATAAGTACATTTGTCTGGAGTTTGGTTTGGAGAACAGAAACAGTATCCCCACAGGTTACCTGAATCACTTCTACACTGGCACATTCTACTCTCCCCATAGGGTACCAGGCCCCCAGGAGCATTCAGGTACTAGAGGTGTTTGCATGGGAAGCCTCGCATACCTGAGCTGGGGCATCAGTCCCAGGGATACGGGTGGACCGCCTGCGGGTAACAATGACGGACGGCTTATGTTCAGTGGGGTTCTGTTCAGGACCCTTCCCATCCTCATCAACACCTGAAGCTTGAGCTGCTTCCATTGGGTCCACAGTCCGCACAGGCACAGACACTGGGATGATGAGGGGTACCATCCCGCTGTCCTCTCGTGCTCTCTTGGAAGCTAAAGAAGGCTCAGAAAACTCCACCCCACACTTGGTAGTTGAAGCCAATACACTTTTCCGCTTCTCCTCAGAGCCACTGGCATCCTAGAGAAGGGAAGGGAGAAGGAATGTTGGTGAAGTTCAGATGATAAGTCTTGATTTGCTGGCATAGGACCCCTAGTCCCGTTTGATTCAGAGACTGGAAACATTCATGATGGTTCCCTCCAATGGTATCTGAAAACCTGACCTCATTTTCCCCCACCATATTCCCAAATACTCTCTATAATCTCCCTTCTGCCAGGTCTCCCCATCCTGGCCCGGAGCAGGTCCCCAGACGGCCATCTCAGGCCACAAGTGTTTTGCTTGGCCTGCACAGTGAGTAGAACATGAAATAGTATCTAAATAATTCAAAACATATCTCTGCAAAAGAAAGTAAGCAAGGAACCTGTGGCAAGGTAACGGTGGTCTTTGTATCTATTTCCCATTGGCAACTGGAGTCAAATTCTGTAGCCTCCTACATATCAGCCTGGCCCTACAGGTATTGGGGGTTGAGACCCTGAGCGAAGGAAAGGGCAGACACTAGTTCTGGAGTCAGATATTGGGCTTCTAACCCAGCTTTGTGACCTTGGGGAATCCCACTTGGGGCTCAGCTTCTTTAGCAATGAAACGAGATAAATGACTGTGCATCTCTCTCTTAGGGTTTTATGATAAATTATGATCAAGAGACTCCAAGTACAACATAGGTGCTCACATTCTGTTCATTCTTCTTCCTCAGTTATTGCCTTTTCTTTTCAATCAACTTTACTGCCGTGTAATTTACACACAACAAAACGCACCTATTTTTAATTATAGTTTGATGCATTCTGACAAGTATAATCACCTGTATAATCACATTCTCATCCTTTAGCACACTGGATCCAGAAATGGTTTCACCTCCTACTACTCCCAGTCCTTCAAGTCCCATATGAAGAAGCCAACACACGATGGTGCACTGCTCTTTCCTGCCCGCAACCCTGTGTGTGCATAAACCCAGTCTCCCCTTCAGGTACAGAGATGCACCTAGGTAGAGATTCTTTGCATGAAGAGAGTTCAGAACGTCCTAAAAGTTATGGGTTCTTTTGTTTCCTTCAAGGAACTGCCCTTGTGGACCTGGAGTCTCTTGCTCTCCGGGAGCCCCTGACACAGCTCACCCTGCCCTCTGCCAGGTTCGGCCCCCACCCTGTGCCACTCTCACCTTTGCGTTCTGCAGTGAGGCCAGCTCCACTGCCTTCTGGGCCAGGGTCAGCAAATTGGCCTCCTGGGATGTCCGGCGCCTCCGTCGTGTGCTCTGGATCACCCCACCCCGTAGCACCTGCCCACAGTCCCCCGTGCCCATCGCCCGCATGCCCTCCTCGTTGCCCATGGTGGGAGCTGCCCGCTCCCGACCATTGGGTGCCAGTCTCTCCCCATCAGACAGCAACTGCGACTCCCTCAGCTCCAGCGGGAATCCCAGCGCTTCAGGGTGAGGCTGCCCCAGGGGGCCAGGTGGTGGCTGCTGCGGGGGCCAGTGATGTAGGAACAGGTTGGTGGAAGGCTCCTGCCCAGGCTGGGTGCCAGCCCCATCCAGGGTGGTGGAAGGCAGGACACCCTCCTTTGAGAGGCGGCGGGAGCGGCGGGGGAAGGCAATCTGGGCCTGAGGTAGCAGAGGCTGCGAGGCTGACTCCTGCAGGAGTGCCTTTCGCAGTTCTGGGTTCATATCAGGATTGGGGGGGAAGGAATAGGGTGCCATGCTGTGGTGAGCCAGGTGGGACTGCCCCAGCGGCCCCGCGGGCTGCAGGCCAAAGTCCTGGGGCTGCTGAGAGGGCGGCTGCTGCATGGGATAGAAGTTCTCAAAGAGCTGCATCTGGGGCAGGGCTGCTTGCTGCTGATGCTGCTGCTGCTTCTGCGGGGGGAAGGCGGCAACCGGGTTGGGGGGCGGCGGGCCCTGGCGGAAGACCTGCCGGTTCACCTGGTGGCCGAACGCCAGCTGGAAGGGCTGCAGGGGCAGCGTCTGGTTGGGGGGCTTCTTGGCCACGTGGAAAGAGTTCAGGGGCGCCTGGGGCCGCCCGACCTCCAGCGGCACCTTCTGCGGCATCACGGGCCGCACGGCGTTTCCGTAGCGGTCCAGCTGCGGCGCCCCTCCTTTCTCGCGCTTCAGCGCCTCGGCGTGGCTGTAGTAGGGGGAGACCCCCAGGCCGGCGTGCGGGCTCCCCTTGTGCCCGCCGTAGAGGGGCAGGCTGTGGCAGTTCCACGCAGCGTGCGGCGGAGGCTGGCCCGGCTGCTGCTGCCAGCTGCTGTCGCCCACGCCGCCGCCGCCTGCGCGCTCCGGGCCGCGCCCCGGGGCCAGCACAGTGCTGGGCCACTTGCCCGCGCCCACCTGCTGCGACAACATGGCCGCCGTGGCCCGCTCGGCCCCGTACACCACCGAGTTCAGCAGCGCCAGGCTGCTGGGCAGCTCCACGGGCTGGGAGGCAGGGGCGGCCCCCGTCGAACCGTCGTGCCCGAAGTAGGGCTCCTCCTTCACTCGGGTGGACTGTGGAGGGGCGGGGGACTGTTGCGGGGCCTGCAGGGGTGGGGGCTGCTCCTTGGGAGCTGGTTCCGGGTCCCCAAAGAGGCAACGCTTCCGCTTGTTCTGACCCTTGGGCTGGGCCTGGAGGTTCATGGTGTGGCCAAAGGGGCCCCAGCAGTGAGACCTACTTTAGCAGTTGCCCATGCCCTGGGGGAAGGTCCTGCTGGAAGCCCTGGCCTAGTCCTGCAGCTCGTGGGAGCAGAGCAGACGCAGAGGACAGTGCTGTCAGGCACAGGGAGAGAGAACTGCTGGCTCTTCCTTCCTCTTTGCAGAGACGCTGTTGAGCTTGTTTACTCTTCCCAGTTCATGATGCTCCACAGGGCCCTGGAGCCTGCAGACAGAAGAATAGTCAAAGTGTCAGCCACAGCCTCCAAGGATGCCCCAGACATCAGCACGAGAGGGGCCTCTAAGGCCCTGTGATAATTTTGGTTGTATAATTTGTGCGTTGCACAAAGGCACCTGCCAAGGAGGCAAGTGGGGCTGAGATCGAACCTGAGCCCCTGGGCCAGCACAGCGCTGGGCCACTAGCTGCCGCTGAGCTGGGAAAAGGGATGACGGAAGCCGTATTGGGTTCCTTTCTCCTCTTAAGCCAGGCCTCAGCCTAGTGGGCAGCCAGGCGTGGTCTTCTCGCATCTGTCCAAACAGTAGCCTCCCCACCAGACCCAGGAGGAGCTTTATTCAGCCAGTGCTTCCTCTGACACTCCAACCGCAAATCAGACACAGAAAATGGAGCGAACAGGAGTCATTCCCAACTGTGCAGCCCCAGGGTCAGGAGCCCCCAGGTCCCTGCAAAGTCCAGGGCCCAGGGCGAGCTCGGCTCAAGTCCTTTGCACTGAGGCTGCATTTGAGGCGCCAGAAAGGTGTGTGCAGTCCTAGCCCCACCCCTGGGAGGAACTGCTGGGTGGGGATGTGGCTGCCAGAGTCTTCCCCAAACTAGCACAAGAACCTGTTTTGCAGCTCTGGCTGGCAGGAGGATCTCACATGGTAGCTGGTCAGCAGTCTCCACCCACCCTCCTCCACTGTCAAAAGCTCCCGGCATCTCAAGAAAAGAAACAGCATAACCAGATACTGAGGGGGTGCAGATTGCTAGAACTTAGGTACAGAAGGTTTCTCTATAACATGGTGTGACTAAAGTGCTCCTAGTGTTTCTGTATTTGTTTTATAACCTGATTAAAAAAGAAAAAACGGGTTGCTTAATTTATCTTGTCACAGGACATAGAATCAAGACCAGTATAACTTCCATGAATTTTCAAAGTTTCTTTATTCAGAAAGGGCTTTATTTTCCTCCCTGAGAAGCTAGTGTCAGTGGAAGCTACAGGACCCACCTCTTCCCCAGGCTAAAGTTCTGGTCCTGAGCCAGTTAGGCCTGGAGGGGAAGGGAAGGGAGGGGAGCTCAGGAAGCCCTGGGGAATAAATCTGCAAGCCCAGGCCAGCTCAGACCTCCGCTCTCAGCCCCTACACACTGCAGGTCACTGTTTGCAGCCCAGGTGTTGCCAGGGAACCAGCAGAGAGCAGAGGAGGGCCAGGGCTGGGCGGTACCGGGCAGGCGCTGGTACGAAGCCCTGGCTACACCCCTGAGCTGTCCTGGCCCCAGGGAGGCCGCCGTGCTATCGCTCCAGTGCAGGCTTCCGTAGCTCCCCAGCCCTTCCCCTCCAGAGCTGCAGCTGTGTGACTCACTCCAGGCCCCCCTGCCTTTCACTTTCACTGGGCACCCAGAGGAGAGGAACTTCCTCCTCCATTTCCTTCCTCAGCCCCCAGCTCTGAAGAGAGAAAGAGACAGAGAGACAGAGAGACTCCCCCTGCCTGCACCCCCTTTGTCTTTACATATGGAATTTGGAGGAGGGGGAGAGCCTAGGAGGGCATCCAAGTCACCCTGGCACCAGCATGAGTGGGAGGATTTGGACAAGTATAGTGCTGCGGGCCACCAAAACCACCTTTTGAACAAACCCCCTTTTCTTGCTTTTAAATTCTCATTCCCTGACAGTCAACCCAATTGGGAGCTGAGACCCAAAAGCCAGGCAGCCCTAGGTTGAAAAAAACCCTGGCACCATCGTGAAGCTGCAGGACTGTCCCAGCTACAGGAGTAGGGCTCTGCCTCCCCAGTCAGCATGAAAGAACTGGAAGTACTGGTAGGCAATAACAAGCCAGAGGCAGGAAGAACACGCTTGAGGAGAGGAAAGGGGAGGGTGCCCCGGGTAGGCTGGGAGATCCACGTGCCTCCAGGGGGCTGAGAGCCCCTCAGATGCTGACACACATTTGTGCCACCCCGCCCCCAACAGTGTGTGTGTGCGCGCGCGCACACACACACACACACACACACACACACACACAACCACAGCCTTGTTGCCTCATGAGCCACAGCACAGGCTTGGGGGCTGGGGGAAGGGAAGGCCCACGTGGCAGATGAGTCCAGCTGCACGTGCAAGTGTGTGCCTGTTGGAGGGTACCCAGGGACCAGGCACAAATGGCCACTCATTGCCTAGGGGAGGGCAAGCATTGCATGTTGGAATCTGAGCCAGGGCAGGGCTGCTCTTGCCCCCAACCCCACAAGGCTGCCTCATCTGCAGCTGTTTAGTCAGGTCCAGAGGGGCTAAGCTCAGCTGGTCTGCCTCCTACCACTAACGCTGTACACATCAAGGTGGGACACTGAGTAGGTTTCCAAAGCTGGGCCAGGGACTCAGAAGAAATCAAGGAGACCAATCTAGGGAGGCTGAATTGCCCCAGAAGCTTTGGCAGAGGCCTCTCTGTCACACCCACAGGACAGCTAAGAGTGCTAAGAGCACAGGCATCCATATGTGGTACCTTCAGAGAAGAAAGGTCATTATCTGGGTGGATGAGGACAAGAGTGGAAGGTGCCTGGGAACCCTGGAGGAAGGAGAGAAGGGGACACGCCAAGGCAGGAGGCACTAAGTAGTAATAGTTGTTTTATTGTTAATAGTAGTAATAACAATAGTAACAATAATGCACTTGTACCAAGCAGGCTGTAAGTACTTTGTATGTGTTTAACTCACAACAGCCTTATAAGGCAGCATGAAGCCAAACCATTGTTATTTTTAACCTCCATTTTATAGGTAGCTAGATTAGGCTCAGGGGGGCTAAGCAACTTGCCAGTGGTCACAGTAATTATGCTGCAGAGCCAAGACGTGAACCTAGGTCTGTTAGACTCCAAGAACACGCTCTTATTCCTTATCCCCAAGACATGCCACTAAGACCCCAGGTCCCTCTGCACACCTCCTTCCCACAGCACCCTCCCCACTGTCTTAGAGCAGGAACTTTCCGGACACATATACCCTCACTGGCCCTGGGAAGCCTCTTACCCCTGCCAGAACTGTTGGCAGGTAAACATCACCTATTCTCTCCTAATCCAGCTGAGATCTACAGAAAGCGGGGGAAGGAAAGAGACCTCACCACAGAGGGGCCAGACGATATGTGAGGTCCACCTGCAGGGAGATTTGAGGCTGCATAGGCCCTTTGGCCCTGACCTCTGGGCCTGGGCTTCCCAGCCCCTCAAGCCGACCTGCCTCAGTTCTGTTTGCTGTTGGTGAGGCATCTAGCTCTCATATCCCACTGGTACGTCACTGTTTGCACCTCTGGCCAGGACTGAGCCACTTCCTCCCATTCTTCTGCCCAACCCCACTCCTTTGTCCCTCTGAGAGAAGTCAGCCTGGCCTTCCGCACAGAAAGGGAGAGAAAGGAAGCCATCTCTTCAAAAGGCTGCTGACCTATGGGCCAACTCCTTGAGGATGCAGAGAAGAGGGACTCCTGCATGCAGCTCACCCCTGGGACTGGCTACAGGGCCTCTGACAACAGAGGCAGGAACACTTCAAAAGGAAACCCGCAGTCACGGTGGGGCCCCAGTCACTGCAGCCCACTCTAAATCTGTTTGACTTTCTGTTGTGGCTGCATTTACTCCAGGTACCTCACTGCTGCACCCAGTCCCTGGCCAGACCCACAGACACCCCTGGGCAGGAGACAAGGCATCCGTGGCCAGGTGCCTACAAGGCTTTCAGGAGGATCTGTGGCAAGCAGCACTTTCTCTCTACAGAGGACAGCAAATGTGCACCAAGAAAAGAAAACAATGCTGAACCCACATATGTGTTTTGCAGACACATGAGGGAAGGTGCTGGAAAGGCATTTGGGAGTTCTGTGCTGATGGTGACACCACGTCCTCCAGGAATGGCAACTTGAACACATACCGCTCCCCATGTGCTATCAGCAGCCCCGCCACATGCCCAGCATTAACTGGGAGAATCCACTGAGTGTTCACCACAGGGTGCTGGGGTCAAGCAATGACCCTTAAGAGAACTAGGGCTACTTACAAGCTTGGAGTATTCAGTGTGGCTATCTGAGAGAAAAGACTGTTGTGAGTCAAGCTTACACGGGACAGGAAGGAAGTGCCCAGCTTGGTCCCAGCAGCCATAATAAGGCTCAGCTCTGATGTGGGAATGAGAGTTGAGTCCCCAACCCTTGGAGCTCATGCTCCAAGCTCCTGCTCTTACAACTTGGGCCACCCCCAGCCCCACAAAGTCAGCACTAGGAAGTGGTGGGGGGTGGTCAGAGCTCATGCATCTCCAACCCAAGGCAAAAATGACCCGAGTATCTCATCCAACAAGGGCCCGAATCTCTAGTCCGATCAGTTTCCTAAGCAGCAAAGAAGCTATCTTAGGACAAAGCCTAAACTCCCTGTCTTTCTCACAAGTCTCTACAGACTTGGGCTCCCGACACCTCTCTCAACATGCCATGCTTGAGCCATCATTCAGTGCTGTTCCTGCTTTGTTTCCAGATCTTTGACCAGGCAGTACCTCTGCCTAGGTTGTCTTCCCACCCTTGTCATCTGGCCAAGTCCTCCTCATCCTTCAGGTCTCAGACGCTGCTTCCTCTGGGAAGTCTTCCCTTACCCCAAGGCTAAACCAAGAACTTTGCTATGAGCCCCTAACACCTCCCAAATGCACCCCACTCCCCGCACCATGCTCAGCACACTATATTCCAGGCACCTATTTCTTTGTCTCCAGCAGACAGCCAGCTCCACGGGATAGAGTCTACAGGACATTGTATTTGGCACTTGGCTTGTTCCTGCTTCCTGGGATGCTCATTCAAGACTGCGCCCAAGGTGAGTCAGAGCCAGGCCTGAGCAGAGGCACGACTCACAGCCAGCATGTCCACCCTGAGCTCCTGCCTGGCCCTGACTTCCAGTCCCTCTCCCTGATCAGGGTTCCCATGATGCTGAGATAAAGTGAAAAGGCCCTGCCTCCTGACCCCACCCCAACCCCACTCCACCACTGGTCCCTCACCAACTAAGCTAAACACAAATCCTTCTCCAATTGCAGGCCCACAAGCGACCTTGCCCCTTGACTATCGCTTGCTGTTGCATATCACATGCAGGCCAACTGGAAAAGTGCCAGCCCTGCCACTGCCCTGCCTCATTTTTCTTCCCTCAAGGCTGCCTACCCCTGCCTAGACCATAGCCTGGTTTCCTGTCTGGCTAGGAACCAGAGGGCCGTGATGAGGGGCCCTCCCTAGAAGAGCCCAGCACAGCCCATCTGGCCCGGGAGCCCAGGCTAACATCTTGAAAAGCTCTCTCAGATACTCTGGGGCCTTTGGCTACAGCCAGACTAGGCGAGTGGCCTGAACTGTCACTTTGAGGCAGCTAAAGTTGCCCAGGCCCTAGAAAGCCTTCCCTCTCTGGACACAGTGTCATCATCTGCAATGTTGTATGCTCCCCTCTAACTGGGAGTTTACGTCCAGGGTGAAGGGTGCCATTTCTCCAAGCCACTGGACACATAAGTTTTGTTCTCAAGGAATCTGAAAACCAATAAGGAAGAAGACACCAGCAACAAAGAGGAGCACATGCCTCCTACAAGTGTCACTTCCCCTGGGGGCATGAAAGAGCAGGTCCTCTGATCTGCCCACTCCCAGTCCAGAGAGTCCCCAGATCCTCACTTCTTCAGACTGAAATTCAGCTCTGAAAGGCAGAGAGGCCAGGCCTCATGAGTCCCAGGGGTCTCCGCCATGAAGCTGGTCAGGCTCAGAAGTCTTGGCCAGGGTTCGAGCTGGCTGCAGTTAGAGCTTTATAAGAACGCCAACACTGAAGTGTTTGCTTTTAAAGGGATACTGTGAAAGGGGAATCCTCTGCTTGATGAGGCACCCTCAGGGCTTTATTCAGATGTCTACCTTTACCATCCTCCTCCCCTACTGCCTGCAAAAAACCCCAGGATGCCCATGAGAAACCAAGATAACCAGGTCTGTTTTATCAAGGGGAAGCTGAGGCAGACAAAGCAAAGGATGGAGCCTCTAGCTCAGCTTCTGCCCACTCTGGAGGTACCAATAGCCTCCCACCTGGGCAAGGGCCACAGAGGATCACCGGCAGCCCAGGAAAATCCTCCTACCAGGATTCTGGGAACCCAGAGGTGTTGAGGTGGGAGCTCGCAGGTTTAGGCTCTTTCCAGAAGAGGTGTAGCAAATGTCTCTGCAGCCTGGCCCTTAAGTGACTTACCCTCTGGATAGGGCCTCGTAGGGACCAGTGGGGCCCTTGGTCTCCTCATAACTGTCTTTACACCCTGTGGGGCTCACCCCTCTAAAGGCTTCTCTGGTTCCTCCCTCCCCTTCTGAAAATGCCTGGTTTCAGCAGGCCTAGGGCAGGGCTCTCTGGGCCCCAGTGTCAGACTCTGTCCTGGACCAAGATACAGAGGTCACTCACAGGGGCCTCCCTTAACATGGCCTCACCCTGCCTACTCAACACACACACACACTCTCCACAGCCCTGCAGCTCTGGGCTTCAGGGAGACAAAGGAGACAATGCACAGTCCCTACCACACAGAGCTTCCAGTCCAGAGAAACACAGAAACACACACTGATTATAATGCAAGATGGCCCATGCAGGGGCTGGAGATACACAAAGGGAGCAAGTGACCCCAGGGAGAGTTCCCTGACTTTGAGCCTTTCCTGGAGCTTTTCCCTCTGCCTAGAACTGCTGCCTCCATGCTTGATAATCTGACTTCCTTTCAAGGCCTACCTCCTCCAGGCAGCCCTCCACCACATGTTGTTCTCACCCTTTCTGAATCTTCATGCTCTCACTTGGTGGTAACTACTATCCCACAATGCTTCTTTAATTCCCTTCTGATTTTGCACCGAGGCTGGAAGAAGCAGGACCCGGAGGCAGAGTGGCCCAATGGAGAGGGCAGTAAACCAGTTGTTAGGTAAACAGGTATCTGGTCCAGGATCTGCCTTTCACTGGTTCCTGCCTGTGAGGAACTTAGGAGCCCAGGGTGGGGCAAGGGGGTACAAGGCCTGTGTCTACGAATCAAAGAAACATCTTTGAAATGAGTGACTGCCATGTGAAACAGCAGCTACCAGCACTGCCCACATACTCAATGTGTGTGAGTATTGCTTACTTGTGTAACCATTTAGTCCCATCTGAAAAATGAGGACAGGTTGGCTCTGAAAAGTAACTATTCCAGGTTACAATCTGAGGTCATGAGTAAAGAGAAAGGATTTGAATCCAAGCCTGCTGACTCCAAACCGGGTCTCACTCTACCACATCTTGCTCTCTATCTGTATTGAGCAGTGGTTCTCAAACCCCTTCTGAGACTGGTTCATGGGTCTGGTGAAGGGAGGGGGTCGTTCAAGGTGAGAACTCTGCAAATGCTTTATAAGCAGCCCAGGTGGTGCCAGATGCTGGAGCAGAGAAAAGGCAAGAAGGTCAGGGCCTGACATAAAACACTTTACAAAGACCCACCGCTCCTCACTCCCCAAAGAATCCACCTGCCGAGGTGTCGTGCTCTTCCCAGGAGGCATGGGGGTCCCACAGAGCCCTGGGTAGACTCTGTTGTCAGGTAGCCCTAGAACTAACCATGGCTCTTTCAGTGCCCAAAGCCCAGCTGAGTGCCCATTTCTGCCGTGCACATTGTGCTAAGCACATTGCAGGCAATGTCTCATTTAACCCTCACTCTTCTTTGTCTCATAGGTCAGGAATGGTAAACTCAAAAATATCTATTTAACTCAAAGAACACAGTAATGAAAACAAACAAAAAAAGACATAAGACAGAAGTCAAAGAGCAGAATGGCAGATATAAGTCCTACCTTATCATTAATTACTTTAAATGTAAATATAAAAGCATAGGGTGGGAAAATGGGTTTAAAAATACATGATCCAACTATATGCTATTCACAAGAGACACATACTTCAAAGACACAAATAGGTTGAAAGTAAAAGGATGGGAAAGATACACCACACAAACAGTTACTGAAAGAAGGCTGAAATGGCTATGCAAATAGACAAAATAGACTTAAAGACAGAAATTTTTATTAGAGACAGAGGATATTTTATAATGATAAAAGTGTCTATCCATCAAGAGAACATTATAAACATATATGCACCTAACAACAGAGCCCCCAAAATACATAATATTAAAACTGCTATAATTGAAGGGAGAAATAGACAACTTGACAATAATAGTAAGAAACTTTAACATTACACTTTCAATAATGGACAGAATAAGTAAACTGAAACTCAACAAAGTAACAGAAGATCTGAACACGATAAAGCAATTAAACCTAATAGGTATCTACAGAACATTCTACCCAACCACAACAAAATACAAATTCTTCTCAAGAGCACATAAAACATTCTCTAGGATATATCATAAATTATGCCATAAAATAAGTCTCAATATCTTTAAAAGAGCTGAAATCATAGAAAGTATGTTCTCTAATCAAAATGAGATAAAATTAGAAATCAAAAACACAAGGCAATTTGGGGAATTTACAGGAAATGAAGGTTAGAAGTAACTTGTCAAACTCTCACAGCTCAGAAAGGCCACTCTCTCCTTATTAAGACCATGTTCTCCACACCTTCCTCGCAGCCCTAGAATCTCAGATGTTTGCAAAAGCCTGGAGAGTCCTGCTCCCATCCTCACAATGGACGTGCACTCAACCTGACTCCAAGCTTGGATCCAGAATCAAAACATCTGGAGAGAGAGAGACGACTTTGGGCTGTAACAGCTTGTTCTGCAACCTTGCTTCTCCCTGGGAAAATGGCCACAGGCAAATATTTTCACTCCCCCAGCCAGTCCACAGAATAGCCAAAAGGCAGATCTTTTCCAAAAGAAGGAAGCTAACATTTATAGAGCACTTCCTCCATGCCAGACTCCTGACGTACCCTGATCCATGTTTACAAGCTTCTCATCAAGGTGTCTTATTGTTCCCACTCTACAGAAGGGAATGGAGGCTCTGCTGTTAAGGCAGCAAAAGCAAGATTCAAACCCTTGTCTTTCCATCATCCTCCCAGAAAAATCCCAAATCTACACTTGTTGTGGGCCTCAGAAGGAAACATGAGAACCCCACAAAGCCTCCCAGAGCTGCTGCCTTTCCCGGGGGCATGTCCAAGTAGAGCATAGTATATAACATCCCTCCACCCCAAGAAATAATCCCAGCCCCAGTCTGCTAGAACCGGGCTCCCCTTAAGATTGAGGGCATCTATAAAAAGCCCCTGGAAGCTAGGAGAGCCCACAGGATTTTGAGGTGGAGGACTGTGGAGGTGAGCTGAGAGCTGCAGGGTCAGAGGGGTCCCACTCTGGAATGAGCATGTCCACACCATATGGAAAAAGATGGCTTGTGCCACTCTTCAGAGCCAACCAGCAAGGCAGGGCCCAGCCGGGGAAGCTGAACAGATTCCGAATATCAAGGAATATCATTGTTCACTTAGTCCAATTCCCCAGTCCACAAAGCAGCCCAGAAAAGGAAAGAAACTTGCCTTCAGATACAGGAGCAAGCAGGGCCTAGAATCAAGGACCCAGTAACAATGCTTTATGTCTCCATTTAGGCAAGCCCCATGTTTGGCAAGACACTAGGCAGGGCTTGGAGTCAAGGTAAAATCTCAGCACCACAAAAATACCCAGATCCCTTTCTGCAAACTTCCTCCCCAGGGCTTCAGGCTCAGCCTCCTGCTTGAGGCTTCAGGCAGTCTGAAATGGATGGCAGCAGCATCTGGGCTGCTCACATCTTCTCCCTGGAGAGTGGTTTCAGCTGGCCTGAAAACTTCTATGATGTTCTGGAGGTATGGCTGTTCAGGTAAGATGGGTGAGAGAGGTCTGTGAGGAGAGTGGCTTTGAAGATGAAGAGGCTATTGGTGATTACCACCACTGGGCCAAGCTGTGGAAGGCTCAGCATCTGCTCAAGAGGAAGCCACACCCCTCCCACACTCTCTAACCCCACAGCCCCGGTTGGCCAACAGCTTTTTAAAAGCTGATTATTTCATATCCTGAATAAGGGAGACAGACAGTACCGCCTACTCCAAAGATCATTGGTCTAAATCTCTCTTTTATGAATGATGAAACTGAAACCTCGAGAGGTAGAGAGACTTGCCCAAGGACACATGGATGGTTACTTGGGTAGAGCTGTGGTCAAGGACTCCCAGGTGGGAGTGTCTTCACCCTCAGCACTCCCCCAGACCTGGCATTGCCAGGTCCTTGACATTTGGCTCAAACCCGTCTCGGTAGGGAGATGGAACAGCGGGGTATAGAGTGTGGTGTCATCAGCCTAGGCTCTCCTGCCTGGCCAGCTCCAGAAGGGGCCAAGACGAACTGGGTGGCTAGGGTGTGGGGATGGAACCACCCTGCTGGTTTGGTGCAAAAGAATGGAAACGATATGGCTCCCCAATACCTGCTAGTAACCAAGAAGCACAAAAACCTGTCAGCAAAGATGGTGGTGGTGGGGGGTCTCAGCATGGCTGCTTGGGGCCTCCTGGTTGGTCTGCAGACTAGGCACAGAGAGCCACCTGCCTCATTTGCCCAGCCATTCAGTCAGTGTCACGCCCTTTCTCAGGCCTCGGTCAGGATCCAGGGCCCCTGCCAAATGCTCACACATTCCTTTCATTTCTCCAGTCTCTGAGCAGCTGCTGCTGGGCCTTTTCTGTTGATTTATTCTTTATTGTTCCTGAAATACACCCAGAGGCCTTTGGCACTGGGCACCAGCAGAGCATCCAGCCCAAGCCCCACGTACACACTAACCAGACTCTCTGGGACCTGGGCCAAGCCAGCTGGAATGATGGGCCCTGGGGTCAGACCTAGCAGCCAGCAAAGGAGACCCAAGAACCCCACTATCCAGCCTATGGTCCCAGAAACGATCTCAGGACTACAAAGGCTTGGATGTTTGGGGAGGAGGATGTTTGGAAGGTCTTCGCAAGGCCTAAACTAAGCCTTTCCACACCTCCCATGCATGAGTGATTCCCTCCAGCAAACCCACCACGCACACACACACAACTGACCCCCAAAGCCTGCAGCCCTCCACAACAGGGCCTTGTGCTCAGGCTGGGCTTCTGACTACCCTGTGAAGTGTTTGGAGAGGAAGGTTTCAGAGGGGTCTTCTCCACCCTTCCCAGGCCAAAATATTTCCATCAGCCAGTCTAATGATAGCACTTCATTCCCTGTGCACACGAAAACAGCCCAAAGTGTGGGAGCTGCATGGTAAAATGAGACTGGGCTTTAGCGTCCAACAGAATGTGTCCTGGGTTTTTTAATCATCAGCCTTCCCATGGGCCTCAGTTTCCCTATCAGTAAATGGGCACAGTATCTTTATCTCATAGTTATTGTGGGATTAAACGAGGTACATACATATGAAGTGCTTGGCACAAAGTAAAGACTCAATGAATGTGACTTCCTCTACCCCCTGCTGGGCAGGAGTAGCATCACCATCATCAGTCTTCAACCCCTGGGGTGTTGGGGGACTGGATGGTCTGACTCTTCCGGTTTTACAACTGGCTGAGAGCAAGGCTGGCCAGGCAGGAGCAGGACAAGGAGACTAGGAGTCTTAGCGACAACGTTGGGCTCTGCAGGCACGGGGGGCGCATCTGGCCTGGGAACCCAGAAGGAGCACACCTGGCATAGGCCTCCCCTGGACTCAGCTGTGCCAGCAGGGCCCACAGGGATGTGGCAGGACAAGGGTTCCCGGATAATACCTGGCAGAGCTTCCAGGCCCATAAAGGGCTCTCTACCGTCCTGGGTTCACTCTAAGAAGAGCT
This sequence comes from Macroglossus sobrinus, assembly GCA_004027375.1. Taxonomy (NCBI): domain Eukaryota; kingdom Metazoa; phylum Chordata; class Mammalia; order Chiroptera; family Pteropodidae; genus Macroglossus; species Macroglossus sobrinus. The sequence continues at coordinate 519,941 of PVKZ01000730.1, read as the reverse complement.
ATAAAAGGGAAAGTGCTAGCACCTGAGGGAAGCTGGGGAGGCGTGGCCACAGGAAGTTTGAGTAGGGACATCAGAGGCACTGCGGGGACTGTAGGGAGCAAGCAAACTGCCTTGAGGCCAACACAGTGAATGTCCCACAAGTGAAGTGCCCGCCTGGTTATTTTGGGCACTTCTGCCAAAGCCAGCAAGGAAAGGCAGCTGCTAGCAACATGTAAGGGCTGTTTATGCTCAACTGTGTAAGTACTGCTGCAGGGACAAAAAAGAGCACCAGCAGCCACTGCGCAGAGGGGCCTCTGCCCCTTTCTTCCTTTCCCGACTGCCCCTGTAAGGTCCAATCTGTGCACTGCATAGCTGACATAGCGTGGGTACTTCTGCTTTCACTCAGATCCAGTCTCCCAACCGCAAAACTCACTCACACACACACACAAACAGACAAATAAATAACTGTGGAGCCAGCTGAGGACCGAGCCACACCCAGGAGCCCAGACAGTATTCCTCTGGGCTCTTCCTGCACTAAAGTGGCCCTCCCAACTTCCAAATTTGGAGGCGTGGGGACTGAGGGCAGCTCCTCTTTCCACCTCCTTAGGTGAAAGTGGAGACAGTCTATGGGAACCTCAAGTAACTCACTGTCTCTTGGCTAACCCATCTGAAAATGAAAGAGACTAGATGTTCCAAAGTATTTTACAGCTCTGGGGAGGACTCCTGGGAACTGGGGAGCCCAGCATTATGACCAGGGGCCAGCTGGGGAGGTCAGACAGAGTAAGGTCAGGTGGGGAGGCAATCTGAGTAGAAGCCAGGTACATGACCCAAGAGCAGCCAACAAGCTGGGGGATGGGGGTGGGAGGGGGCGAGAGGAGCAGGAGGGAGAGGAGAAAGACCAGCCTACTTGCTCTCTCAGGGTTGTGAGTTACCATTTAGGGTTTCGGAGCTTTCTTCAGCTCTGGGGCCTTCCCCTCCAAGGAACTGGCAAATTCTGGCAACCACAGCCTGGATTGGGGTCTCTGTCTGTCCAACTGCTAGAAAACACTAGGAATAAAAATCCTCCACCATTTTCCTTCCTCTCTGGACCCCATTTCCCCAGAAGTTGGGTAGCCTCGGAGGGAACCACCTTTTGGTTGCAAGCCTGCTATACTTCCCTCTCTGTAAGCTCTGGCCTGAACGAACCTTGCCCTGGTTGCTCCCTTCCCCCCTTCCTGAAACTCCCTGAGAAAGAAGCATTGCCTGGAAAAAATAACGCTCACACCACGAGCTCCCTGTGGCTGGAGAGAAAGGAAGAGGGAACAGGGAGCACCTTCCCTGCTGGCCACAGCACCAGGCTATGTTCCAGGAAGAGCAAGAGCAAGCAGCACTGCCAGGGACGCCTCAGGCCCCAGCCCCGTTCCTTCCCACCAGCCCCTGCAAACCACAGCCAGCAATCACATCCCTCAAGGAGACACCCACCATGGTCCCGGCAAAACCCCAGCTCTTTTCTGACATGTGGCAACTTTCTTCTTATATAATATTTTGGTGCCCCACCCCCCACTCCACCCTATCTCACCCCTGTTATTCAATTGGTGAAAGAGTCAAAGTGCTCTTTAGAGGGACAACTCCCATCCCAGGCTCCACCCAAATCTCCATTGAGGTCACACAGTGAGGCTTCAGGTGAAGCAAAGACAAGGGGACTTTTTCTTTGGCTGAGAAAGCAGCCTTCCTCCCACCCACGTGAACAGTTCAGCCTGAGGCCTGGGCGGGTAGGTTCCTGATAGCACAATCTGATCTCTGGGAAACTGAGCAGGAACAGAATAGCTTGCAAAGGTGCACAGGCACCAGGGTCTGGGCCGGTCCAGGCTTGAGTGGATCACACAGTTGTGCCCAGTCCTAGGCAGTTAGAAAATGAGCTCCATTTTACACAAGCTCCAGTGGTCCTCTTCCCTGGGAGAAGCAAAAGGCAAACAGAAAAACTTGGTAGGAACTGGTAAAATGCTAGCTGTTAACCTATTGAGTACCTACCATGGGCCAGTCACTTTCCAAGCACGATCTTTTTTAACTTTCACAGCAACCCAATGAAGTATTATCATCTCTGTTTTACAGATGAGGAAACTGAGGTTCAGGATGTTAAGCAATGCTCAAAGCCAACCCAGCAAGTAGAGACTGGAATAGGAACCCCGGTTTGCCCAGGCCTCACTCTTGTGCACCCACTAGGCTTCCTTCAGTCACCGTCCAGGTTACTGTGCACACACTATCTAGAATGATGTTCTGAGTCTGGGGCAGAAGTGGGTGTGGACAAGTTTTGCTGTTATTGTTCCCAAGTGTAGGACTGTGAGAGCCCCTGTAAGTATGTGTGTGTGTTGGGGGTGGAGGGAAGGTGATCTGGATTCCAAATAGCAGTTTCTAACACAGAAGTTATGTTGTAATGCTTCTGATTCATAAAATGAGCTCACAGAATCCTGAATGTTGCTTTGAATGCAAATGCCTTAAGTAAGAAATGGAGATTTCAGCACACTCCACACTCCACGTAGCTGCAGCCCAGCCCACGGAGTTTGCTTAGTTCAGCCCCATACAAAGCGCTCTGGTGCAGAAGCAACCCCTCCACAGATGTGACCACTGGCTGCAGCGTGTGGTGAGTCAGGGAAGAACATAGCTTCCAGGCTGTTTCTATACTGATGCATTCACACAGGAAGTGCCAATTGCCCTGACCAAAGTTAATGCCCAGGTTAGCAGATTCCCAGGCGGAAGGCTCCACACTCTGTCACCCAAAAGTCCCACTGGGGTCAGGATGGCAGGGATACACTCACTCTCCACAAGGCCAGCCAAAGGGCGGTGAAACTGGGTTCATCAAACACCAGGATCACCCATGGGCCACCTTTTTGAAATTAATGGTGCAGTATGTGTCCCAAAAGCAGGGCTCACTGGGCCCACCATGTGCCAAGTGTACATTTTTTTGAGGGAGAATTTTCATTCATTTGTTCAACTCATATATACTGAACACCTACTAGATGCTGGATCATGGAAACAATATAAAGCTTACACTAGAGCAGAGGCTACGATAATACTGAAATGTGCTTTCAGCATATTACATATACTAACACACAGAATCCTCACTGCAACTCTATGAAGGAGGTACAGACGCTTAGCTGAGTCTGTTTTTGACTACCATACTATGGTGTATTCACAAATGACTACATAAGATGGAAATGAGTGTTCAAAAGAAAGCTGAGCCTTCTTCAAAAAAGTGGCATTTGAAATAGGACTAGAAGGATAAGAAAGAATCTTCCAGCTCCTTGTGGCCATCCCCACTTCACCATGAGCAGGGTTTCCTTCTGGGACACCCCGCTGCAGAAGTGGGGTGATCAAGGCCAGAGTCCTGAACTTAACCCATTCCTCTTCCAGACCGCTAAGCCCCGTGTGCCAACCCCATCCTTTCCCCACTCCTCTTCTCTTATTCAGGGGACCAGAGGCCTTGGCTCCACTGGGCAGCCCTTTCCTGGGTTCTGCAGCCACCAGAGGCCCTCATCTCAGCTGAACCTCCATTTATTAAAAGCAGCAGCTCACAGGGCTAAATACTCAGGTTATTTTTAAATCCTACATTTACAAGTTGAACTCTCATCCCCATGGGTACTCCAGAGCACTGTTTCCTACAGTGGAGTGAGGGGGTGACAGAGCCACAAGGAGTAGGGGTTCCAATAAGTGCTTAGAGGCCACACTGGGGGTGGGCAAGCTGTCCCAGCGCAAGCTGCATGGGTGGGCAGGGTGTGCCCTTAAGATGCTTTACCACCTTGTCCCCTGGGAGCTACTCAGACCAGAGTAACCAGCCAGAGGCCAGTTAGAGTGGAGACTGGGTCAGGGCCATGCAATGAGATAGTTTATCATAGTAATTGAATGTTTACAACCCTGTTATTCAGTGTCCAGGGCAGTATGAAAAAGAGGATCCATGACTTCTCAACCTGGGATGGTTTCTCCTTTCCCTTTCCGCCTGAAGCCCTCTCACAGCCCGTGGAAAGGTTGCACGTCTCTGGTTCTAAAAGGGCATGTGCCACACCATCCCTGGGAGGTTCTGGTGCAAGACACGTGGTTTCCTCCTCTCAGCCCACAGAGAAGAGTCTTTTTACAGTTGCAGTTCTTCCACCTTCACCAGGCTTCCATTCTCACTTCTGAAGTTGCAGGGACAAGGAGAGGCCAGACCTCCATGCTGCCACCAGACTAGGATCCTTCTGCTGGGGAGAGCCAGATCTCTCCTTCCCACAGCCACACCTGCCAACTGGGATCCCTTTCACACAAGTGCAAGAAGGCCTCCATAATCAGCTAAGGCCAGCCAGCTCTCCCCGCATGCCAGCGGCCCGTCAGCAAGGCTCCACAGGCTGGCACACAGGTCCGATGAAGGAAGGTGGAAGCAGGAAGTAGCCACCAAAGTTGTGACCAACAGTTTTAAATGGGGCGAGTAATAACTTCCCCTTTCATGCAGCAGCTCACCCTGGAGGTTGGGCTGGAATACGCAGTAGCCTCCACTTTGAGTAGCAGGTACCTCCTCCAGGTCTGTCTTCCTTAGGGTTGGAGCTCTAAGCCTTCAGGCTCTTACCCAGAGGCCCGGGTAGAGGCCCCAGGAGGGGCGGCCTGGTGCACAGACTCCCGAGTGTGAACTGGGAGAGGAGTGACTACTTCACCAAGCTAGCCACATGTAGGGTGCGGACAAAATCTGGGCTCCCGCGTTCTGGACAGGCACTACCAAACCCAGCACACCGTGAGGCACGGGGAGAGCTCCGCAGGCCGCAGCGCGCGGCTGTGCAGGGGCGGCCAGATGGATGACAGGTCTGAGGTGCGCCCGCAGCGCCCGGTTGCGCGGGGTGACGGCAGCCCGCCCTCCCTAAAGGCTCTAGTTTAGGCCTCCACTGCACTTGCCCAGTTCCCTGCCACCCTTGCACCTCTGTCTCCAAACTCCCAGCGCAGGCACAGCTTCCATGTCCACTTTCCTGTGCACACTGGAAGAAGCGCAAGGGGCTCCCGCGCCAAGCTCCTGCATTTCGCGAGCCCCTCCCGGGGCCTCCCAGGCCTGAGCTCGGTCACGCAAGCCGGTCCCTGCGGTCACCACATTTCGCGCAGGCGGAGGAGAGGCAGCGGTGTTCCTGAGCCGCCGCCGCGGGCCTGGCGGGTGGGGAGGGTTTTCCTGCCGGGGCCGCGCCCGAGTGGGCGGGGGCCGCGCGCGAGCTGCGTAGCTGCACAAACACGGCTGGTTGGCGCTGCACACGCAGCTGCAGACCGGGGGGGGGGTGCGGGCCACGCAGGGGCCGGCTCCCGAGCGGCCAACGCACGTCCACACCCACGCACACACACGCACACGCTCCCGCAGCCGCCCAGGCCGCAGAAGTTGGCGCGCGGCGCCCCTGCAGCCCCGCGCCCCCGCTCGGGCCCGCGCCTGTGGCGGTGCAACCCGCGCGCCCAGCCGCCGCGGCTTGCACGCAGCCTGGGATCCTTCGGCTGCCGCGCCGGGGCTGGCTGCGGCACGCCGCGTGCAGGCCTCGGCCGCCGACCTGGCAGCCTCACTTACCCGCTCCTGCCCGAGCTCCGGCATCGACTGTCCCCTTGCCGCCGCCGGCCGCAGCCTTAGGTCGCCTCCCAGACTCCAGCAGCCTGCATGCACTCCTCGATTTTAAACACAAACAGACGCCGCCGCGGCGCTCGCAGAGCTGCCAGCAGCCCGCCTCCAGGGGCTGGGAAGTTTGCTGGCAGGGCCCGGGCGGGACGCGCGGGCTGTCACCCCTCGCTCGCGGCGCAGGATCCTCGGCGCACCCCGCGCCGGCGGTGTCCGCCTCGCGATCGCTCTCCCTCCCTTCGTGTCACCCCCAGTCCTGCGATGCAGTGTCAGGATTGCACTGCTCTGACTCATCGGTTGAGCTCACAGCTTGAAAAAAAAAAAGAGAGGGCGAGAGGCAACAGAGGAGGAGGAGGACTCTCTGGCGTGCTACAAAGGATTGCACAACTCGGCGCTGGGAGCGCGGAGCCCCAGCGGCCGGCCGGCGCGCGCGGCACGGCGGCGAGCAGGAACCAGCTCTACCACTTCATCAGCACAACTGTCTCGGGTCGGCCTCTCCAGGAGCAGGCCCGGCGCCGCCCACTTCCTGCGACCAAATAAGGCCGGGGAAGGCGTCTTTAAACCTTCGGCGGCTTGCCTGGGTTGGGGATTTCCAGCAGACCTCACCTCCACTCCGGAGTTGGTCGCCACCCTCCCCCAGCCCAGACCGGCGCCCCCGATGGCTTAGCTGGAACCAACAGGCCACGCGGCTCCTTCTTTTCACACCAAGGTCAGTAGGAGACGGTGACGAAATGTTTGGAAACCCATCAGGCCTGCCAGGAAAGTGTGTGTGTGATGTTAGGGAGGACACGAGTCGCTTTCTTCCACAAAGAATCACTCTCTGGTTTTGGATACGGTAAATCATGCACAATCCTCTCCAAGGCACTTTGTTAACAGCCTCCCCAACTTTCATTTTTGGCTCACCAGCATCTTTGTGTTGTAGAGGTTATTGAGAAACTGGCCCCAGCCTCTCTAAAAGACCCACGTCTCTATTACTGAGATGAAAAGCTCATGGGTTTAATTCCAGCAACTGAGGCCAGAATTGGGGCAGCTTTTCTTTCACTGCATGCCCACATCCCCCACCTTCCTCCACTATCTATCCCCGCCCCTCACCCCCATGCCTTTTTGCCTGGCTGCTGGGAAGATGAGAAATATTTCTGCCGCTGGAGAGGTTCTTGCTGAGCCCTACATTCAGTGAGGCTCCAAGGGCCAAGAGAAATTCCAGAAGAAGGAGCCCTGTTTTTCCTGGTTCCCTCCAATTTTTTGTTTGTTTGTTTCTGTTTGTTTTTCTCAAAGAGATGGTTCAGGAGGTCTTTCCTTTGAAGGAAAAAACCACTGAAGAATACACTATGTCTTCACAGCCGCTCCCCCACCCCGCCAGTCCTGACAAGCAGGTGCTTTCTCAGAGAGAAGGGGAAGGATGGCAGAATGTGATTCTCACAGCCCCTGTGAACCTGCAGGGCAGGGGCCTCCAACCCCTCCTCACCTCCAGAGGATGACAGAGACAACACTCAGACCTTCTGCCTACAAACCTTGAAAACCCACACTTGCTTCTAAGGGACATGACCTTCCTGTCCTCTTTCACCCTTTTGCTGGCCCCAGCACCTGTGTGCATTGAGCTCACATCCTACCCAAGTGGAAGAGGCTTATTTGCAACCTACTATGACAGACATGTCAAAGCAATGACAACTTAAACAGTCTTATTTACAAAATAAAGATAATTATGCCAGAGGACTGGATTAGATGACCTCTTGAAATGCCTTCCAGTTTAAAATCTATGTTTCTGTGAAAAGTGAATGGAGGAGCTGGGGAACCACCTCCAAAAAGAAAAGCCCAGGCTCTTAGGTCTAGCACCGGCTATGACAGTATTGTTCCTGACAGTTCTCAAAGTACAACCCCACACACGCTGCTTAACAACCCTCTACGTGAGCAAGGTTTAGCTCTCTCGTGCTAAGGATGAGAACTCTGAGGTTCAGTGAGGTTAAGTGACTTGGATGAGATCACAGAGCAAGCCAATCATTTGTCACCTCTCTGTCCCTCTTCCCATCCCCCCATGGAAAGGCAATGAGCAACTGAGGGACTGAGGTGCTCAGGCATGCAGACTCCCAAGTAGAGCCTAGAGTCTCAGGACTCCTGGCAGAGGCTCAGTGAAAAGACTTTTTGTTTTTTCCATTTGTCTGGTTTCTTCCTTCTCACTGACACCTCATCCAAGTGAGGGAACCAAAAACAGAGCTACTAGGACACCAGTGCCCACTGCTGCCAGGCTTTTTTGAAGACTGTGGCCATCCTGACCTTTTCTTAGGACCTAGCCCCTAGAGCTTGCCTTTTGTCCAGCCCAAAGAGAGCCCCTGAGAGTCAGTGCAGACCAGCCCAAGGATGTTCCCAGTCAACCAGACAACCCAGCTGGGGAGCACATTCCTAGAAGAGCCTGCAACCACGGAGCCAGGGCCCAGCCTCCAGGGAACTAATGGGAGTCACTCCAAAGGGCACTCCTGGCGGGACTTCCTCCCTCTCCCTTGCTGGGCTGCCGGGCTTAGCCCAGGAAGCAGCAAAGGAAGCAGACGTAGGTGGCAGGATACATGGGAAACAGAAGTGACCTGAAGGAGCCCTGCTCATCTTGGAACAGCTCATCCCTTCGCCCCCAATTAAACTTGTAATTTTAGGCTACCTCAGAAAGGAAGAGAAGGAGGAAAGGGGCTCATGTGTATGCAGGGAAGGAGGGCTGAAGACTGTCACAGATGGCCCCTGCTAGGCAGGGGAAGCCTACCTCTCAAAGGCAGGCAGATGAGGATGTGTAAAGAAAGCTGCAGCTCTTCCGGGAAAGCCCTGGAGGTCAGTTTTACTGCAGATATGACAGTGCAGAATCGCTGACATGTGAAGTGAAAGTTTTGGTTTTAGAAGCTCCAGCCCTTTCTACAGGCTTCTGGAGCAGCCAAGAAGGGTGCCCTTTGGGGGGAAAAAAGTGTTCCAAAGACCTTATATAAAGAGTGGGCTTTTCTCCACCACTGACCTTCACAGACTGCAGAGAAGAGAGGAATCCAGAGCTCCAGTTAGCAGGAAGTGTGTCTGCTGAGGAACATTCCAGGAAACAAAGCACCCTAGACAGTATTCCAAACTCTAGGTCCCAGAAAGGATAGAATATGGCTCTCTGTACTCTGCTCAGAATAATCTGCCACTGCCCTGAGTGGTCATCACCAGTGTCCACTTCTGACACAGCCTGAGACCATTAAGAAATATCTGAGGATGAATTTTGTGGTATGTGAATTATAACCCAATAAAGGTGTTATTAAGAGAAAAAAAAAAGCTTCCAAGAAAGCCAAGTTCTCACCACCTACCCGCCCACCCGCTTCCATTAATATTCTGCTGCTATCACTCATTATTTAAGAGGGGTTTTCTTCTCCCCTACCCCCATGTCAGCATTCCTTTTTTCCATTGTCCCTTCTGTCAGGATCTTTTCATTGAGGCCAGCACACATGGTTTGCTTACGTAAATAATCAACCTTTACTGGAGTGTGGGGAACTGAGGGTACAAATACAGTTGAGGAAATCACAAGTCCATAATGCTGGGGCTGAGTTTGGGTCCAGCCTAACTAAAGCTAACCTGCTGTGTGATCTTAGGAAGTTGACACGTACCTTCTTTGAGCCCGTAACAGATGTACCGTAAAGTATTTGTTACATGAATGATGAAAGAATGCCCACCTTCTAGGGAGAATCCCAGGACAAAATACTGCCTAATAACTGTATCATGCTTTGCACATGTAAGAGATTACAATTATTATTTTTTTTCTACATTCCCTTCTCCCACAGCCAGTTTCTTCTCCCTTTCAAGAACCTATTCCAGGCAAGATTATTTTTAATTCTGTAAAGGAAGTATGAACTGGTCTACCCTACCTGAGGTCTACCCTGCCAGTCTCAGGGTGACCCTTTGCTGGGCTCTGCCTGAGAGACTCTTTCTAGCATTGACTCTTGATCTCATCTGGGTATCCCTCCAAAGGCTTTTCTCCCAGTCTCTGGACTTTCCACCAAGCTTTTCCATGGTGCTGCCCACCCAGCCTGAACAAGGACACTCCTTTGATGGCTGTGCCTTCTCTTTACCCCTTTTTGCCGGGTCCTTGCTGAGAGAGCAGGAATCAGAAATACCCCAGCAATTAAGTTAAGCCACCATGTGCTAAGAAGTCCCTGCACTCTCTTTCACCCTTGAAAACTCAGGGGACCCTCCTCCTCAGTCTACATTTACTTCACCTGTTCCAGGGCAGGGTCATGCAGCCACACCAGCCCACAGCTGTCTAAAATCTTATGGCCCTCCCACCTCCCCCCACCTATGCCTCCCTCTTTTGCAGGCCTGGGCCAGGTTCTGAGTGCCTTTGTCAGGCGTGAGAGGGAGCTTCTGCAGATGTCCCCAGTTGCTATTGTCACTCTGGGAGCAATGACTGGCTGAGTATAGGGAGAAGGACAAAACAGGTGTGGCTGCCAGGGAAGACAGGCCTGCAGGACCGTGAGGACAGAAACACCCTTTCTTCAGAGAGCCAGCTTCCCAAAGGCCTCACCTCATTTCAGCACAGTTCATGCCTCCTGCAGAACCTGCCCCAAAGAGACTCCTTCACTGGCTGTTCTCTGGAGCTCCCTACTTTGTGGCAGTGAGCCAGGAGGAATGAGACCCCCAAGATTCAGTATGTGCAATGGGACATGCTTTAAATCATTATTTTTAACTGATGCATCACGAACTAGGACCCCACATTCATATTCATGGGAGCGTACAGGTTAGGAGTACAGGCTGATTCCTGAGTCCAAATCTTGGCTCATATTAGCTTGATGACCGTGAGCAAGGTACTTAACCACTGGTTTTCTCATTTGCAAAATGGGGACGATAAGAGCTTAAAACAGTATCTGACACACATTACATCTTTTATAAGTATTGGCTATCATTTTCTCATCTCCTAACTGATCTTCTTCCTTCTAGTCTTGCACACTTACAATCCACACTGCCATCAGAGTGATCATATCTCCTTTCAATAGCTCCTATCATCTACTGCAAAAAGCTGAGACTGGTAGCCCGCCTCTTGGGTACTTACACTTTTGTGACAACACTCTGCCCACCTCCCAGCCCCAGGCCCACACAGCCACACTATCTGACATTCCCCAAGATGCTTGCTTTCTTATGCATGCTCCCCATCCCCTTCATCCATAGGTTAAATCCATACCCTGGTCTCCCACCAGACCTGAGCTTAATGGAAGCTCTTCCAGGAAGAGCTTAATGGAAGCTCTTACTCAACTCCTCCAAGCAGAGGCGGGCCACCATCCTCCACCTGCTAAGAGTTCACAGCTGCCCTCTTCTCAAAGGGAGTTTTCACTGGGAGAGAGCACTGCAGCCAATAATTGATTGGGGCTGGGGATTAAGAAAGGGGAGTGGGTCCAAAAGGTCAGCCCCCTTGCCTCAAGATGACATCAAATCCTTGGCGGTGCAATTCATGCTCCAGGGTTCCCTGTGGGATGGCTGAAGTTAGCTCCAGGTGCCACACATCCTTCCTTGCTTAGCTTCTTCTCCAGCCCTACCTGCTTCCTTCACTCTCTTCCTCCTGCCAGCACTTTCTAAATCAATCCCAGGCACCCCAAACTGTTTTAGTCTCTGCTCCTAAGGATCAGAACCACTGCCTCCCCTTGGACTCTCATGGCATCCTTTTGTTTATCTTTACTCCACCCCCTATACATTGTCCTACAGCTGCTTAGTGCACCATCTTCCAATGAGGATCAGAGCTCCTGAGGGGCACCACCTAGATCTTAGTTACCTTGTAACCCCAGTGCCTAAACAGTGCCTGCACATGGCAGGTTCAGTAAATGCTTGTTGATAAATGCACAAATAAAATAATATATATGAAAATTTGAGATAAGCAATAAAATTTAACAGATTATTACTACTACTTCTTTCATTACTATTCTATTTCTTCCATTCTAAGATGCACATTTCCCCTCATTTTAACATCTCTGAAATCAGGATGCATCTTACAATTGATGCTTTATTTAGCAGCATTTTCTCTTTCATAACTGTACATAAAATAATGGCGTATCTTATAATCACTGGCTTCTTAGGTTCCATGGTGTATGGTACTACTACTGCTACTATTATTATTGAGGCTTGATCTCCTGGGTTCTGGGGCCTGCAGGGTACAGTCCACAGACCTGAGAGGCCCCATTACTGGCACTCAGTAGCTGGTGCAAAATCAAGCTCTCATAAACTGAGAGCAATTTCTCTGGGATCAGAAGGATGCCTATGTCCAGACACCTCTGGAAACTCCCATGAAAGCAGGCAATGTGATGTGGAACAAGCTCTGGACTGGGAATCAGGAGAGCCAAGTTCCAAACCTGGTTCTTCCTCTAATTTTCTGAATGACCCCACGTGAGGCCTAATAACATTTCTCTTGAGTATCTACTAAATGTTTGACGTGATGCGAGCCAAGTGGATCCACCCAGCACCCTGAGAGAAAACCATTATCCCCATTTTATATATAAGGTAGCTGAGGTTAAAAAAGATGAAACACCTCTTCTAAGGTCATACAGATGGAATTGGACCACTGAACTCTCTCAGTCCTCCCCTCTGTTATATGAGGATACCTCTCTGGGTCTGTGTTCTCTCAGCTAAGTCAAACAATGAGGGATCACATATTGGAGGGTCACAGCCATTCTCAACCCCCAGCTATATTTTATTTGACTTGTGTAATTAATATGTTTTATTTTAATTGACTTAAATTTATTGTCAACATTCTTTAAAATCAGGAGATTTAATCTAAAAAATCAGGATTTCTGGTTTGTCATGAGAAAAAAAAAATTGGAACACTGGCCACACTGAGCCCTCTTTTCTTGGAGGTGGAGCTAAGTAGCAGAGCCAGGGGAGTAGCATTATGATGGGAATAGCACTTTGAAAGGAGTAGCTCTATGATGGGACTCACACATTCCAATTTTCCCCAGATTTCAGTCCTTCCTAGATCATAGGTCACTGTTGTTTATCATCTCACTTGTGCTGTGTTCTTACCCCCAGCCCGCCTCTGTTATTGAGATTTCCCCTGTCCCCTACAAGCCTTTGAGTGGGTGACCCTTACACCAGATGAACCCCAGTGCCCTCTTCAGCCCTAACAGCCTGTGGCTCCTCCCAGAATCTCTCTGGGCAGCCTTACTCTAAGTAGGTCACCTTACAAACCTATTTTGGAACCACTCAGACAAGCCCCGGCCTCAAATCTACCTCCCCTTCAGCCTCCACCACAGGTCCTCAGTGTCTGTCCCTCACACTCCCTCCTCCACCCCCCACCCCCAAAGCATCAGTCCCAGCCAGTCAGAGGGCTGAGGGCCAGCATGACTGAAGCAGGGAACCAGGCAGGTGTGGAGAAGAGTTAGCCCAGGACCAGGGGTGAGACTGAGTGAGGAAGGCAGGACTTTGTTTCCTAACAGGAAGGCGGTTCAGGGAGATAAGATAGAAGTGAGGAGGCTCCACAGTGACAGAGACATAGTTTGACACATGAGGAAACACAAACAGTAAATCATCAGGACGAAAAATGACAGTCTCAGCAGCAATTTAATAAATGCAAATTAGAACATCACTAAGGACCCATTATGGCCAGAGTCAATGTGAAAATAAGTAAATAAATCAAACAAGAAAGCTGCTATTGGCAGGGCCATCAGACGACAGCTGTACATGCATTGCCGTGATACTGTAAACTGTTCAAATCTTTCTAGAATGTGATTTGGCATTTCGTAGCAAGTGTTTAACACCTTGACCAGCTAATTATGGTCAGGGGACCATATTCCATGAAAATAATTTAAAATACCACAAGGGAATTTTTATAAGAGATGTTCATAGCACTTGTATATAAACCCAAAAGCTAGAAAACCATTCAGATTATGGCATGCATGGTAACAGAACGAAATGGATTGACACATAGAAACACTCAAATGAAACCATTTGATGAATCGTTCAGTGACAAAATCAGCACAAAGAAATAATAGAAGTAAACTTACAAACTATGTTAAAACTGCCACAGGAACATTAGCAGCAATCAGAAGAGAATTTTGAACAATGTAAATTGCTAAGGTGTAATGTTTATTCTGTTAAGCTGGTCAAGATGGTTTAAATAATGATGATGATGATGATGATGACGACGACGACGATGATGACAATGATGACGATGATGACATCGATGATGTAAGGGCCCTTGAAGAGGATTTCCTCATCATAAAAGTACCCCAACCCAGGGTCTCAGGGGTCAAGGAGGCCCAGGTCCCTAGCTTGATAAGGCAGGAAGTAGGAAGGTAAACTGAGAAAGGAGGGGATTATGACTGTGGGCAGAGGGAAGGCCCCAGAGCTTCCTTTATCAGGGCTATGAAAGGTACCTCTCGTCAAAGAAACAAAGTTACATAAATAAACCCACACCATTTAACCTCTACTATCCTGGGGTGCTAACTCTTAACTGCTGCCTTTGCGCTCTCAATTTTACTGATATCTTATTTCAGCAACTTGGGAGGTGACACCAGGGCTCTTTGTGGGCTAGCCTAAGAACCCAACCACCATTTATAGTATTGTTTCTATGGAAATGTGTTTCAAGCTTCAAGAAATCGAGCTGCTGACAACCTTGGGGCCCACACGTGGTCTCTAAATTAGGGAACTGAGAGGAGCAGTGAGATGAGCTGGGTTCTGGGCTCAGGAAGACAGCTCGTTACTTAGATTCTGTGAAAGTTAATACACCACCAGCAATGATGTCGTTGGAGCAGGCCTGAGGTCACTGCATGGGGTGGGGGTGGGATCAGGTGCTCTAGGAATGAGATTCTAGGGAAGCACGTGGATATCCCCACCCCTACTTCCAAACACACACACCAGCATCCATGTCTTGAAAGACATGAAACTGGCCTGCATACCCCTCATGAGTATCCAGGCGAGCCCTAACTTTCCAGTTTTTCTCTGATCCTGGCAAACCTCTAGCCACAGGTCCTATTTCTGTCTGATCTTGGAATAACAACAAACAAATCCAAATCTTTGACAGCTCTGGAATATGGCCTTAGCGGATATATGCTTGAGATAACCATGGCCGCAGAAGTGTCTGGCCATCTCTCCATTTGTGCTCTGCTGTAGTGGCTTCTGTTCTGCAGGCTCCAACCTGCCCTCTCCACGCCTGCCCAGCGCTCTCCAGTTCCCACCCACCTCAGGACTTCAAACAGCACCAAGGAGTCTCCATCTCCTGCCCTGAATGGCCTGTACACAGGGAAGGGGGATGATGGTGAGCCCTCTGAACAGATCTTCCACATGTCAAGAAAGTTCCCCAGTAAGAAGAAGAAACTACATATACACAGAGGCAAACCCTAGGGGGAGTGGTGGATGAGAAGGCCATTCACTGAGCGTCCAGAGACTCTGAGATGCCAAAGATATGAGAAAGTGGTCAGAAGAGGGTCAGCTGCTCAGCCACAAGGCCACACTTGTAGTTGCAAGTCCCAGCAGAGCTCATGGCAAGATGGGAAGTCAGAGGGCCCTGCCTGCTAAGCCAGAGGTAGACTGGATGAATGTGGGGGGAGGGGATTAATGAGACTAGCACTAAAGGGTATCTCTAAGTTTCAATATTATAATAAATATGTGCAACACTAGAAACACCCCAGACACTAACTCACTTTAGTTCCAACTGAGTTAAGCAGGGCTGCAGGAGGTCAGTTTGCAAAGCACATCCTCCCTGCTACCTGTTTGAACTACAAAGATATTGTACTGCCTCCTCCTGTGGGTGAGGGGGTGGCTCAGAGCCCAGACTCAGGGCCACACATGCTCACTGAGCTGGCTCCCTGGAAATTCACGTGGAAACAATCATCTGGGTCTCTGAGGCCACTTGGGGGTCACCTGCACCAGGCAGTTCAGTTACTAAAAGTCCCAAGTTAACCAATCTGAATTCCCCAGCCTCTGCGGTACAGGTGGCCAAGACAGCAGTTCTGCCATCTAGGGAGGCTTGGAATTCCTCCCCTGGCCTCCTTCCCACCCAGATCCAAAGTCTTTGATAATGTTAAGGTCTTTTTTTTTTTTCCAAGTGTATATTCTATATATATATTACTAAAGCAATTTCAAACAAACAAATACTCCATAACCACTTCACCTAAATCCAAATCCTGATGCCAATTTATATAACCAGTGTAATCAGTTTTCATGCACTCATTGAATGTATGTGCAATTTTGCCTGCTAAAAAAGAAGACATTTTTCCACCAAAATTCATCATCATTTTCCCAATGAATATCATCTTTATATTAATTTAACAGTGGCACAATATTCACTGAGTCCTAGTATCATGAATTATATAACCACAAGGAACATTAAGACTAGTTACAGTTTTTTGCTATTTTAAACAATGTTGCTATAAATATCTTTGTGCGTATAGTTCTCCTCTCTAAACTGATTTCCTTAGAATAAATTCCCAAGAGTAATACTAATAGGTAAAAGGAAACTGACATTTTTATAGCTTTAAGGTCTACATTTAAAAAATACATTATTCTGAGTGAATTACCTAGATTGTCTATTTTACAAAGTAGTTTTCCTGACTACGCCTCTAATCCTACTGGTCAAGGTCTACTCTTAAAATCCACTTTTCCTAACCCCTCAGCAGGCTGGGCATCTGGAGTGCACACTCTATGACTGAATGAATGTTGGAGGTAGCTCAGTTATTTGCTGTGGAGGGATGAAGGAGGACAGAGAGAAGTGGGTAAAAAAGGTAGAGAGCTGAGATGGATAGGAGTGGGGAGCAGGCTCTGTAGAGGCAGAAACAAAGGCAGATTCCAGATACTGTACCTCCCAAAAAAGCCCCTTCTTGGGCATCAAACCCACCTCACCACTCAAGCTTCCCCTGAGCTGATCTTCCAGGGGCCAAGAACAGCCTGGTGGGAAAGATGCTACTCCACAGCATTCTCTAAGTGGCATGCAGACCACGATAACTATTCCGTATTAGGAATGCCCCTGAGTAGTCACCCAGGTCCCCTACTGTGATGCACCATAAAGATACCACCTGCTGGGCTCCATTCATAGGCTTGTGGAATTTTCAAGCAGGAAAGGACCATGTGTAGTCTAAGCCTCTCATTTTATAAAGAAACCAAGACCCTAAGGTCCTGCTTTGGGGCTCCTGCTGTACCCTACGATCATTGTCAGGAGACTCTGTTCCTCTTTCCCCTCTATGGGGAGAGCCGTAGACTGTCCTGTCACCAGACAGAATAGGGCTTTCGTTTTAAAGAGCCCGATCTCTCCTCTCATGGTCTGCTGACTCATTTTCCCTAGTCCCTTCTCGTGCAAAGCCAGCGGACAGCACCAGGCATGAAAACGCGGGAGTCCTCTAAAGGCAGCCAACACTCATCCTTCTCTGAGGGTTGGGACAAGTGGGGAGGAAAGTCTCCTCCACCTTAAAACCAGCTTTTATCACAGACGCCTCCTCAGAGTCCCCCTTAAGGTGATGGAAACCTAGGTGCCAGGCTTTGTGTTCCCGAAGTCCCTTTCCCCGCTCACCAGGGTCTCCTTGGCAGGCTCAGAAAAACAGCAAAGCCACCAAGGTAGTGGCTCCACCAGCAGGTGCTATGGGAGGCCATCATGCAGACAATCAGCTCACCAACCACTCACCTGACCCAGGCCAGATCCTAGGCCTGCCCACTGCTCCCCCAAATCCCCTTAGGCTGCCTACCATGTGCCCAGCACAAGTCTAGGTTAGTGAGGAACTAGGCACAGCAGCAGCTGATGCCAGCGTCCTGCCGTGGAGAAGTTCAATCACAGAAATGCTAAGGTGGCAGCTCAGGAAGACAGCAAGGAAGCAGGTGACTCCTGGCCAGTCCTGTGGGCGTCTGCCAGGAGGAAAAGGGCAGGGAGGGCATTCCAAGCGGAGCGAACAACAATACACAAATGGCACATAGGAGTACGTGCGTCGAGGAGCAGAAAGAACATAAATGCACACTGGGGAAGGGAGAGCAGCAGGACAAGAGAGAGAAGTGAGGCTGGGGCTCCCAGAGGGCCTTGTGTGCCATTCCAAGGAACGTGAGGTTTCTCCTGCAGAACTTGGGTGGCCCTCAAAGGTTTTTAAGAGGGGTAACATGAGCAAATCTGTCTTAGTAAAAGAACTCAGGTCCTTCAAGACTTCTTTTCTACTTCAATATTGCTTTTAATGTGATTTCATTTGATCTGGACAAAAATGGGCAGGTCAGTATAAACTGAGCCAAAGCCAACACTGGCCAGGAACACCCTTACTTCGTCCTTCCTGGGGGCCAACCTGACCCCACCTTGGTGACCAAGCCTCAGCCTCAGGAATCACCTGGCTGTAAGAACCCAGTCCACGACACTCCCAGCTGCGAGGAGGCAGCAGCTTCCCATTCCCAGGCACCAAGAGAAAAGCCCCTTGGAATGCTAGTGGTCCCCACAGCCAAGAGTTCAGTAAGTTCAAAACTGCATTTTTCTTTTTCTTTTTAAGGGAAGTTAATTCCTTTGTCTAACGTCACTGGAACAAAATGACCAAGATTTAAGGCATCATGCCCTTGCTTCAAAGAGCTATAACCAAAAGATCTGAGGGCAAGAAGTAAGCTGGTACTCCCCTAGCCAACACTCTCTAGTATGAATGAGGAACCTGGAAAGGGATGGGATGAAAGGCCCTTACTCCTCTAGCTCTCTCTCTCTCAGGCAGGACAGAACATCTAACTAGGTCAACATCTTCAGAACTGGAAAGGTGCCCAGTCCTGTTGCCTTGGCCAGCTTGGGCACCAGGAACTTCAATCATTCCACAAACCAAGCCTGAAGTCAAAACTCTGACTTCGCATCTGAAGAGCAAGGCAGCACCTCCCAAATACCTCTGGCCCTGCCAGTCTTGCCCAATCCCAGAAGAGAAACAGAATTCAAGTTGTAAACTGCCTGTAAGCCCAGCCTGGGCCACTGTCCTTACAAGGCAGCTGAAGTCGTCCAAGTGAAATCAAATGTGCAGCGAGGATCCAGATGTTGGAATGACCTCTCTTTTCCACTGGAATCATGCAGATTCCAAAGGAGAAATCCAATTGCTCATGAAATACTCTCTTCAGAGTCTGTAAGAATCCTAAAGTTTAGCTGGAAGCTAAAGGAGTCAAAAAGATGTCCAAAAAGATGAAGAACAAGATGTGGATATTTTGAATAGACTAAGTGGGATGCCCCATCTCCTTCTCCCGTCTCCAGCACTGTCCAGTTGTCCCAATCGGAGGGCTAGAACAGGGTCTAGCTTCTATGGTGGACACTTGTCCACGTGGCATGTGCACCCATCCTTAGGTTTTGAGCAACTGGTATTGTGAGACCTGGTGGGAGGCAGAGTTCCACCTGACCCTGAGGAAGCTGTAACCTCTAGAATCTCACTCTACAAGACCCCTGACAGCAAGAACACGGACATGTGACCTACGCTGGCTCAGCTTAGCTTTGCCTCAGGAGTGAGTAGCACAAAAAAGCAGGGGGAGCTCAGAACTCATTCTGGAGGGGGTGTGGCATTCAGGTCAGCTAGCAGCGGTGATGCCAAGCCAGCTGCATCATCACCTTGGCTTTGGTTCCAACCACCCAACTTCCCACAGGTCTACATGGATTTCTGAGCCTCATTCTCCAGCCTTCCAGGGCATTCAGTGAGCCATCAGACATCCTTCCAATACATCACTTTTCCCCTTAATCTGGCCGAAGTCAGCTTCTGCATTTGCAGTCTAAGACCTGTACTCCCACAACCTGTCCTTCTACCTCCACACTGGCTCCTCAGCCCTGAGACAACATCTGTGCTCAAGCCTTTATCTTTCACTCTGTGAAAAGAGTCTAATTTAAACATCCACACATCTGAGAGGACCACAGCCACCTGATAATCATGAATAAGGACAAATATCATAAATGCTGAATATAACAATCTACCCTGTCTCTGGTTCTGACCAGATGCCCCATTTGGGGCATTAATATCAGAAATTAAAGCTATTACTGCTTATTTGGACTTTTCCCCATTTCCCCACCAGTTTGGAGAAAAGTGGACTTGGAGTCAGCAAACCTGGGCTCTAGAACTTGCACATATCACCTCAACCCTGGGGAAGGTGATACCTGCACTGCCTATTTCACAGGGAGGTTAAATCAAACAAGAAGCCGCCTGGCAAAGCCCCAGTAACCTCGTAATTCCTGAGTCAATCGTTATTTACAGTCCTCTTTCTTGACATTCCCCAGGATCAACAGTTGATCAATCTCAATCCAACTTAATAAATACTTACGGAGAACTTTCTATGTACCATGGGCTGTACTAGGAGCACAAAATCATGGTTCATTTTCAAAAAATACAAAGCTCCCTTCTCCTTCAGCTTCGATGACACCATGCTCTCCCGGTTTTCTGCCTTCCTCAAAGTCAGTTCCTTCTGTCTCTGTTGCTGACGATCTTTATACCCTGCCCTTTAAATGGTGATACCTTCACCTCCTACTGTGTGTTCTCCATGGGTGGTGCCATCCACTCCCCTAGCTCCATCTGCCTTCCATGCTCTGGTGGCTCCCAAATGTTTGTTCCAGAATGTCCAATAGATGGAGGGAGCTAAAAGGAGGCAATCAGGTTTGTTTAAAACTTGTTTTAAAGCTGTAGCTGCACAGTAAGTAATCATTTTTAACTTAAATAATTTTGGGGGGGGTCTGGTTAGAGTTTATGGAGGGGCAACACCCCCCCATGCCATCTCTTGGAGATCTCCTGCCGTAGACCTATATGTGTAACTGCCTAAAAGACCTCTCGTGGCTCCCCGACAGGCATCTCCAACTCAACATGTCAGAAATTAGACATATCATTTCTTCCATAAATCCACTGCTTTTCTTGTGTCTCAAGCAGAAAACTGAGCAAACTCTCTGACTTCTCCCTTGGTCCTCAAGGCCTGTCACCCCAAATCCCTTGACACCTTCATAATCCAGCCTTTCTCTCCTCCACTACTCTTCCATCTTGCCCCAGTGGCTGCAATGACCTCCTTTCTGTTGTCTTTGCCGTCCACCTTCCTCCATGTCCAGTCAATCTTCCACATCACAGCTGAATGATGAATGATATTTCAAAAAGAAAATCTAATTTCCTTTCTCCCTACCCCTGACTTGCTCACTCTTGATCTTATGCGCGCACTCTCTCTCTCTTTCTCTCTCTCTCTCTCTCTCTCTCTCTCTCTCTCTCTCTCTCTCTCTCTCTCTCTCTCTCACACACACACACACACACACACACACACACACACACACACGCACACACACGCACACACACCATCAGTCCTCAGTGGCTCCCTACTCCTCACTAAGAGGTAAGGTCCAAACCTCTTAGCTGACACAAATGGCCAGCCCATGACCTCTCCCGTCTCAGCACCAGTTCTCCATCACACCCCACTGCTTGCAGTTCCCAGGGCCAACAGTGTTGTGACACGCCTCCACTCCAGGCCTTACCTGAGCTGTTCCCTGTGCCTATAATGCCCTGACTCCTTTTGCCACCTGGTGGACGCCTACTCGGTTCTCAGGACTCACCTCAAACGTCAGCTCTTCCAGAAAGCCTCTGGTTCATTAATTCCACAGTACTCATGCAGAGCCCTGGGGCCATCCTAGGCCTTTCCTAACAGTCCTCCGTCCTCTAGTCTGGCAGAATGACCAGTCCCACCTCTGAGCTCAAGAGACCCCTGAGCACGTTCACAGTGACATCCGTAGCACTAACTGCTCTTTGCTTTTGCGCATGTCTGCCTCCCTCACAAACCATGGGCACCTTGAAAGAGAAAGCTGAATCTTTTTTCTTCTTCGTATCCTCAGTACCTAGCATGGAGCTAAGCACACAGTAAGGAATCAATATACATATGTAGTCTGAGTGAGTGTAAGAAGACAAATGTGACGGAAATCACCCCGTGAATGTGATGAGCAGGATGACCATGGCTGCTGCTATGGCTGCTTTCCTTTTTCCGCATAATGGGGAGGTCAGATCCTAAATGCCAGCTAGATAGCTCAGCACAGCTTCTTTGGAGATGGCAGAGGAAATCCTGAGATTTTAAAACTTCTAGTGCAAATAAAAGTGAGGGGTGGGAATGGCTTTTGGCTTCTAAGTTGTCCCAGAGCACATGCTATTGGGAGGTTGGAGAAGAAGTAGACACAGATTCATACAGGAGATTCCTCGCAGACCTCTTACAAAAGCCTGCAATGGGGAGACTGGGGAGGGGTGACTGGGAAGGGGAGAGAAGGAGAGCAGACAGAGAGGGCTAGGGCCTTAGAGCAGAGATGTGTCTGCTACATGTGGGCACTGCCCTCTCCAAGCCCCGCACTAAGGACAGGTCACTCCAAACAAAAGTCCTTCATCTGCAATCCTGGGTGATACAATACAGTTTAAAACCCACTCCATGGATCTCTTCTATATGACACCCTGCTCACCTGTTCTAAGAGCCTTTCTTGCTTAACCTCACATGGTTATTTCCTAACTTATAAACCTGCCATTTATTCAGGGACGACCATGGACTAAGAACCCTGAACCCTGAGCCTGCTGCCTGCTGCCTATTGCCACAGAAATATCAGAGCACAAGCATCTCAGCATGCTGAGTGAGACCAGTATTTAAACACACACATATTTCATATTATATAGCTCCCATATTCAAGCCAACCACTTTATCTGGTGCTCAGCCTTAAAAACTGTATTTTCTCCCAGAGCTGGAGGAACAGGCTAAGATGAATTTAAGTATCAAGAGCCAGGATGCCTGCCACCTACCTGGTGCCCTCCTAAAGAACTCTCAAGGTTAATCTTAATTATAGTCTTATTTTTCACCTTACACACTAACTTTAGAAACTGACCCCCAGAAAATGCAACTCCATCAAATTCCATTCTCCTAGGAGACAGATGCAAAAAATTTCCTTTTTCTTTTTGGGTAGGACCTATCTCAGAAGCTGTACTGCCAGCCTCCTGGGGAGAAGGAGCAGGTGGGATCCCACTTCACATCCTTCATGTGCTACATGTAGTGTTGAGAGCACTGCAGCTGCTCTGTAAATGCCCAGTGAGGACAGTTGGCTCTGCGTTAACTGGCCATTCAAGAGGTACCAAGTCTGTGTTACCGGACCCTCTCGTGGGTCCCTCATGAGATGACTCGGATCGTAGGAACTGGGAGGTTGCCTCTGTTTCCTTAGTGTTGCCCAAAACCATGTTCTGCACTTAGAAAACACTAAGTAATCTTACTGGCCAACTGAGGCTCGGTAGGATATTTTAGGGACTCCACAGGTTGATAGCAGTTAAGATCAACTAAGATTGCAATGAGATAATACAGTGGTAAGAAGTCTATCAAAAAAGCACCCACTCTCTTCTTTATTAAAGACCTCCCTCCACCCTTTTTGGTCTTTTTTTTTTTTTTTAAGTTTCTCTTTCTTAAAATCTTTGTATATGGCCTTAAGGAAACTGAAGAGATGGCATCCTTGGTTTACAAATATACATGCTGGAAGTATGGCCAAGATGATGAATACAAGAAGGCAAACGCAAATGGAATGTGGGGTTTGTACCCTGACTCTTCTATTTAATTGCTATGTGTCCTTAGTGAAGTCACTTATTCTCTCTGAACCTTAGTTTAAAAATGAGAGAGTTACCACAGGATTAAATTCTTAACCTCGGAATTCTCTGAGATGTTGTTACTGTAGTTATTACAAAACAAGGGCTGGATAAAAACAGTCCCAAAGATCCTATTCAGTTGTAAAAATTGATTATTTAAGTGAAACAGCAGATTGTAGACAATATTGGCTTATTAAATGCAGTTTATGCATAACTTTCCACAAATAGTTTTCTATATAAATCCCAGTTTCACCTGCATATGGTTCATCAACAACTTTCAGTTAAAAATAAATTCAATTTATTAGCTGCAACATTGTATGTAGTCACAAAAGACTGAAACAATCCAAATCCTCTTCAATAGGAGACTAGTTAAATAAATTATGGCATTTTCATAAAGTGGAGAACAATTTAGCCATTGGAAAAAACAAGGTAGCTCTATATGCATTGATATAAAACAATCTCCAAGGCATATTAAGTGAAAAACACAGAATACAGAACCCTGTGTATAGTATGCCAGCATTTGTTTATATATTCACATTTCTTCTATCTGCAGAGGCTACACCCGGAAGCATAGCTGAAAAATGACAAGCTGTAGTTGCCTAAGACACTGAAGGACTGAAGATATGGGAACTATTAAAAGATGAGAAATTTATTTTTTCAAGGTTTTATGTTATGAAATTTATCAATATTTTCTTATAACTTCTGCTTCGCATCTTTCTTAAAACTGTTTTTCTTCCCCCAAGGTTAGTTAAAATAGATATTTATTTTTCTAATTCTATTGCATTTATAGTAATCTCTTGTCTATGTTAAAATTATTTTTCAGACTTACTTTACACTGTATAACTTACCATTTTTGAATTTTGGACTATATATATGTATTATATTTTTAATAGAAAACTTGGGTGGGGGGAGAATGTGCCAGATTTTATTTTAAAAGAAAACAAATTTTAAAAATTATCTAGCTAATCGGGTATATTTTATGGTATATAAATTTTATCTCAATTAAAAAAGAAAAAATTTAGTTTATACAACAAGGTTGAGATTAACAGCATGAGAACTGGGTGGAGACAACAGAATCCACCTCGTCAAGCCCAGTGTTAGCGTTTAGTCAGGATCACCCCAAGACTCAGTTTTATAGTTTGGCCTGGTTTTATAGGTTTAGTACTTGTATGGGCAAAGCAAACCTGCAGCCGACCAGGAAAAAATCTCTTTGCCTTCCTCACAAGTCTCGTCTGAGAGTTGGCCCTATCTCCTATCAGTCTGGTTCCCTTGGGAGGCCAGGCTACCCCAGGCAATGAATGCCCTACCCTGGGAGCTGGTGACCTGGGCCCAAATCAGGACAAGGAGGAGCCAGTGAGGAAGCTGCACAAACGCTGTCTGGCACCGAGGGGGAAGAGGTGCTGAACATGAGGTGCATGGTGAGGAGGCACCAAAGTAAGACTAACTGGCAGAAGGAGACAGGGCTGCGTTGCTCAGAATAAAGACCAGGAACCACGGTCCTTGGTGCTTAGCTTGGCTATGGGTACCTATGCACAAGCGGACAGTATTGCCATTTGTATTATCACCATCATTTACTGGGACTTTCTATGAGTGGAGTGCCAGGCCTTGGGACACAAAGACATACAAAACAGGGACTTCCAGTTTAGTTGAAAAGTGACCATAGTGATCTACCGAAACTCACATTTAAGAAGCTGAATAAAGGGTATAATCAGAGCCATGGCCCAAAGGAGAAGCTGAAAATCCTTGGACCAGGTTTCAAGGTTTTCTTCAGACTGGAGCCCCAGTGAATGTTACTGAAATTCCTGGGGGAGGCCCACAGGGTGGGACAGGGGACCCTGAACAGAAGGACGGGACGGGAGGCAAGACCGAGCCAAGTGGAAGAGAGGAAAGAGGAGGCATTCCAGGCTTCCAGGAAGGCACAGGAGGTAGGAATGCTGCCACCAGCAGTTTGGACAAACACACAGAGTGGGTCACTGGGTCAGCGTGGAGGTTCAGGCAGGAGAGCAGCAGAGGGCAGACCCCTGTGTAGAAGGCCCTGACTGCCAGCCTAGAAGTTTGATCCTTACCATGCAGACAGTGGGGAGCCATTGAAGACTGCTGAGCAGGAGGGTGACCCTTGCAAACAGGCATTTTAAGTGAGATTACAGAGGAGCCCTTTATCCCAGGCTTATTCAAAGCCCTGTGTGTATTTCAAGTGGCACTTGAGACAGAAAGTCGTAAAGCAGTGCCCTGTGTCATGTAGACGGGGGGAAAAAAGGTTTAAGGGTCTCATAAAGAGATGCTTCAGTGAGGAGAAATGAAGGGGGGCATGTTTTAAAGAAGGAAACGAATTTGCAGGACAGAACTGCCAGGCGTCTAGTCTAGATACCCTCTTTTGGCTGGGGGTGTTCTGCCTCTTTTTTTGGAGGTTAGTCATGATGTCAAAACGCTGGATTGTGGTACAGGGAGTGAGGCAGCTGGGCGGAGGCAGATGAACTGAAATATAAATATCGGGCCTGGAGAGCACAAAAGGCCTCCATTCTAAGACGACTCTCTTGCAGGGGACTTCTTCATCTGCCTCTCCCAGGAGTGCGTTGGCGTTTTTGCCAGGGCTGCTGAGCTCCCTAAAAACCTCCAACCGTTTTTTCCCTAAAACAATAAAATAATTTTTTAAAATCTTTCAAGTTGCGATTCGGAACTTTTAAAATGTTATTCCTAATTATGCATAGTGAGGCAGCAGGCAGGGCTGCTCAGGGGCCCTGAACTGGGCAGCAACTTCAGGCCATAAACCAACATTTACGTAAGGTGGGAAAGGAAGTCAGGATTAGTTTCCGGCCTTAAACTGGGCTGTGTACGACTGCAGGGCAAGCTCTGTGAATGCAGAGGCAAAGCTGAGCAAGCCAGGGGCAGGGCCTGAGTCATGCACAAAACCCAGTCAGGTCGAACTGGAGATATGGGCAGGCTGCTGCTCCAGGTGGCTCCACAGCTCCAGGGAGTCTGCTTCCTTCTTTCTCTGGCCTTTGCAAGGGGTCTCTCTCCTCCACTCTCCTGCCTCAGCTCCTTTGAGCACTTTTATTCTCTGCGGGTTCTATATGAACACAAAGGATTACAAACTCAAAGCTATCTTTTCTTTGGGGCCAGAAGGGGCTGTTCCTATCCTCTGTCCCTCAAGACCAGTGGTGGGCCACAGCAGGCCATTACTAAAGCAGCCCTGGTAAAGTGAAGCAGCTAACCAGAACCTTGACAGTCAAATCTAATGAAAACCCCAATGTACCCAGAACGAGGAGTTGAGCAACTCACGGGAACTCCTACCGTGGTGGTGTTTTCACTCTAAACCTCATTTCCCTGTGGCAACTGTGTCCATATATCCCAGAATTTCCAGGAATGTTCTAATTTCACATGTTCCCTCGAGTCTCTGGAAGTACAAAGGTGTTTGCCAGGGACTGTGCCCTAAAGTTTGACAAAAGGTCGCTGTCCCCATGACACACAGCTCACATGAAGCTGCAAACAGTATTTTCCTTCCAAGGTGAAACTCAGTTACTTGGTTAGAGAGAAAGTGAGGCACAGGGGAGCTCCAATGTGCCAGGGACATCGGTACCTTCCACTGTGAGGGGAGAGACTGCCCAGGCACGGCAGTGGGGTGTTGCCACTGAGCCACACAGTACCCTCAGCAGGGCTGTGTGCTGCTCCATGAGAGTAGGCTGAGATTTGGGATGTGAGAAGAATGGCGCTACGTGCGACCTGTCCATGCCTTTTGACTGTGTTTTAAATCCCGCTATTACAGTTAGCCACCTCTGAGACCCTCAAGAATGTACTGCCTTCGTTCCACACTTGCAGGCTTAGATCCCTTACTGCAGCGTGGCAGCTCAGTGGGTGTGAGGACTGTACAGCAGGCCTTGCTCAGGAAGTGGGTCTGGGGGCTCTTCTGGAGAAAATGGACATGAGTTACTCCTCTGCCTCCCCCACCCCCATCCCAGACACCATCACAGACACAGCCTCAAAGTCCTAGCACTCTTCCCTTTGCCCAGAACGCAATAAAGGAATTAGGACCCACCTACTAAGTTTCTGCAGCTGACACTTCAAGGCTCATAGTCTAGCTTGCCAGCCAGTTCAGTCACACATGTCTGACGTGTCCTCTTTCTAACCAAACCCCAATCAAGCCACCCGTGCAATTCTGCTAATTCAAACTGCCTTCCCGTTCAGGGAGGTTGATAGCCATCTCCCATCTCCTTTTCCTGCTGACGTCATCCCACATTTTCTACAGACACCAATAAGGGTACAGCTCCTGGGATAGTTTCGGGTTAAGATGGGAGTGGAGGGATCCTGCCTTCCAGGTCCAGTTCACTTGGGCATTTGGCAAGCTGTCCTAGGTTAAGGGAGAAGCAAAGAAATAAGTCACCTAGCTAAGGTTAAAGGCCAAAAAGACCTGAGTGGTGACTGCAGCTCAGGCACAGATCTGTCCTGGATATTTGCAATGCAAATCTGCGTTTTGTTCTCTGCTACTGAGGTCTTGCACAATAGCCTGTGTATAAACATCCACACCAACAATGCCTTACTGTGCAATCGCGCTGTAATTACAGGCAGGCAGGAAGCTGCTGCTAGGAACCGCACCATTCAACCTCTTGCCATCCCATGTCGGAGTCTCCACCGCACCAACGTACATTCCTGCACACACCGACGCGTCCCTGCAGCTGCCAGGCCACTGCTGCCACAGTTGCAGTCTCCTAGCCAGGGAGCCTGGGACCACCTGCTTGGCCCGGCAGCCCCGCGTTACTTTGCAGGGTTGTCATAAACATCTCAGCTGTTCTTTAAAAAAAAATCTTGCGCCACGAGGGTACCGAGAGCGGAGGGACCCACCATCAAAGTTCCCCAGCACATTCCTGCAGCCCCAGCAGTTTCAGAAAACAGAAAAGAGCGCCACACAGTCCATTGGAAGCGGGTTTCGGAGTTTTATATAGAAAACACTCACATATGTACGTGGGTGTGCTGATAGTTTTTATGGCTAAATTGCAAAGTGTTAGGCCTTAGTGATTACTGTCAGGTTTGGCACATGGTGGGAGAGGAAAAAAAGTGAGGAGTAAGGAGGGATTTACTCGAAGGGGCCTTGGGGGCAATTCTGGTTTTGCTTTTTGGAAATACGGAGAGTTGTTTTCCCAAACTTCCGAGTTGCTCAGTTCTTCGTCACTGGAGGGCCAAGCAAAGAAAACTGGGGGGAAAGTTGCTGTAACTTCCTTCCTGCGACCTCACCCGGGACTGCGAAGAGGAAGAGCACGCTTCCCCGGGAAGCACAAGCGGGGGCCGGGAGCGGCGGGACCCCGCCTTTGGGCCGGGGACGAGCGGCGGAGGACGAACCCCGGACGCAGGCCGCGGAAAGCCCCTTCCCTGCGCCCCTCCCCTCGCGAACGGCTCCTGAAGCTGCCCGCCTGCAGCCCAGGCTGTTTTAGATCCCGCGGCAAGTCAGCGACCACAGGGGCACAGCCCGGACCCCGACCGCGTCGCCGAGCTCCCTCCCTGCAGCGCCCGCCGCGCCCTGGCGCCCAGCGCGGCCGGCCCGAGCGGGCCCGCCACAGACCCGCCCGCGCGGCCCAGCCCCGGCCGGGCCGGTTTCCCAGCGCCACGGCGGCTCCCTGGCGGCGGAGGGGGCGCCGAGCCCACAGCTCACCTGCGCGCTTGATCCCGGAGCTGCTCCGAGGGGTGCAGGGCGCAGGCGATCGCGGCCCGCAGACAAACTTTGTTGCTCTCGGGACGGCGCAGGCGTCACTTCCTCGCGGAGCGGGCGGCGCGGCCGCGGCTGTGACCCAGCAGCTCGCGCGGTGGCGCGCCGGGCCCTGCAGCCGCCCGCCCGCCCGCGCGCCCTGGGGCCCTGGCCGCGTCGCCCCCGCTCTGCGCCCTCGGGTGCAGAAAGAAGTCGGCGGCTGTCTGCCGAGCCTGCACCCTGATGGAGAAGGCTCGCTCCAGCCGGGTCGTTTCCGCGCGGAAAAAGTGCAGTCAAGCCTGTTTTGGGGCTGGGTATGGAAAGTGGTGTTGGGGTTCAGGGAGCCCAGAGAGCTGGGGTTCCAGGAGAAACACACCCAACCCACAAACAGCTGTGGGGGAAGAGAAAGTTTTTCCGTTGGGCGCTGAGCTAGAAGGTCATGTCAGAAAGGAGAGTGCTCTGCGTTTTTGCCAAATAATGCCTAAGAAGGGCCTTAAAACACCGGACTCCTTCCTACATTTCCTCAAAAGGTCTTTACGCGTGTCCTTCGTGATTTCCACTGGTGTTGTGTAGCATGTTTACTATACCATATTTAAAGGGTGGAGGGGAGCTATTCAGCGGCTAAATTAGGGCTGCAAAATGGTTTCTATTCTAATCTTCCCCCTGCGATTTCTACGTCTTCTTTTACACTCAAAGCTGTCTTTGGGGCCTGATACATTCCACATTTCACCACCGGCCAAAAGTGACTTAGAGGGTACGGTGGACTGCTGAAGAGAAGAGCTTCAGGCAAGAGTCGTTCTGAAATTTATCATTGCCCCAAATCAATTTGCTCACCTTATTAAAAACTACAACAGAAAACCACCTTTTGGATTCTGGTAAATAGCAACAAAGTAGTTAAACAGCAGTCTTTGGGGAAGAATTCCTGATCCGGTAAAGCTGGAGAGAAAAACGGAGGTTAGCCTTTGCTGTGGCTTAAAAAAAAAAAAAAAAAAGGCAGACATTTGAAACTGCAGTGAAGGGCTTTCATAACAGAAACATTAGCTTCATTGTAGCTTGTTATGGAAAACAGGGAGCTTTTTTAAAGGTGGTTCAAAAGCATCAGCACTTAGGGCTCAACAATTTTCTTTTTTTCCCCAATATTGCTTCTACTAGCACATTGGCCCCATCACAGAACCTCCCTTTCCAATGTTTCATCTTCTTAATAAAGTACAGGAAACTGTAGCGTTGAGGGAAGCCTTTGTCCAGAAAGGTGGATGTGAAACTGATGGAAAGTGACATCTGGGAAATGATCTGCAAGCCTACTGTTAATACCTAACGGGAAGCCGCAAACACAGACTTACCCAGAGACTAGGAGTTTGAGGATCAAAGTTCTCCTAGCAACATGAAATCCCCTACATTGCAGCTCTTATGCACTAGTTCTGATTTTTACTGAGACATTTTTAATGGCACAATATAAATAGGAAATGTACCATATAAGAAAAATAATATTGTTTTGAGAAATAAGTGCATTAATTCTCTGAAATTTTCATAACATCACACTATTGTGAGGAGATCTTGGAGGGATTGCCCATTTCAGTTTTGTAACAGATAGAAGCAATTCTTTAATGCATTCTGCTTAAGGCAGGCAAAGACATAATAAAGAGGAATCGAGAGACTATGTCACCCAGGCTTCTAAAAACAATCATGCGATACTCTATGCTAGAACAAGAGCAGAATATTTCTTCGTTCAGGAATTGTCATTCTAAATTCTCAGTCACAATTTCATGAATATTCAGTATTTCTGCATGCCCAGGAATAATTAGCCAAAGTGTAAATCTGTGAAGGCTTGACACTTAAATATGCACACACACGCATTGCTTTTTCTCTGTATAGGGTGGCATTTGCTGGAGTACTGCAAACTGTGGAAGCTGTGGTAGGCAGCCCTGAGGACACCCCCTGCTCATGATCCCATAACTTCTGGTATTCACACCCTATGCAATCCCCTCGTCTTGAGTGTGGGCTGGACCAACTAACTTAGTTGTAACAAGTAGTATATGTTGGCAGAAGTCATGTGACATCACTACTGAAATTAAGTTATAAAAAAATCTGTGGCTTCCATCTTGGGTACTCTTTTTCTCGCTCTCTCGGATCATTCTCTGTGGGGGAAGCCAGCTGCCATGTCATAAGGCAGCCCTGTAGACAGGGATCGAGGACTGCCAACAACCACATGAGGTATCTTGGACAGGGATAACCCCCACCATGCCAGCTGAACCCTAGAATGACACCTTCCACTCCGGCCAATAGCTGCTTCATGAGAGCTCTTGAGGCAAAGTCATTGAGCTAAGCTGTCTAGATTCCTGACCCACAAAAACTGTAAGATAATAAATGTTCGTTGTCTTAAGCTGCTACATATATTAAAGTCATTTGTTACACAGCCATAGATAAGTAACACACAGGCCAAAAGAGAAGTCATTGTGGGCCCAATGATGATCCTACATAGCCTTCCTGGTCAGTCACCTGGAAAGCAGAACATGGAGAAAGAGGCAGAGTCCTAGATGAGACCTAAGTGTAACACATACGTCATAAGAACAGAAGAAGGCCCAGCCCACACTCCTTCACCAGAGCAAGGGTCATCCTTGAATTTAAACTAGGTCAGAAGATGTGGGCTGTTGCTCAGTTCCAGGCAGCCCTGGTATTGGGTGTCACCAACCTTATAGTACGTGCAGATGGCTCTATGTCACAAGAATTGACATCTGTCCAGGTGTCTACTTCCTCCTCATTGGGGCATCTACCCTGATCCCCAAGGCCTCAGCATAATTGATACCATGGGGTCAGGCCTTGGTCCTGGGAGGAGAGCTTGAAAGAAGAGCTTTCAATCCTGGCAGCCAGAAAAGATAAATGATTTCAGTGGAGGGTCTAAATATTAGAAAGAAAACCTTATGGTCCTGCAGTGGAAAAGCAAGCCATGGACTAGCTCTGATAAGTGTTATCTCCACAGTGCTTCCAGGGCTACAAAGAACATTCTGTCCACCTGCTGGTTCCTGTCTCTTAGCATCATTTCCTCTCTGACTGGAGCAAATTATTTACTTTAAAAACATAAAACAAAGTTTTAAGAAGCAGGAAAGATGTTATATCCCTTCATTCCAGGGCTGGCATCTACTGCTGTCCCCCACATACCCCTCCCCTCAGCCAATCTTGTACAAGCTGGTGATTTCAGAGCCCTTTTCTGTTTTCCCTCTAGAGACACTAGACTTGAATTTTTTCTCGTGTGCAGTGGCCGCAGCTGCTGTGTTGCCATGCAGTCTTCTGGTTGCTAGGACTTTTGAGGTTGTGGATGTGCCAGAACATGAATCTATTAATTTAACAGGAACTAGGCTCAGCACATATATTTCTTGTTAGCTTTGCTACCTAAACTACATCCAATGTGTTCAGCAATGGGAATGTTTCCTAGAGTCTAGCTTTGCAAAAATGCCAAATGCCTTGAATTTTGAGTCCGCACAGTCAGTATTATGTTATTAAGTTACTGTGGAGGGCATAAAGACATTCTAGCACAAGTTTGCAAACAGGTCAGCTCTGGGAAAAAATTAAAGGGAGGGAAATAGTCTGTGAGATCTTTATTCTTTGCACTCAGCAGTTCTTTCTGCAGGAGGTATATGTATTAATTTGTGCAGGAATCCTGCTCTAATTAGCTCATCTGAACAGAGCTCATAGACAAGGTCTGAGTTCCCCAACACCAGAACTAGGAGATATGTGCCACGAAGAGAAACCACTGACCTTTGCTGTGGAACACACAAACTGGCATTTTTCATGAAAGTCTGTCTACTCATGAGTGTGCTACTCATAGGGATGCAAAGATGAAAAGGAGAGAGTCTCTCTCTAGTGAGAGAGAAAGACACATAAATTACAATACAGCATGAGAAGTATTATAATTGAGCTTTGCCTAGGGCACTATGAGATTACGGAGAAGGAAGTGAGTAAGTTTACTTGAAGATGGGGACATAGGTCACCAGTGTTTTCCTTTAAAAACAGCATTTTAAAATTACCAGGTGCATTGCGTTAAGTAATAGTAAGTATTGTTTTGTGTAGCTTTTGTTTCAGTTGTGTACAATGTGTGCACATGTATATGGGTCACAACATAAAATATATTTCCTACATGCAGGCAAAAAACTATGAAAGTTCTGGGTTTAGAGAGTAATAAATAACTACTGTACCCTGAGGGCCTATGCTGTCCAGGCCTCAATGTGTTGTCCCATTGTAGAATTGAAGAAACTAGTCATGACTTAAGAGACTTCCAAATCCTTCTGAATGCTCCTTCCTTAATAAATCAAAGCCAAGCCTAAAGGCCAGCTCCTTGAGTCCTCTCTGAACAGAGGAGAGGCCAGCTAGGCCAGCTCTAGGGCAGTGAAAAAGCAGGCACCTCCTTTCTGATCTGCCTGCTGGTGGTAGGGGAGAGAGGAAAAAAAAAAGGTCAGAAGTGCATCACGTTTTTTCCTCTTCTCCAGGTCTTGGATAGTAATGAGAAAGGTGCATAACCTAATGAGTGTTACTGCAAGCATAGAGAGGCTCTTACCCAGCTTCCCACTGGGAGTCTAGGATGAAGCTGCCTCCAAGGCAGTTTTATACCAAATGAGAGCAGCCATGTCAGAATGAACCTAGTGGGCAAGACTGGGTAGGTAGAGAAAGACTCTGAGGTTTAGTTGTCCCAAGTCCCCACAGTTCCCACATGGCATGGCTATTATGTTGAGAGCCAGCAGCCTACTGTGGGATGGCCCTGGTGGGGCAAGGTGAAATGCAGCAAGTTCAGGAGAGAATCAGGGATCTGAACCAGTGAGAACACAGGAGAAATGAATACCGAGTTGCAAAGGGGAGAAGCCAGTGTTCAGAGATAGGTGAACTGTGGTATCATAGCAGTACCATCAGAGGCCTGCAGAGCAAGCAAGACCCGAGAGGATGAGGCAGCTTGATATGGTGGTCAGGAACAAGGATTCTGGACTGCCCACACACTGGCTGGCTTCAAGTCCCCTCTCTGCCACATAAAACCAGTGTGACCTTGGACAAATTGCTTATCCTTTCTGTGCCTCAATTTCCTTAGCTGTAAAATGAGGATAACAAATTGTACATATTTGATAAGATTGTTATAAGAATTAAATTAGTTTGTGAAGCTCTTATATATAAGTGTTCTCTAAGTGTCAGTTAAATAACTAAATCATTTATCAACCATAAGGATTCTACATGGATATCACATGTATCCAAGACCCCCAAATGGCACTTCCAGTTTAAAATCTCCCCAATCCTCAGCTCAGGGGGAGAATCAGGTCAGCTACAGACTACATTTAAGATGTAGTGTGAGTGAAAAGGTTTGACCCCTCTACATAGGCCAGCTGGAAAGATAGACACTAAGCAGTTCTTCACATTGACTTACCTCTGAAATTCACAAGGGGACTTCGGTAGGCAAAATAATGGTCCTCCCCAAAATGTCCACGTCCAAATCCCCAGAACCTGTGAATATATTCGAAACATGACAAAAAGGAATTAAGATTGAGATGGACTTAAGGTTGCTAATTAAGTGATCTGCAAATAAGGAGCTTATTCTGGATTTTCGGGGTAGACCAATGTAATCAGAAGGATCTTTAAAAGTGGTAAAGGAAGGTAGAAGAGGAATCAATCAGAGTGAAATGTAACTAGGGAAGAATCATCAGAGAGATTAAGTCTTTGAAGATGGAGAAAAAGAGTTATTATTCAAGAAATGTGGGTGGCTTCTGGAAGCTAGAAAAGGCAAAGAAAAAAATTTCTCATAGAGATGCCAGATAGGAATCCAGCCCTACTGACACCTTGATCTTAGCCTATAAAATAAAAATTTGTTTAAGTTACTAATTTTGTGGTAGTTCGTTACAATATACAGAAAACTAATGAAGTGGAATTTCACAAACATCATGTATTAGATACAAGTGTTTCATTGGGTATTAAAAGACCCAGTTTTCAGATTACAATTTGAGCAGAAAGCCTAGCTGGGTGGGCCAGGCAAAGTTCCAGGATGCTAGCTAACCAGGAGGTTCCCAGAGTGACAAGCCACTAGAAACTCTAAGACAGTACCTTGCAAGTTCAATCTGTATACAGTCCCCTGGCTTAGGAATGAACTTTAATTCACAAACTATATTTTGGAGCTTCTTCTCAGACTTAATATCTGTTGTTGCTAATGGGCCACAATGTGGAGGCCTAGTGTAGAAAGGTTAACAAAAGTAAAACCAAAGGCAACCGTCAAAAGCTGCTGTGGAAATTCTGTGCATTTGATGAATACTGTTCTCGATTAAGGCTGTACAACCACCCAAGGTTTGCAAATGAATCTTTCTTTTCACAATAAACATAAAAATACAAACTCAAGAGTCAAGGCACTCTCCAGAGCATTGCCGGGATCCAGGTTGGCCAACAATGCTGGAGTTCAATCACTCTCCACAGGTTGTTTTTTCCTGTTTGAGACAGATGAATATTTATTGATTTGCATAGCTCAAAGGTTGAGCTCACTGGACAGAAAGGAAGAATTCTTTTCACAATCCTCTGCCAGTAACAAATATTGGTCCTGGGATATTAGTCTTAGCATTAATGCAGAGGTACCAATGAGTTCACAAGCCAAAAAGGTGCTAGACATTCATGAGATGACATTAGGTCTTGTGACTTCTTATGGGAAGAAGGAAGTCCTTCCCTTCTGGGTGTGGTACTATTGGAGGATTACAACAAAGGATATATACTGTGGCAGTATATAGAGTCTGTAAGAAGCTATAGCTCTTTGGGGATCTTTATGAACCGAAATTCTTCACAATAGCTCCAAGGAACTGTTTATAAAAGCTGTAGTTTGTGTATTGCTTAGACAGGGAAAAAGACTCTGTGGACCCCCACCACCACCACCACCACCACACCCCCCACACACTTATTTATCTCCTACTTCTTAATTCCAAATAGAGTTCTCCACAAGGTAATGAGATAAAGGACCACTTTGGATGGTCAGCTCTACATTATATTTATGTCATGTTTATATTTAGAGCAGCTCACCACACCAGCTAGACTATCTGTGGCCCTCCTATCACTGTCTTTTAGAATCACTGTCTCAGGCTGTCCCACTAGAATGGCCTTTGCCCTGGTTTACTGACACAATTTTTGCCCTTTGACTCTAGTCAGAGGGTCTAGTCAGTGACTCACCTGCTAGGTTATCATTGACTGAGTCAAGTTGATTGGTTAACTCCCATCTAATGTGGTAGCGAAGACATGGTGGACCTGTGGAATGACACAGAATCCCTCTGTGAATCACATCCCAGCTACTGGTGTGGTTCTGGCAATGGCTGTGAACTCCTGTCCTAAGCTGCACTGGCTTTCCTTTGTCCCAGGACTTCATCCTCTTCCAAGAAGAGGAGTAAAATTAATAGCCTGAGACCTTAGAGTCAGAGGCCTGGATTCTGGGTCTTAGTTATAAATACAAATTAGCTGCCTCAGAAATGGAGCCCGTATAACAAATAAAGTCTGTTTTCATGACCCATATAGTCCTGGTTTCATGTGAAAGACTAGACCAAATCAAGAGCCTTGTTGATTGGTGACTGGTGAACCTTACCTCACTGATTACAGATATTGATGTAAGAGATAGTTGTGTGTGACTGCAATGTGGCCACTGTGGGTTCTCCCAGTATGCACTATCTCCAGGAAACAGATAACATTTGGAAGTCTACATTCTTCACCCTTCTGTGGAGCTATGGAGCTTCTAGAGATTTTGAATAGCTATGCAAAGGAATTATTTGAGTTGTCTAAACCCTATCACAGCAGTTAATTGAGGGCTACATGCATCAAAAAGTGAGACATAGGCCAAAATCTGAAAAAAAAAACCCTCCAAATGCTCTTTCTATAACAGAAACCAGTAAGAATCAATATAGAAAGAATGGGATTGATCAACCTGTGCTTCTATTTCCCTGTCCTCTCCGCCCCTTGCCCTCTGATGTAGTTAGAGGACTGTGAGCTCACTTGCCACGTATGTACTTAACACTTAGTGGGAGATCATTCTCCATGGGTCTGTCACATTTCTGCATGCCATGTGAGCAGTCACTGACTGCCATTTATTCCAGACTTTATGAGATAGTGTCTTTCTCAGAGCAAAGTGCAGGAATGCTTGCAGCCAGTTATTTAAGATCTGGTTTCCTGGTATTTAAGCTTTGGGTTCCTCTCTTGCAATGCATCTCACTGTGTGTATATGTGTCACCCGGCTTTCTTTATGCTGGGGTTCAGGGAACCAGCATTAGAAAATGCAAAGGCTACTGTTATTGCTGTGAGTTAAGAAGTCCTTTTTTTCTGACCTAGAAGTCTTGTGTGTTCTGCAAGCATCCATGGGACTGCCCGCTAACTTGTTAGCTTGCAAAAAGGTTAAAAAATCTCAATCAGTCAATCAATTAATCAATCAATAAATAAAATATCAGAGCCTTCACAGTTCTTGACAACCTCTCAATTCTCCCATGTAACATATCCTCTCGACCCTCTTTCAAGCCACCTTGATAGTTTGGACCAAAGGGAAACTACTCATACAGAGGTTAGGGCAGAGCAAAGGCTCAAATTAAAGAGCAAGGCTGAAGCTAGAGCAGGACTGAAACATTAAGAAGCTTGGTCCAAGCCCAAGACCAGAGGAGGGTAATTTTAATTTTGGGCTGTTTTATAGCTATATTTTTGGTTATATTTTCTAGTCACCTGACTGACAGACAATTCTAAACAGGCTTAGGTGAACAAATTCATCAGTTTTCTCATATGTAAAATGAAATGAGTTGGATTAGATTATTTCTGAGGTTCCTTCTAGCTATCAAATATATGTTTTATGCATTTTTTACATGGCTGCTTAGCACACACATTAGGCACTCGACCTAATTTAAACTAATGATTGCAAAGAGGATTGTGGTATGGTGTAAAGAACATAGCATTAGAAGTTAAGAAGCCTGAATTTCAGACTTAGTTTGCCAGTACCTAGCTGTGTGACGTTAGACAAGTTATTTTCCTTACCTTAAGGAGGTAAATATGGAATTGTATACACAGGATGATTTTAGGTGGTTCAAGGATATGACATTAAATTACACAGCAAGAATGTAAGTTCCTTTGCAATCTCTTTTTATTTTTCTGATTATGTCAAAAAGAGGGTCTTAGTTTACTGCTAGTGTGTCTTTTTAACAACTCTTTGATACCTATTAATCTCCCTTTTGGCAAAGAGGGAAAGTATCAAGCTCAGACACTTCACAGGCAGCACTAGCTAGAGAGCATTTAATAACATTGCCTAGCTGTTGTTGCTTTATTTATTTTTGTTTTGACTTCCGTTAATGGTATATAATATAAATTTTCCATCTATAAGAATAATACAAAGTTTCCTTTAAAAGTCAATTTATTATAAAGGTGTTTTAAAATTTGCTGTGGGAATGGTTGCAAACTCTTGCCTATAAAAAATAGAAAATTGTATATCTTATATGAGTAAATTGGAAGGTATGTGAATTAATATCTCAGTAAAGTTGATTTAAAAAACAAATTTATTAAAGTAAAAAAAGAGTAATTTAAATAAAATATTAAGCAAAAAATAGTATAGGTGGTCAGCAGATACAGACAAAGTTGTATAGGGGATACACTAGTGGTCTCCAGAGAAAACACACTTGCTGGTGATAGGGTTTTGGACAAAGTTCTTCATCTTTCTGAGCCTGTTTCCTTGCTCGCAAAATAAGAATAGTAACATTTCCTTTCATTTGTTAAGAGGAAGGTATGTCACATCTGAAACCTTCAGCCCAGGGCCCACCCAGCACATAGATGACTTCTGCTGGGAAGTGGCTGGGGGCTTGACAGAGCACCCACCATGGTGCCAGCCCTGGCCTCTCACATGTTAACTTCCACATCCTCACAATAACTTGTGCAATAGGTTCTGTTATTCCCATTCGATAACCCTGTGGAGTAGATATTGTTATCTTCATGTTACAACTGAGTGAGCTGAGGCTCAGAGAGGTTAAGTAACTTGCCTGGTGTCATAGAACTAGTAAACGACTCCAGATGAGGTTCAAACTCCGATTTGTCTGAGGTCAAAGCTCTGTTCTTTCCCCTTCACGACACTGACCCCTCCCACTAACCTTGAAGCCAGACCTGATTAAATAGGACCTACCTGGCTATAGAGAGGGAAAGGAGAACACAGATGGGGTCCTGCTTTTCTGAACCACAAATGAGCATCCTTGGTCTCACTGCCTGTGCAGGACAACTTCTGGGACCCTGGCTCCTGGTACTGGTTTCCCATTTGTCTCCCCATCGCTACCTGTCCAGTGGAAAATTTTCTTTCCTCATTTTGTCTTCCAGGGGGTGGAGTCCTTTCGTTGGCTTCTTATTCCTGTGGTTGAGGCCTTACTACCTTCTATCGGACTTTTCTTCTACTATCCACTTGCCTGATTAGACTTTGGCCTTTTGTGTAGCATTGGACCAGTGCTGACCCTTGACCTTCTGAGGCTGGCTAGGGGTCTTGATCTCCACCAATCTTCGGGGTTGAGGGTGATCTCCTTTACAACAGAGTAATCAAACCTAGACTAATTCTCTCTCGTGCCACTGCCAGTCCCCTTCTCTGGTCACCATCATCTCCCAACTAGACAGCTCTCATGGCCTCCAGTCTTGTTTGACTCAAGCTTTCTGGAATGGAACCTGATTGTGAAACTCTCCTATGATCCTTCAGTATCTCTGCACTGTTCTCTGGATAAAGTCGTGACTTCTTGACCTTGATTTTAACGACCTTTGTGAACTGGTGCCTATCAAACCCTTCAGCCTCTTTTCTCTCCAGCCTTCTCCTCACTCTCTACAAGCCAATCATGTTGATATTAGTCAGTCTCTGAATGCTTCTAGATGTCCTTGGCAAACTGTCGGTGCTCACTAAACAGTAACTACTGCACCTTGGCCTCTTGCTTGCAGTCGTTGTTCATTCTGTTCCCTTAATCTGGAATGTTCTTTTCTCCTTGTTCTCCTTTTAGACTCTGCTTACATGTCACTTCCTCCAGGAAGCCTTCCATGCCCTCTCATGTTAGGTGCACCTTTATGTGCTCCGATAGTGTCCTGTGCTTTCCTTTATTGTGATGAGGCAGAAGTATAAGGAATAACTGGAAGCGTAGGCTTTGGAGTCAAACTACCTGGGTTTAATCTTAGGTATGCCACTCATCCCTTAGCCAAGTCACTTAACCTTTTTGTGCTTCCATTTCCTCATCTGTAATATGGAAATAATAATAAGACCTACTAATAGGCTTCCTGTGAAGATTACCTGAACTGATGCATACTCAATGGCTGAGTGCAGTCTGGCATACAGTGAGCATTCAATAAATATTAGTTATTATTATTTCAGCATGTATCATAATCCATTGTAAATACCAGTTCCCTGTTCCCTGCTTTGTCTTCCTCACGCTAAGCATCTTGAGGACAGAAAGTGTGCCTCATTCACCATTGAATCTCGAGTGTCTAGCATAAAACTGGATACATATGGTATTTGATACACATTTATTGAATGAATGAATGAATGAATGAATGAATAAATAAATAAATAAATAAATAAATAAATAAATAAATAAATAAATAAATGTCTTGCTCCCTGGTTTAGTTAAGTTGATTTTACCTGAAGGTCTCTTTGGATTCCCAAGACCAGTTTTCCCTGGTCTGGCCTGGGCAGGCCACAGCCCAAATCTTGTCTATGGCATTGTGGTTTCATAAATAACTGGCGTCAATACAAGACAAAAATATACACACAATAACAAACAGACAGATAGACAATCAAACAAACAAAATATAAGACAGAAATACCCCCAGATAGTATAGATGGAAAATCTCTCTCACACAGTTTACCCTCTCAACACCTCCACCTCTGTTCTTTTTAGTTTGTCATGACTAGGTGTGGGCAGCATCCAAACAGAACAAGTCATTTATCTCTACAACCAGGGTTTGCTGTCCCATGCCCTGTTGGGTGTTGAGGATGCCAGGGCAAGTAATATATGAGCCCTGCTTCCATGAAGCTTCCTCAGGGGTGACCAGGTACAGATCTGGCTGGCTGGGCAAGGAGATGGGCTGTTCCATTGCAGGGTACACTCAGCAGGTGGCAGGATCTGACCTAGGCTCATAGCTGGGAGCCAGGGTATGAATTCAGGACCAGAGTATCTGGTTCCTAGGATCTGGAGCAAGTCAAGATTTAGGGCAGGAAGTTAGACACAGAAAGGAGGCAGGCTAGAATCCAGTAGAGGTTGGAATCTAGCAAGTGAAGCTTGGCGCAAGTGTTGGAGATTCTGTCTGCTTGCTTTTTTTTTTTCCTTCTTCTCTCTAGAGCCTGAGGCGGAGAAAAAGCCACTCAGGATTTCCTACCCCAGAAGGTAAGAATGAATAAAGCAGCAGCAGTGGCCACAGGCCAGTATTTAAATGCAGCTTTGGGTCTCTTGTTAGGATCTGCCTGAGAAAGAAATCTCAGGAAGACAGAGCTGTGGGGCTAGATGACTGGGCCAGCTCCTGGGCCAGTGGCTGGCAGCATGACAATGAGGGAATACCAAGGACTGGGGCACGAGGCCCAGAGCCTGCCACTAAACCAGACTGTGCAGCCTTGGGTCACTTCACCTTTTGCGACTCCATTTCTCCATTTAGATCATGCTCAGGGATTCCAACCTTTGACTATAAAGGCTTCTTTCTCAAAGCTAAAAATTTCAGTCTTCACAGGATGACAGTGGTAATTGTGTTTTTTGTTGATCCAAAAAAATGTAAAATGATAAAAATAATGATTATTTTTGTATCTTCTAAGGAATTTGCATTTTATGAATCACAGGAGCATCGATCATTCACAAAAACTTTGGAGTGCAACATCCTTTAAGGTCCAGAGTCACAGCCTCCATGAAAAGCTCCCACCCAAATCCAATCAGCAGAGCTTTCATCTTCCTCAGAACTCACAGAAATTAGTCAACTATGCCTCTGACTTTAAAAACATAAGGAACACAAGAGCACTGGGCCAGTGTTTTTAAAACTTTTATTTATTACAAAGTTTATCAATGATGCTAATATGATGCAACAAAATTTGAAAGTGGGAATGATAGATGATGTTTGTCATATTTCGGCTGCTCAGCCGCAGAATCCCTCCCCAGATGTGTGAAAGACCCCATTCTGAGTCTCAGCAGATGTCAGAGCCCACTGCTCACCTCTCACTAGAGAGGCTGAAAATGCCAGACACTTGTTTTCCAGACTCTTTCATCTGCAGAGCTTGGACATGTGATCTGGCCTCAGCCAATCAGGTGCACTGCCCTGGACTTTGAACCAGAGACCACAGAGAGAGTGCCTCAAAGATTCTTTTCTGACGGGGGTAGCAGCAGCTGCAGTCACCGTGTCCACATTTCAAGGTATCATCAGCAGCATGGTCATCATTCAGGCCTCAGCTCTGGTTGTGTCACAAGCTTCCCAGGATTCTGAGGCCAGGACAGGACTCTCTGATAGCTTCTGTGCTGCCCAGCATCCTTTTTTCTCATTCACTCCCTAAGCCTATCTCTCTGGACTTCCCGGAGATTCTGTGGGCTACTCAATATCCTTTCCATAAATCCTTCTTCTGTTTAACTCATCCAAAGCCAGTTCCTGTTGCATTTTTAAGTTAGAGCCCTGGGCCAATTTATAGTCTTAAATCAGTCTCAACATCCAACTTAATTTTGTATTTTGTTTTGGTCACACCGTTCTCAAAAAATTCTGATTGTACAGAGGAATGGTGTGTTAGTTTATTCAGACCTCTATAATAAAACATCATCGACTGAATGGCTTATAAACAACGGAAATTTATTTCTTACTGGAATTCCAAGATCATGGCTCAACAAAGGCACTCTTTGGAGTCGCAGACGTCTCATCATTTCCTCACATGATAGAAGAAGTCAGGGAGATCTGTGGGGCCTCTTTTATAAGGGCACAGATCCCAATCATTGAGGGCTCTACTGTCATCTTCCAAGGCTCTACCTCCTAATACCGTCAACTTGGGGATTAAGATCCCAACATATGAATTTTGGGGGAATACAAAAATTCATACCATAGCAAGTGGTTATAAATAATAATGATAGAGATTATTACATAGCACCCTGTATATATCAGGTCCTATTCTAATCATTTTATATATATTAACTCACTTAACAAACCTTTGAGGTGAGTCTATAATCAGCATTCCCCTTTTATAGACGAGAGTTTAGAGTTGAGATACAGAGGAGTGGAGTAATTTGCTCAAGATTAAGGATTTAAATCAAGGAAGCCCTGTGTCAGGTTTTGTGCTTTTTAAATCCAGCCACCAACTTTTTCCCCCCTCAATTTGTCTTTTCAGTTTAGAATAGTCTTCAATTAAGCCAATCTAGAAGCTAGAAAGAAAAGTAGTGGAAATTTTTGTTTCCAAGTTGAATGAGTAATTATCAAAATATCCAACAAATGCTCTTTATCCTCATCACAAACATAAAAGCCAGATAATAAACTAAAACTTACAGCAAGTACTAAACAAACAAGATAATTTTATCAATCTGTATTCACGGTTAGAAGCCTGATGTTTGCGGAGTCTCGTGGGCCCCAGTGCAGGAGGTACTCAGCTCTTCGTTGCTCTGCTCTTTATAAGCAGACGTGTCCAGGCTGGTGCAGCACTGAATCTCACAGGCACACCCACTGTCAGTGCCAGCCCAGGCTCGGAGATGCCAGGAGGAGCCTGTGCCAAAGTCCACAGGAAACTGTTTACAAACACACACACTGCGCACACACACACACACAACAAAACAAAACAAAACAAAACAAAACAAAACAAAGCAAAACACATTGATTGGTGGTGTGTTACAGGGCACAGGAGTCAACTGAAAGAGCTCCTAGTGGCCAAAGCTGGAACAATTTGAGGAAGAAAATAAAATACTCAGATTATAACCCAAAATATAACATAGGTATCCATGGGTCCATATTTATATAAATATCTTTAGAAAGGAAACTTTACAGTGAGAAAATCTGACAAACTCTCCTTCAGGCAGGTAATCAAGATCAACATCAACAGTCATAAACCGTGTTGCAGCATGGGCCTTTGACATGATGTGATGAAAATGGCACTTTACCTCTGCGATCATCCTCCCCCAAAACCATAACTCCAGTTTACTCATGAGGAAAATATCAGATAAGTCTCAACAGAGGGATTATATGTAGAGAAAAATATGCAACCAGTACTAACAAAGTTATTGAAAACAGGGAGAGCCTAGGAAAGGTTCACAGCCAAGAGGAGCCTCAGAAGATCTGACACTTTAATGTGACGTGGTATCCCAGATGAGATCCTGGAACAGAAAAAAGACCGTTAGGTAAAACTAAAGAAATCTAAATAAACTCTGGAATTTAGTTCATAATAATGTCTCATTACTCATCTGTCAATTGTGACAAATGTACCGTACCAAAGAAAGATGTTAGAAGGGGGAAGCGAATGCTGGGGAGGGGGAAGGTAATAAGGAATTTTGTACTACCTGCTCAATTTCTTTGTAAATCTAAACTTTTTTTTTTTAATAAAGCTTATGAGTAAAAAAGAATAATAAAATTGACTGCCCTCCCCTTTCAAACTGTGGTTTACCTGGTGATGCAATTTAAGCCACGGAGGTCTTAATGGGCTAAACATATTTACTTAGTGTATTCATATAGTTATAGGCTAAACATTTTTAATAGCAGTTTTAAAATACTTATATATTCTTAAGTGAAAGTCAGATCTTCATATTGAGTGTCTGAATCCCCTCAGAGTAGCAGAGCACAGTCTGAGCGGCTCTGGTGGATGGGAAATCACAGAGGATGTCCTTTGTCTGTGTCCCTAAAACTCT
Organism: Macroglossus sobrinus; assembly: GCA_004027375.1. Classification (NCBI taxonomy): domain Eukaryota; kingdom Metazoa; phylum Chordata; class Mammalia; order Chiroptera; family Pteropodidae; genus Macroglossus; species Macroglossus sobrinus. Next base: position 475,367 of record PVKZ01000730.1, on the reverse strand, counting down.
CTGGATCTCCAAGATGAAGAAAAAACTCATATCTCAAGGCCAAGAACTTCAAAACAATGCAATAACCTCCCTTCCCCCTTCTGCAGCCAAGACACCATGTGAGCAACTGTTTTGAAGCCAAAGCTGCAGTTGTCTTTGTCCTGCATATGCCTGTCAAGCCCAGTGCTCCAAGGCAGCAGAAAGGGCAGAAGGCTGGTATGAAGCGGGGCAACAGATGGCTGGGACATGTCCTCTTAAAGCTCAGCTGCCCTGGCCAGCCTGCCAAGCTGTGTACATTTCAAATGTTTGAGGTTCAACCAAAAGAGACGAGTAATGATTTTCAATCACTTGCTGAAACACATGGCTAATCCTTGGGTAGCCAGAAAAGAGTGCTTTAAAATCTCACTTAAATCCAGGGGTGGAGAGTGGGGGACAAGGAAATCCTGTGTGCTTTCTCAGCTTTGTACCCAGGTTAGGCTTTCTGGGAGGCAGTTGGGCATTTGTCCAGGATCCCAATGTGCATCCTGCTTTCTATGCTTTTGGAAAGGGTGTGATGTTTCAGTTTGTGTGTTTACTTGGGATGGGTAAGAAGGAGAAAGGCTGTTTAGCAGGTAGGTTTGCATCCTGAGATTTCATGCATGCTGCATTTGCCTCCTGGTCTGGAATTGGTAGATTCCTAGGTCAGCCTGCTTCATAAATTCAGCCAGTTCTGTTTCCTGTCTTGGTTCAGACTCCTCTTATATCTTGCTGGGATTATGCCAATGGTCTCCTATAGTTGCTTCTCAGTCCCGTATCTTTAGACTCTCTGGCTACATGAGGCCATCTTCAGTATTACACAGCATCTCCCCTTGAATATACACTTTCCTTGCCCCTCACATCTTTCTCTTGCTACTGCTCCCATTTCTCTTCTTCATCACAAAGCTTCTTGAGCAAGTGATCTGCTCTCCCTGGTTCCACTCTTCACTTTCTGTTCACTCACCTGTCCCTACTGTATCACTGAACCCTCTCTTGTTGAAGTCACCAACAACTTCTATGTGGCAAAATCCAATGGGTCTAACTCTCTTCTCATTGCACTTGACCCCTCAGGAGTATTTGACACAGTCGACTATTTCCTCCTTGAAGCACTCTTTTTTCTGGATTTTAATGATGATACTCTCTCCTGGTTTTCTTCTATCTCTTTGGCCTCCTATTCTCAGTCTCCTTGGCCAGCTCCTCCTCCTTCATGGCTGTTACATGTTGGGGTACTTCAGGGATTGGTCCTGAAACAGCTCATCCAGTCCCAGAGCTCTAAAGATCACCTGAAGACTGATGACTCCCAATTTTACGTCTCCATACCTGAGCCCAGACTTATTCACCCAACAGCCTGCTTTATGTCTCCATTCGACTGTCTAACAGACACCTCAAATAAAATTATTTCCAAAATGGAGCCCTTGGTTATCTTTATCCCCAAACTCTCCCCCTTTCTTTTTTTCTTACCCATTTAGCACCTTTATCGATTAGTTCAAACCAAGATTCTAGAAGTCATCTTTCATTCTTCCTTTTCCCTCATCCCAACATCTAATCCATCACTGTGTTTGGTCAGTTCTACCTCCAATATAACTTGCCTCAACCCCACTTTTCTCTCCATCTCCACAGGCACCTTCCTAGTCTAAGCCACCATTATTTTCCACCTGGACTGCTTAAATAGCTTCTTGACTGGCCTCACTGCTGTACAATAGTCCCTCCCAAATTCAATCTCCACCAGAATAAATATTTTGAAATGTAATACGGCAACATTCAGTCATTCTTTTATTTATGGAATATTTATTGAGTGTCTCCTATGTGTTAGGCAGTGAACAAAGAGACAAAAGTCCCTTCACTTGAGGAGCTTACAGTCTAATCGTAAGAGACAGGCAATAAACATAACTGAAGTAAATGATGTTGATATGTTAGAAGATGATAGATGGTATGAAATAAAATAGATCAGGGTAAAGGGATCTCTGGGAGCATATGTATATGTGTTTGTTCTAGGAGGTTGTTATAATTTTAAATAGTGTAGTCAGAAATGTGTGGTCTCTAAATATCACTTCCCATTGATTGCAAATTGGTGCAGCCACTATGGAAACAGTATGGAGATTCTTTAAAAAATTAAAAATAGAAAACCTTATGACCCAGCAATTCCACTTCTGGATATTTATCCGAAGAAATTCAAAACACCAATTCAAAAAGATACATGCACCCTTATGTTTATTGCAGCATTATTTAAAATAGCCAAGGTATGGAAACAACCTAAGTGTCCATCCATAGAAGATTGGGCAAAGAAGATGTGATACATACATACGATGGAATATTGCTCATTCATTAAAAGGAATGAAATCTTATCATTTGAGATAACATAGATGGACCTAGAAGGCATTGTGCTAAGTGAAATAAGTCAGACAGAGAAAGACAAATACCATATGATTTCACTTTTATGTGGAATCTAAGGAAAAAATAAACAAAACAGAAACAGACTCATATGTACAGAGAACAAACTGATGTCCGCCAGATGGGAGAATCGTTGGGAAGTTGGATGAAAAAACTGAAGAGATTAAGAAGTACAAATTGGCAGTTACAAAATAGTTATGTGGATGCAAAGCACAGCTAGGGAATATAGTCAATAATCTTGTAATCACTACATACGGTGTCAGGTGACTACTAGATTTATCAGTTATATAAATGTCTAACCATTATGCTATATACCTGAAACATAGTATTGACTGTCAATTATAATTGAAAGATTAAATAAATACATAAATAATTAAATATCATTTCTCACTAAAGGGGTTTCTAAGAGAAATGTCTTATTTCAAGTCTGGGCTGGAAATGTGTAAGATGAATCTAGAACATTTTTTTTATACCAGAGAGCAAAGAGACTGACAAAGACTACTAGAGCGGCATCAAAAAGACTCAGAAGCCAAGTACAAGAGAGCCCCACTGGCCAGAGTCTAAAAGAATAATGATAACAATGTATCAAAAGATATACATGCCAAAATCCCTGAATTCATAATGATACTTTTAAGGGGAAAAACATGACTCATTTGTCACCTTTGGAGGATGCTAGGGAACCAATTATTCTGAAAACTCATAAATAAAAAGAAAGAATTAAGCATGTATCCTGCTCTTCTTACGTGAAAATGACCAGGTAAACCAAATTAGTAATAAGGGAAAGTTTCTCTTTATAGACATATTCCAGCTAAGTTATGAAGAAAAAAGATAAAATTAGAATATCACAATTTTATAATCTCTAGGGAACTACCAAGGCCATGATTATCAGCATCGGTTGCTAACATTCTAAAAAGATAGTGAGATAATATATGCCTCTTGATGAATGGACACAGTACCTCTTATGAAGTAGTTAGGGTTGAATTTCAAATAAATAACAAATAATATTTAGTATAAATATATCCAAATTTTTCATGATACGTACTTGAACTAAAAATTTTTTGTCACTTATCTGATATTCAAATTTAAATGGGCATCCTGTCTTTTTATTTACCAAGCCTTGCAACTCTAGAGGTAGTCAAAAAATCAAGGGTAGGTGCAGCCACTACGAAAAATAATCTGGCACACAAGGGCTGCATTACTTTGACTCAGGGCTTTCTCCCTAGTCTCATGCTCTGCCTTATACAAAACAGCCCAGCAGCACCAGACACATTGAATAGATGCTCCCTAGAAGCAATCTTAAGAGACACTTGAGATTAAGTATTGTTTTTCTAAGCTGGGTTGCAAGTGGAGGGATAATTTGGGAGGAGAGGATAAGCTAAGCTCCTGCTTTTGGGGTGGGATGAAGTGACAGGCAGTTTGGGAAAGGAGCAAAGATGCTTTACAAAAGGGTTGATCAGAAAGTTTTGTTGGTGATGAGTGGTGGATTCACCTTCTCTGTCATCCCATGGAATGTCTTGGGAGCAGGGTGATGTCGATGCTGGGGTAAGTCTCCAGGGTATAGAAGAGTGGCTTAAGAAGTCTTGGGTTACATTCAGGCCATATCACATCAGATTCAGTTTATATCTCTCTCCCCGGGATGAGCCTTTCAAGGATAGAGACTATGTTTCCAGCTTTAGATTATCCAAGACTTGTCAAAGTGCCTGTCACTTCATACCTGTCTGGTGAATGAATAAATGAATGAACGAATGAATTCCCCTTCACTCTTTGCAGAGATGGTTTCCGACATAACAAAATGTGGTTATTAGATATATAATTGCTTCATGATACACTGAATTTAACCTTTGCCATTTCCATACACATGAAGGAGTATTTTAGACTTTCAAACAAGGGTGAGCTCACTAAGGCAGAAGCTTGGGAGACATTCTCCAAGGCGTCTTGAGACATTTCTTCCTGTGATGGAAAGCTTAGCTTGCTTCCTGTTTTCACTTGCAACTTCAGCTCTGAGTGTCTTGTGATGTGTTATGGCAGCTGTGATGAGGCTCACATCACACTTAGATGATGACTTTGGAAGAAGATCCCTGGACAAGTCAGGAAGAATGATGAGGTCAATTGAGAGTCTCACTCTGGAAAGCACTGGCTGTTCTGAAAGGTGTGAGCCCTGTACCAGTCACCATCTATATACGCAAGAGTGAGATCAAGAGAAAGAAGAGAAAATAAAGATGCTGCACCTTCACCTGCTCTTCTGTCTAGAGCAAAGGAAAGACAAGAAAAAAGATGAGGGAGAGGCTGCTGAGTGAGGCCTTTGGCCTTGAGTTAAAAGTGTCTCTTTATATGACCATGATGCAATAAGACATTTAAAAAATAATCTGAATAACACTGGTTTTCCACATCATCATTTTATGAATTATGAAAGTACTCCATTGATATTACTATTAAAATATTTTGGTTTTTTTTCCCTAAGGTTTTTAGGGGAAAAACGAAGATCTAGAACTTCTTCTTTTTTTTTTTTTCAGTTTAATTATACACCTCATTCCCCAGACATGGCTGTGAAGAACTCTAGGTGACCCAAAGACTCATCTCCTCCTGCAAAGGTAGAGGTTTGTCACCACTGGGGCTATGCTATAAGTTAGGCAGGTGTTACTCAGTGAGGATGCCTGGCAAGGTTTAGAGACAGTGTCAGCTCTGGTGGAATAGTATAAAGCTGCCCCTACACTGAAGGCTCAGTGAGGGCAGAGGTCACGACTGCCCATCTACCACTGACGCATAGTAGGTATGCAGTAGGGGTCTGTTGAATGAGTGAATGAGAAAGACTATCAATGCATATGGAAGTATAAGTTGTACAATGTCTAATAAAAACTAGAAAAAAGAAGCCCAATTTTTTAATTCAGTCTCACGTAAGAGCTGAAAACGGCATTTCCAGGTACTTCTTAAGCAAGCTGAGCCCACTTCACAGGAGTAAGAGGTATCAGAGCCAGCAGTGGAATTCATCAAACACTCCAGCACTCTGAAGAACAGCTTCAGAGTCCCAGAAGATTTGCAGAAAAAAAAAATTGTGAAAACAAATGCCAAAATTATGCCCTTTGAATAAAGACTACAAACTATTTTTTTGTGCATAATGATAAAACCTCAGCCTTCGAGGTATATAGTTATCTAGGGCTGCTCTAACCAAGTACCACAAATCTGGTGTCTTAAAACAGTAGAAATTTATTGTCTCAGAGTTCTGGAGGCTAGAAGTCCAAGCTCAAGGTGTCAGCAGAGAAGGAACGTGAAGGAGAATCCTTCCTTGCCTCTTCTAGCTCCTAGTAGTTTGCTGGCACTCCTTGGCTTGCAGCTGCATACCTCCAATCTCTGTCTTCATCTTCATGGCCTCCTTCCTGTGTGTCTGTCTTCATGTGACCATCTTCTTACGAGGACACCAGACATATTGGATTAGGGGTCTTTCCTATTCCAGCATGATCTCATCTTAACTAATCACATCTGCAATGACCTATCTCTAAATATGGTCAGATTCTGAGGTACTGGGGTTAAGATTTCAACATCTCTTTTTGAGGGGAACACAATTCAATTCAAAACAGGCATTTTTGGAACATGTTACAGTTAAAACAGGATCTAGTGACCCAACTGATCCAGAAAATCAAATTGTTATCTGCTCAATCACTACCTTCTGAAAATTGATATGAAGCATTAGGTTCCAGTTGACCAAATTTCCCGTGTGTTAGCCAGACCTGACTGGCCAAACCTTTCTGGAATGTTTGTTTATAGAACTTTAACCCAAGAGTCATGCTAACTATAGGTAACTCTTTTATGGGAGACATTATTTTCCTACCCTTTCTTCCTGAACAGAAACTCTACAATCATAAAGATATATCACTAGGGGGGAAAAAAGTTATTTACTCATCAATATCTGGCTCTTCCTGGTAAGAAATAGTTTGAGTTCCAGGCTGTATCAATGCTTCCTTTCTTATTTATATTATAGCAACAGTAGGGAAAAGGGCAGCATTTGTAAAGTGCTGGGGGAAAAGTCACCTCAGGCCCTGCGCAGCTTTCTGAATGTTGAAGAGATCACCATCTCAGGCCACTGGACACCCATCTACATGTAGACCCTGGGAGAAAAGCATGGGGCTAAACAATTATACAGATGTCATTCTTGAGAGAGAACTCTGGCTACAAGCCCAGTTCGCTCTTCAGTGGATTTTCATTTGGTCACTCTAGACTTTTTCTTCATTTGCACATAGGCCTGACTCACCTGTATGAAAGGAAAGAACTGACCTAACCTGTATGACCTCCATGAAGAAGGACCGTGGTTCTAATTTCTTAGGGGAAGAAATTGTTCACAAGGATAATAGACCCAAAGTGTCTAAGATTACAAAGCAATCTAGTGCCTAGTCCAGGATTAGAACTAGAACTCGTAACTACAGTTTTCTTCTCTGCATTAGAGTCTTTCCTCAGGGAAGATGAAAGTCTCAGCAAAAAGGAGAGATGGCTGGCTTGTGAGCCTGGAGTGGGCTCTCCTTTGAATTACCTGAAGAAATTCAACAAGTTCCCCTAAGCTAAAGTTTTCTGAAATGGCAGCAGCTCCTTAAAGACATGGGTGCCTCTCAAAGTGCCTCCTCCTCCAGGCAGCCCTCCTTGACTATCTAGCCTGAATCTGGTGACCTTTCTTTATGCTCTGGCACCTACTTTCATCATAACACTTATTGTACTATAGAGTAACTTATCATCCATCTTTCTTACCAGGCTGCAAGTTCCTGACTCTTACTTTCCTTGTATTGCCTAAGTCTAGTAGCTGGTAGGCACACAAGTTCACTGAATAAAATAAAAGTCACAGATCACTTTGGGGACAGTGGATGACTACTTCTACAAGTCAACCTTCTTAAAAACCATATGATTTTGGCTCGATGCCTTTAACTCCTCCCTCTCTACTCATACCTGGGTTTAGGCAGCTATAAAATTATCTGTGCTCTTTAACTGAGGGAATATCCTTGCACTTCCTCCTACCTACCTCCAATCCATCTTGATCAATTCTGGTTTCCTCCACTTCTATGGGTTGCCACCTCCCAGGATTTTCTCACTGAGAAGGGGCACTTTGAGAGGTGTTGGTTACACTTCTGCCCATGGGCGTCTCCTTCTGATTGTCCCTTACTTCTCGCTTGGCAATTCAGTTTGTGCCAGGTCACTACCTAGGGCCCCAGGCTCCTTCTCATCAGAGGGAGGGGATCGGGCTGCATGTAGCCTTCTTTCCATCTTTCTCTCTTTTCTTCCTTCTTCCTTTCTTCCTTCCTTCCTTCCTTCCTTCCTTCCTTCCTTCCTTCCTTCCTTCCTTCCTTCTTTCCTTCCTTCTTTCCTTCTCCCCTCCCTCTTTTCTTTCTTTTCTTTTCTTTTCTTTTCTTTTCCTTTCTTTTCTTTTCTTTTCTATCTTTCCCTCCTAATTTATTTGTGCATCTATTTTAACAGTTTTATTGAGATATAATTCACATACCATAAAATCTACACTTTTAAAGTATGCAATTCGGTGGTTTTAGCATATTCACAGAATTGTGCAATCATTACCATTACCTAATTCCAGAACATTTTCATCACCTCCAAAAAGAAACTTCACCACCATTCACAGTCCTTCTCATTCCCCACTCCTCCTGGCCTTGGCAAACACTAATCTACTTTCTGTCTCTAAGGATTTGCTTATTCTAGATCTGTCATATAAACGGAATCATACAATATGTGACCTTTATTGTCTAGCTTTTTTCACTTAGCATAATGTTTTCCACGTTCATCTATGTTGTAACATGTATCAGCATTTCATTCCTCTTTAAGAATGAATAATATTCCATTGTAAGGAAAAGTCGTTTTTATTTACCTATTTATCAGTTGGTGCACATTTGAGTTGTTTCCACTTCTTGGCTATTTGAATAACAGTGCTATGAATATTCACATATAAGTTTTTATGTAAACACCTGTTTTAAATTTTTTGAGGTATATACCTATGAGTGGAATTCTTGGATCTTAAAATAACTTTTTATTTAACTTTGAGGAACTGCCAGACTATTTTCTAAAGATACTACATCATTTTATAGTCCTACCAATATATGAGGCTCCTATGTCTCCATATCCTTGTCAAAAGTTGTGATTATCTGTCTTTTAAATTTAACCATCCTGGTAGGTGTAAAGTGGTATCTCCTTGAGGTTTTGATTTGCACTTTTTTGCTGGAGATGATGTTGAATATCTTCTCATGTGCTTATTGACCATTTGTATGTCTATTTAATTCCTTTGCCTCCTTTAAAAATTTAGTTGTCTTTTTATTATTGAGTTATAAGGTTTTATTTATTCTGGCTGTAGTTTCTTTATCCGATATATGATTTACAAACATTTTCTTCTGTTTTGTGGGTTTTTTCACTTTCTTGAAAAAAATTCAATTACAGTAGGCATTCAATATTACATTAGTTTCAGGTGTAGCTTTTTTTTTTTTCATTTTCTTGATAGTGTTCTTCAAAGTGCTAAAGTTTGAATTTTGATGATGTCCAGTTTATTTATTTTTTGTCACTTTTGCTTTTGATGTGACATCTAAGAAACTATTGCCTAATCTAAGGTCATGAAGATTTACTCTTCTGTTTTCTTCTAAGAGTTTTATAGTTTTTAGATCCTACATTTAGATTCATGATCTTCTCTTATCATGTTTAGTCTATCATATCCCAAGGGCAAATGCATTTAACAGTAGGTTTGCTTGGTATTACCTTCATCTACTGCCTTTACATTATGATGAGACACCTCCTTAATAAAATTGTTCATAATTGGTTGTTCTGTGAAACAGACCTTTATACCTTCAATAACCTTTAGCTTCCACCATGTCAAAAAATGCAACACACACACAACATGTATATAATAAAATATGCTTTCCAGGCTCCAATCAGGCTGTGCTCTGCCACAGGCCAAGACTAGAGATATTCCAGGCATTGATAACTTTGAAGGTGGTTTAAAGTTTGGTAGTTTAAACCAGGACATAATCTCCTGTGACCTTAATACTGAGAAAGAAGGAATTTAACTGCAACACTCTTCACCAGTGGCCTCGATGCTTGACAAGCTGTCACCTCACTATGGTGCCTGACCACCCAGGACCCTTTCTGCATCTGTGGCTCATTGTTTCAGTGTTTTTGACTATTTAGTTTAGCCATTGTCTATCAAGATGTTTTGGTTTGGAAATCCTTCAGTATACTCTAAATAAATGATATCACATTTTTGCTCTAAATCCTGAATTTGTTGGCCTTTGAAAGTTGATGACAACATTAGTCTTTGTTTCCTTGGACATTGGTTTTGCATATTTGTTGATTTTCTCCAAATGGTACATTTGTTCTATTTGTTAGCAAATTCTTCAACTTTCTACTTATCTGAATCCCTTCTTAAACAAGAAACAAATTCATTAAAAAAAAATTGGACCCTCTTTTTTATCTGGTAGTTTCCTAGGCTTTAGATTTATACAACTGGAAGAACAGTTCCAGAAAGATAGTTTAAAACTGACATATCTTTACATATGAGGCCACTACTTTATCCTTTTGGGAACAAAATCTCCCCCCAAATGATATAATTAGCAAGGGCTACCTTTATAAATTTCTACAATGTGATTATCACGTTCCCTAGGAAGAAGCTGCTAAAATCTTTCTGTCTAAAGTCTTTACTTTCTAGTAAGCGAGACCACACAATATGCAGAGGGACAGCTTGGTCACTCTTCCAAGAGAGATTTTGAAGCTGATCTGTGGTTATCTTAAGTTATCCAATAAATAGAAATAATATCCACCATCCAGGAAGCCACTGAGTGGGGAAACCTACAAAAGATACAAAAAAACCCAGGGTAACTTGGCTTCCTCTGCTTGTGATTTTCTTCTAGAAATGCCAGGTCCTCTTGATCAGATCAAAATAACCAGAACTGAAACCCAAACAGTGGCATAGGGGTCTTGGATGCTTCAGGATGCTTTTTAAAGGATATACCTAGGTTAATAAAGTGTATGTAAACTTTATTTAATACTGAGTCCTTAAAAAATGCCTGTGAAATCTCATCAATCCAGTTGAAAAGAAGCAACTAGAAAATGGTTTGTAAAATATGATGGTCTTTTTGGTAAAATGTTTACATATGTTTTTAAAAGTCTAGAAAAGAGATACATTAAAGTGTTTACTCCAGATAATAAAACAGCAAATTTTCGACTTTGTGCTTTTAAAAAAAATGTAGTGAATATATTTTACTTCCATAATAAAAAAATCAATTGGGCCAATTCCATTTTGAAAAAAAAAAAAAATAGGTCTTATATTTCTCTTATCCTGAACTCAAATGCATGTTCAGAATTTTTAAAATATGCAGCCAAGAGTAAATATTCGAATCTGCTACTCTGCAAGGAAAACTTAAAAATAATTAGACTTTAATGGTGGAGAAGTGGAGAAGCAGGCCAAATTATCTGCTGCTCAAACTGGCTAGGCCCAGCCCGAAATTCCAGGTCATAGGGCAATTTGCCAGGGCTGCCGCCTCATGGTGCTTCTGCCCCCTGCTGGACAGCTCAGGAAGGTGCAGGCTCTAGTCCAAGAAGTTTCTCCAGGGATATGACCCCGGAAGATGAGTGCTTATGAACCCAATGACCCTTGGAAAAACTGGCCTTATTGCTCAAAACTATTCTGGAAGGTCTTGCCAAAGCAAAAATAGTCATGCAACAATCCTCTCATGCTCCCTTCCCCTTTTTAACACATACATTTATTTTTAAATGTCCTAGACTTCATTCTAAGCACTTCCGTATGTAAATGTTTCAAGTAAAAGGTACAGATTAAAACATAGATTCGTTTTTGTTTCACCTTCCCCCATTTTATAGCATAAATTTTATTCTTTGACTTGCTTTTTTTTTTTTTTTAATCTATCAATATATCCAGGGTTAGGACTGAGGTGAGACATGTGAGACCCGCAGGACCTTGAGAACTGCCTCTGTGTTGGATGATAATACAATTTAATTTGGGTCCCTCTTAAAGCAGAATTAGACAAGGACTTTGGTGACAATAGTTTATTTGGGAGGCTATTCCAGGATGACAATGGAGGGGAGAGTGATATAGGGAAGAAAGGAAAGCCAGTAAAAGATACACTACTGAGCTAGTTATCACTGTGGACAGCTGGCACCTGCCCCTAGAGACCCTTTGAAGAATCATGAGAAAATCACCTAGAATCGTCCCTCTGAAGTATGAGAGGTTGAGACATTATCTATCAACATTCATGTTTCATTAATTGAGAGTTGTCCCTGGGAGAGGATGATGTATGCACACGTGTGCCCATGTACATACACACTTTCCTACTGTGCCTGTGCTTGTGAATGGACTGAACAAGCTTCTAAGTTAGAAGAAAATCTTGAAGCAGTAAAGCTGGGTGACTCCCTGAATGCTTGAGTTGCGAAGCCAGCAGCATACACAGGAGCTGCGGGCTATTTGCTGCCCTGTGGGCATGTACACTTTTGTCTGCTAACTGCTCTCTAACATACTTCTTTTCCTGTTCCTTGCTATTTATATATTGAGGACATCTGACCTCTCTGTCCTGACTCAGTGAGACCTGCCCAGATCTTTCCCTAGGCAGGACCTATTCGGACAGCACTCCCTCTGCCTCCTTGGCCCCAGGCCCTCTGTGCACCCCTCTGACTTGCCTTTAGCATCCCACCTCTGGAAAGTTGGCACTTTCCTCCTGCCCAGCAGATGAGCTCCCTTTCATTTCTCTCTCTGGCTTCACTTTTGCTTTCTTTCTTCTTCCACATTTACCTCTTAAGGCTGCCGTGATTCCCAATAGCTTCAGTGAACCCTACTCAAATCAGTTGCTTACCCAGGTCTCACAGAAAGTACCCACGTTCAGCTTCCAAAATAAAAATAAGCAGAACGATACCGAATACTTACTAAGTATTACTAAGTGGCAGGCACTGTTGTTTACTTTCACGACAACCTCATGAAGTACTAAGATCATATCAGTTTCATAGATGAGTAAACTGACTTGGAGAAGATGTCTTTATCCAGTTGTTGTAGCTGAGTCTCAAGCATGGCTTTCTGGCTGTAAGGATTTCTTCCCAACCATTTCAGTTAGCTTAGCCATTAAGTGTCAACTGACCCTTCGAGAAGGGACTTCATGTCTTGTGTATGGCTTTTGACTGTTTAAATAGAATAGTCTTTATGATTCTTTTTTTCTCTCACAAGATTATTGAAAGTGTTGTAGCCACCAGCCCCCGAAAGACACACGGACCACCAGAACTCAGTGAGTTATAGGAAACACACTTTTTATTCAGCCAGCTGGGTCTTCCAGGGGTATGCAGACTCCAAATTAAACAACCCCGAAATGTAGAGATACAGGGTTTTTAAGCCCCAAATCCCATTCTTCATTCTGTCTGAACACAAAGGTCTATTTTTCTTCTATTCACTACCTGTTGACCCACAGGTCGGGTGTGCAAGCGGGGATACAGAAGCAGAAAGCTTATTGTTATAATGTTATGTTCCTATGGGTGACAGCCTATGTTCCCATGGGCAATAGCCAAGCAGCAATTTTCCAGCCAGCACAAAAGTATGAAATAAGATTTTAAAAAATAACAATAAATATAACACCTTGCATATATTTTTCATGTTTGTTTTGTTTTGTTTTTTGCTTTGCCTTGGTTTTGTCTGTTTTGTTTTTAGCACTCTTGGTTCACATGTCACTGCTATGTGATACTTTTTTCTCAGGGCCAACCCTAATAGATTTCTCCCTTAGCCTCTAGATACCTGAGATTCTACATTTAGAAATTAATTCATTTGATGTTAGCTCAGTTATATGGGAGAGGATATGTAGTAATACTTCTCAGCCATTCCTACCTTAGCATGAGTGAATTTATGACCTTTTTTGAGAGCTAGTTTTGAAAGAGGAAACTGGGAAGAAGCATGAATGCACTAAGCCTGGATTAAAGAGAAACCACACTACGTCATCACCCTGGAAAAACTCTTACACATGTGCACCAAGATTTATGTGCAAGAATGTTCTTGGCAGCATTGCACATAATAAGCTCAAACTGGAAATAACTCTATCCATCAAGAATGGAATGGAAAAATGCATCGTGGTGTATATATTTATACAATGGAATATAATATAGCAATGAAAATAGTGACGTAAGTCATGTAAGTGATGTAAGTCAACTACAGCCATGTGTTTGAATCTCACAAACATGATGCTGAGGAAAAGAATGTTGACAATAGCAGAATGTAATCAGTGGGAATCCATACACATAAAGTTCAAAGGTAGGTAGTAAAATTGTAAAGAATAAGAAAGAAATTAGTATCATGAATGTCAGGATAATAGAAGTCAATTCTAATGGGGAAAGAGGGGGCTGTGATCACTCAGGACACACAGAGAAGGCTCTTTGGATGCAGATAATTACTATTTCTTCATCTGGGTATTGGTTACGTAGAGGGTTACTTTGCAATTATTTGTTAAACTGTTTGAATATGTTCTATGCATGTGTGTGTGTGTGTGTGTGTGTGTGTGTGTGTGTGTGTGTGTGTGTTTTATTTCACTCTTTGAAAAACTAAAAGGAGGGAAGGAAAGAAAAATGGTGGGGAGGAAGGGAGGGAGGAAAGTCAGCCACTCACAAACCAGACCTCATTTCTTGGTGTAACTAGTCCAGACCAGGTTCTAGGAGACCTGGAAGAGACGTGGTCAGGTTTGGAACAATTGGCAAAAAGCTCTACACATAACATTTGTTAATATTCAACTGTCAAACAGTTTTCCAAAGTTATTAAACCAATTTATTCTCTCACTTGCAGTGTATAAGAGTTCCCACTGGTTTTTTTTTTATATCCTCACTGTCATTTGATACTGTTAGATTTTTAAATCTTTTCTTCTTTTGTAAGATGCATAGAGGTATTCATTATTGTTTTAAATTGCATTTTTCTAATAATTAATGAAGTTGAGCACCTTTTTAATGTATTTGCTATATTTTGTGAAACACCTTTTCTTTTCCCCATATTCTTCTAATGGGTCGTTGTCTTTCTTATTGGTTTATTAGAGTATGTATATATTTTAGATATTAGGGCTTTGCTAGCTGAAAATACTTTTTTCCATTTTATGGCTCGTTGCCTGTGTTTTTGTATGTGGGAGGGACAGAGGCAGTAAGGGTGTGCCGTCTCTGAATTCCTTTCCTTACCGCTTAGATGCTTTGGGGAATTTGCTCAGCCTTCATGAGCAACTGCTGCCCTTTCTGACACAAATTGGAGTTCCTGGCCTGCAACGCCGAGGCTCTACTTGTCCCCTCCAGAGGCAAACTGCCCAGGAAGTAAGGGAGCCCCCGTGAGAATGACAATGTGAGCCCTATGAAAATAGAGCCTGTTTTGTGTTTTCTTCCCTCCTATTCTCTTCCATTAGCAGAGAAAATGGAGTTTTGGCACTGTCTCACCGTACAGACTTTTACTTCATACATCAGTGCAGAAAAGAGTAAAATGGGGAAGGATTTAGAGGTTGGCCAGTTTCTGAAGCCCTTTGTAGTAACCTGGATTTTAGTGTCTGGACAAAAGCAGGTGCTACCTGAGAACTGGGAGCATGACTGTGCCAGGGCAGAAAGAAGTTCACATCTTGCCAAGGGAAATAGGCCCCACTAACAGCATCAACGTTTGAGGCCAGCTTTAAGAAGGTTACTAGAGGTCATTAGCAACCCTCCCTACAATAGAGACCAGCTTCCTTTGGAAGTGAGAGGTAATTGTGTCCTACATGTTCCGTTATTCTATGCTGATTTTCTCTACAAGAAGGCCTGACTGTCTGGTGAGGAGGGTGTGGTAGATCCTGAATTTTGAATCAATTTAAATTATTAAAATTCACATGTGTCAGGAACAAAAAATGTTTCAAGTGTAATTAGCCAGTCTTTCCATGCCCCTCCCCCAAGTCTTATTCCTTCTCTATCCTCAACCTCTTGAGGACAACTTTTGTGTGACATGGAAGTCGCATGGTTTATGGGCCAGTGCTGACTGGGGAATAGTGCAGATGGTGGGAGAGAGTCCACTGTAGGCTGGAACCTCCGGAGAACTGAAGATTTAAGTAATTGCATTAAGGGTGGAACTTTGAGGCCAATGAACCTGCTATCTGTCAGATAATATAATTCCTTTACTGATCTTTTGGAGAGATGTGTAGGAAAAGCTGTGTCACTATTAAGGCTGTCTGGAGCTGGTCTTAAGTTTCTTTTGATCAGCACGCAGTGCTAAGGTAGCCCCTAAGGAAGGAAATGGGGGCTCAGCTGTATCTGGGTCATACGCATGTGCTTCTCTTTATCTGCACCAGTGGCATCCTATACGCAAAATGCGTATTCTACCAGTATGGCTGTACAGGATGTAAAATTATTGGAAACTCGGTTCTCTGGGACCCCCTGAACTTTCCACAGACACAACGAGAAGCTTGCTCCAACTCTGGGACCTGGAGCTGCTCTGGTGGTGCCCATGTTGAACCAGATTAGACAATGTGAGTATCTACCCCATATACGTGTCGATGGTTTTCAAAACCTTAGAGCAGATCTTTACATCGAATCTTATCAGATTCAGTTCTCTGTGTCATCCAGTGAGGTCTGGCTTATGTTGGGTTTTCTCAGAAACCAGCTATGAGATAAGTACTTGAGGGCAAGTCATTTATTTGGAAAACATCCCAGGAAGCAAGGAAGCAGCACTGGAAACGGAGGAACTATGGGCCTAGCAGCTGGCCCACACCATGGAGGTGACCAGGAGGGCAGCATGACATGTGTGAGCACAGTGGCACCCAGGGCCCTAAACCGATCTCCGGAGCATCAGGGCTGCCACTTCACTTCTGCCTTCCAAATCTCCCACGGTTTTTCTCTTGTGTCCAAGCCTCATGTATACAATAAAGGGAAGGAAATTCTGGAAAATGTAGCTCCAGCTGAGCTATTGCTACACAGTATAAAACCCTCTACAATCCTCTGGATGAATGTTCGGACAGTACGATTCTCAGTCCACAGAGTCTGAACAGCACTTTCTTTGTTTTTCACATGAATTGAGTTTCTGCCTCTGAGCCCCATTTCAACAGACAGGCAAAACATTTAACTTTTTGGTCACTCCTGGTGTTTCTCACTCGGGATCAGATGAAGACTGCACTCTCTTACCTATTTCCCGGTCAGAGGTGTCCTTCTGGGTCATCTGTGACTGTTATAGGTTAACTTTGAGATAGACGTTGTGTCTTTGCCAGGAGCCCCTTCAGATCCGGTGACACCTTTGCTTTCATGCACCACTTAGGACACGGGGCTTGTTTGCAAGGCTGAGGCCCTAGTACCTTTCCTTTCTGGGGTTTTGCCACCTCTTTGGGGCCCTGCCAGGAAGTCGAGACTGAAGAGAATCTGTTCGCTTCAACTTTTAAAAAAGACATTCCACTGTAAAACTCTTGAACCTTTTCCTTCCCTTTTCCTTCTATTCCCACCACAAACCTTCTCCATCCTCCTAAGGGCTTGGTAAACAGGAATCAAAAGACTCTGCTGTCTGTCCTTTCATATACCTAAGGCAATAAAGCATAAAGCTCCCTGCTTCATGGGAAAGAGAATATACAAGGAGAATAAAAACATAAATTAATATTTTAAAAGACTACCCAGGCTCCTTGAGCTGTGGTGGCTCCACCTCTGTGTCTGGACGAGGACAGTAATTGCTAATAGTAGTTGCAGCTGGAAGTCAGTATCCCCCTTGGCTGTCACCACCCTCTCTACCTTGCCCCATGCCTGGGATGCTTCTCTGCTTCTCCTAGTTGTGCTGAGGCAAAGTGCTGGAGAGAGAGTGGCACCAGAGTGAGGCCTGCAGTCAGTAGATCTCTGGATACCCTGAAGGAGGGAGAGAACCATGCTGTGGAGGAAAGAATGCATCTTCTTACCCCCAGCAGTATTCCTGGTTTCTGTGGGCCTGGCAAAGCTTCCTGCCTCAATGCCTATGCTAGGAAAACTGCTGATCACTTTGGTTTATATTCCCTCAGCAAAGAAAATACAGCCACCCAGTCAGACACAACTCAGGGCTCAACAGAGGCGAAATCTGCTAAATGAATCCTGCTTGCAGCTTATAAGTGACAGAGACATAGAGAAAAAAAAGATAAAGGATAAAAACATCCCAGTGGGCCTCACAAGCATGGCCACCTGGAAACCTGATTCTCACGCCTGGGATACATCAAAGCAGCAGAATTTAAGCTAAGTTTAGGCAGGCCTTTGGGTCTAAACTAAAGCTTCAGAATTAAAGTTGGCCTGGGGAGGCCTCCAGGAAAAACAATAGCAAACTTCCAGGTGTTCTGGTGATGCTGACATGCAACGAGCTGGGCATTATGCTCTTCTTTACCATCAGAGGTGATGCTCTGTATGCACATACACACGTGGTATGTGGAAACTGTGTGTGCACAAGCCTCTACAACAGGGACCTCAGCAACTGTAGCGCTGCACACACGGTGGAGCACAGAGAACAATGTTGGATCACTACACCATCTAATGTCTGTCACCTAAAGAGCTATTTAACCAAGAGTTTCTTCTGGCTGAACCTTAAATATAAAAATTTTTAAGAATTTACTCAAAACAATATAACTTCTAAAACACAACAAATGCTTACATCTTTATTCATATATGTTCGCCTAGCTACTTTTACTAGGTATTTGTCTTTAGCTGTTTCTCAGGATGATGTGCAGCAGTCTGCTGCTTAGCAATCCTCTTCTAACTACTTTCTGAAAATAGTGTCTTAATTGAATGTTCTCCCTGAGAGTAATTTCATACCGTTGTCAAGGATTTCATTGCACATTGTGTTTTAGACTAGTTGCACTTGACACCCCTTTCAGTTTATTTTCATTCCTGATTTAATTATACACCCCACGTCCCCTGCCTTTCCTCGGGTTTGTTCGCCACCTCCCACATGCCCCAGCACATCGTCTCAGAGATGGTGTGCTGCCAGAAGAGATCATCGTTCTTCCGGTTTTATGGATTTTGTGTTCAGATGGATATAATGGTGAAATTTACTAAAAGAGGTATGTTTATAACAATGTTTATTAGTAATCTCAGAAAAAAAAATGGACAATGGCTACAGTTGTGAATGGATAAGTGATTAAAAACCCGAGTTTGCTGCTCAGGTGACGCATGCGCTGTTCACATGCACACGAGCGAGCATCTCCTGGTTCCAGTTACTTTTCTTCCTGTGAACACTGAGCGGTAACTTAAATATACTCTTCAACTACTTCTACTTCTATTTCATCTTTACATTTGTACATATTTTATGGAACTATCTCTTGCCATGATAAATGCTGAGATAGGGTGTTCATTGCATCACCACTGAGTCTGGTTCTGATGAGAATGCATGCTGAGGTTTGGACTGACAGCTCTTAAACCACAAGCTCTTGCCTGCTATTTTTTCAGTGGCCAACAAGGCAAGGAGTGGTCGCTGGGGCCAGGCATTAGGAAGTATCAGAGGGTTCATGAGAGGAGCCTCACAGGACTGCTGGAGCAGCTGGGGGAGAAAAAAGAATTATTTAAAAGAAGTGTTTAAGGCTATATGATGCTGGGTATTATCTTCTCTTGGCTTTTCACAGTTAGAATGTGGAAATAGAAAAGGAAAACAAAACAAAACAAATAACAGCATTTTGGGATGTTCCTACAGCACATGCCTTTTCTCTGAAAGACTCTCCTTTATGCAATAATTCAGCCAAACTCTTGTTTTAAGACTCTGTGAAATGACAAGATCACAAGTAAGGGTGCTATTACTGCAATAATGTATGCTTCATTTTTCCATTCCTGAAGGAGAAAACTCTCTAGGGAGTGAAAATCAACATTCAATTTAACAACAGCATTGCATACTAATTTATGTCGAAATGGAAAACCAATTCAGTTAAGGAAACATCCAGATAAAATGAAATGGGCCATGATAATAGTATGGTCTTTCATTTATAGGTCTCATGTTATGAGGATTACAATTTTTTTCCTAATATCAAGGTAGTCAGTTCATAAATGAGAGAATTAAGACTCTCTGTGACTGGTCCAGAGACATATGAGAACTCATAGAGAGGATGCAAATTCTGAATTCCTGGTTTCAGCTCCTATCCTCAACTATATATCTAATGCTTCAAACTCTGACCATAGAGCTTAGAGCTTTGACTGAGGTACTGCAGACAACTTGAACTGCAAAACAAAGCCCCTAGTCCTTCCATTAAATTATAAATATATGTTGCACAATTTATATATGCCTAAGACTGTGTTAGCCACTGGAGCTTTGAAAAGGAATAAGATATAATCCTAGGTTTGAGAAGTTAAAGTCTAAGG
This sequence comes from Macroglossus sobrinus, assembly GCA_004027375.1. Classification (NCBI taxonomy): domain Eukaryota; kingdom Metazoa; phylum Chordata; class Mammalia; order Chiroptera; family Pteropodidae; genus Macroglossus; species Macroglossus sobrinus. The sequence continues at coordinate 455,699 of PVKZ01000730.1, read as the reverse complement.
AGAGGAATATGCAAATAATTGTTAAATGGTGAAAATAATACACTTATTTACAACAGAGAGGCAACAAATGCATTTATATCTGGTAATAACAAAATAAATGTCAAAAAATAGTGGTGTCATTTTACCCCATTTACATTATTGCAGTCACCATTCACATGTCATTGAAATATTCTTACCAAAATAACCAATGAATTCTCTGTGGCTAAATGATCTGTAGGAGAGGAAAAATAATTTTCCTTCTACTCTTCAGAGCTCTTAGCTGAGACCTCTGTAATCAAAGACAGATTAACAAGAAAAAAACAAACAAGTTTATTATTATGTATATCTCATGTACACATGGGAGATAGCCAGGAAAACTGAGTAACTCTTCGAGGTGGTTTAGAATTCAAGATTAAATGCCGTTTTGATAGGGAAAGAAGAGGAGGTATGTAGGCCTCTTGGGGAGATTAAATGATTTTTAGGAAAGATGGATGGGCCTTTAGAATAATGTACGGGAGGTATGACAGTTTGTGACAAAGTTTGTCTCCTCTCCTGTGATGAGCCAATCTTCCTAGGTTGATGAAACTCCTGGGGAGAAAATTTATAATAATTGAGTTCCTTTTGGAGGATCTGTCTTTAGGCAGATGAGGGGAGTTCAGAGAAAGCCTCTCCTTGTATTAACTGGTTTTCAAGTATCTACAGCACAAAATAATCAATATAACAAAGCAGCATATTTTGAAGTAGTGTGTCTTGAACTCCTACAGTCATTTCGGGGTAGCATACTCTGCTACCCTTCAGATCCCAAAGTCATGACTCAGTTCTCATTTCCTTGGCCTTTCTGCAGCCTGGAACACTGTTGACTTTGCCCTTGTTTTTGAAGCACTTTCTGTCTTGGTTTTCTTCCACCTCTCAGGTTGTTTTCTCTCTGCTTCTTTATAGTGTTCTCTTCAGGGCTATGTGTTGGACTTTCTTCCTATCTTTCTCTCTATTCCATTCTCTGAGAAATCTCATCTTTTCCCATTATTCCTGACTCTCTAATCTGTATCTTTAGTCCAGTTGCCAGTCTTTGACTACAGACAAATTCATATACTTCTATCTGTTGTCTGTCTCCACTTCAATCTTTTATCAACTGTTGATTTTAATGCCTAAACAGCCCATAGTCTGTACTTCTTCTTCATTCCCACTACCATTACCTTTATTTAGGTGACCATTATCTTTTGCTTAGACTCCCTGCCTCCAGTCAATTGCACCCATTTAACATTCTTCTCCAAATTCTTTTCATTCTCCAAATTCCAGTCAGGATGACTTCTTTAAAATCAAATATAATCAGGCTCAAATCTTTAAACCAAAACAACACATTTTCAATAGTTCCTACATTGTTCTTAGGATGAAAGTGAAATTTCTTAGCATAGTTAACAAGGCTCCATGTGATCTGGTGGTCTCTTTTCATTACTTATATCTCATCTCTGTCTACTCTCCCCCTTCAAACTCCTTGCCTCAGCCATTCTAAACTTCTTTTAGTTACCTGAACATGGTTTGCTTTCTCTTACCTCCAGACTTTAATATATAGTGTTTCTACAGTCTAAATTGGGTCCCATCTGCACACCTGACTCCAACTCCTGCTCCCTGACTCCAACTCCTGGCCTATTTGGTTTAAAGCCTTTCCAATAGCATTTCCTCCAAGAGGTGTTTCCAGCTAACCCTCCCCCAGGGGGAAGTTTTCCTCCTATTTGTCCCCATAACATCCTGTACTTCTTCTCTTGTAGCCCTGGCAATTCAGTATCATAACTGCCTGATCACTTGTCCTAGTCCTTTCTAGACAAAGCCTAGTGAAGGGAGGGTCTGTGCTGGTCTTGTTCACCATTGTATACCACAGTGCCTGCTTAAAGTAGGCAATAAATAATTATTTGTTCAGTGAATAAATGAATGTAGCATTTATTGCCAATGGCATTCCTTTTAGTACTTATCATATACTGCATATACTGTCATGTCACTGTCTTCCCAACTGGATTGTAAACTTCTGTGGGTCAGGGACTCTCATTTACAAATGATATATCATGTAGCACCTACTATGGTATTAAGCATACAATAGGCATCCATTCACTTGTTTATTAATTTAACAAGTATATATAGTGTGTTTACAATGTTAAAGGCAAATGTGGAGTTTGGGAGGAGAGAGGTTAGACAGCAGGGAGCTGGGAAATAGGTCTGATTTAATCCCCTGAGTACTTCAATTTTTCATATCATGTTATGGGTGTAGATATGGCCTTAATCACAGAGAAAACCTTTTATATTACCTGTTTAGTAAAGGATATTTGTTTTTTTTCCAGTTACTAAGGAAACAAGGAGTCAAGGTTTAAAAAATAGATTTTTAAAAAGAATATCTAACATGCAGGAGAAAAAAGAAAAGAGCAGAAGAGTAATAATAGGACTAAATAATCCCAATGGACCAGGTCTGTTGCTGAGAGGAGCTGCCTTATGTATTGTGCAGCATGTGTCATTTGACTCTTTTGATGTATACAAAAAATCTCAAGTTTTCTCTAAAATTATTTGGAATTTAAAAATAAACTAAACAGATTTCCAGTTATGGACAAGAGAGATTAGAAAACGCACTCTTCTAAAAACCAACTATAAAGCTGAACAAAGTTAACATAAATAAACGCTTTGTGCTCCGGAAATTGACCAAAGGCATACAACAATCCAAGAAGCATTTATGCTTGGAGAACTGCTGAACTTCACGTAAGAATGCAGGAATCTGAGGTGCTCTGTTCTGAGGCTGCTCCTGTTACCCACCATCATCCCAGCTCGTTATGTAGAGGTTCTGCCAGGATGGAGAAACCATGAGGACCGGCAGCTTTTCTGCTGTGGTTGAAGGGGGACACTTTTTCTAGAACAGCGGACAATGCCCATGCCCAGAGGCATCGTCAGTGGAAATGGTATCTTCAATGCAGGTGAGTAGGAGGAGGCCAACAACTGGGCTCTACTAATCTGTGGCTGCAGTTGTGCCTGGGGAAGGCATACTCCTGGCAGTGGTGGCATACATGTACAGAGGAGGCCAAAGAGAGCCCAAGCTGTTCATACATGCTTGGCTGACCCTGCTTAACCTTTCACATTTGTGCAAAGAAGACCAAAGAAGGCCCTGCAGAAAATAGAACTTGAGATATACTTGAAGACAGCTTAAATTTTGAATTTGTTCCTTTAAGCATACATAGACCTATCAAGAAAGAAGGAAAGACTTACTGGTTTATGGTGTTAGAGCACATTTGACATTTATCACTATCGCAAGATAGTTCTTTCTTGGCATAAAAACCCTTGTATTCTTGGTTGAATCCAGTTTAAGAAGAAATTCAAAAATTTCTTTTTTTCTTTAAGAAAGAAGGTGTTAGGTTACACAGAGAACATGAAGCTTAAATCAAATATACAGGTAACTGCTGAACAACGTGGGTTTGAATTGCATGGGCCCACTTACAGACATATATTTTTTTCAATCCACCCACACAGTTCAAACCCGCATTTTCAACTGTAAGCAAGAACCTTCCATTCTATCTGTTTCTTACTGGTATAGATTCAGGAATTTCTATTTTTACAGTGTTCATAAATAATTATCATTCTTAATTATTTTGCTGCTGAAGTTGTTCCAGATTTAGCCAGTAGGATGCCCTTCAAGATGACTTCTGTGTCCCTGTGACATGTCTCATCATTTTTTTGGAAAACTTCCAGAATTTCTAACAAAAAAAGATATTCCAGGCTCATCTGGGTCTTACCCTGCCGCACCTCTGGAATCAGCCATTTCTCCAAGGAGCCCTAATTCTCTTTCAGTATTCATATTAGTTGTGTATTGCTGCCGTATAACTCACTATCTCAAAATTTAGCAGCTTAGAACAACAAATGATTAGCTCACATAATTTCTTCTGAGATTCAGGAATTTGGGAGAGATTTAGCTAGTTAGTTCTGGATAAGTTTCTCTTCTCTTGTGAGGTTACAATTAAGACATTCATTTCTTGAATCTTTTGGAATGGAAACTCATTCTGGGGAGAAAAATCACACTTGATATACAAGGAGTTTTCAGGCTCTAAAATTAAGAGTCAAAACTAATTTAATATTTGAGTTTCTTTTCTACTTTAAAAGATTATTTCTTTTAAGATCAAGGCCTAGACTACATTTATTTTATACTATTACTTTTAGCCTGTTTGAGCATTTTTTTTCATCAGTTTGCTCAAGTTACAAAAGGTTATTGAATGTCCGCTTGCACAGGACTGATAAAAGAGATAAGCTCCAGCCTACAGAAATTTGTAAATCCTTTTAGTTTTTTCCTGAAGCCTTCTCAAAGAAGTAAAAATTTAAGATGTGAAGTTGCTAGGCACTCCAGCCTGTTTAATGATTCTCACCCACCTTGATCACCATTCCACTTATCTTTTGGCTACTGAATACCATGATCTGTGCTGAGCTCTAAGCTCTGACATGAACACAATGTAAAGAAGAATTCTTTCACCTGCCTAAACAGGATGGTCCCCTTAGGGTCCCCCGGGATCCACGGCTGTCCTAGGAATAGACCTTGCTCAACCCAGTTCAGCACAAAAGAAAGCAATTAATTATTAATAAAATTGAGCAATCTGACCACATTAAATAACCCTTCCTTGAGGAATTCGGGATTCTTTGTGAAAGAAAAGACAGCCCTGCCAGAAAGAACCAGGAAAGGGCTCTGGGCCAGCAGTGCGGAGAGCCGGTTTTAATTTCAGCACACCTCAACTCAGGTGAGACGTCGGTGGTCCAATCACATGGGCTCCCCTAGTCTCAGTTTCCCCATCCACAAAACGAGGGGTAGGCTTGACAGCCCCTCTCTCGCTGCAATTTTCTAGACCAAGGCTCAGGAGAAGTTCATAAACCGAATAAAATTGCTTCAAGGACGGCTAAAAGTGAACTCACTGGTCAAGGTTTTTGGGGTCAGGCGTATGGAAGGTCACAGGACACCAGTCCTGGTTGAGACAATAATACACTTTGCCCAGATACGCGACTATCCTTTGAGGCTCTGCATCTTCCTGCCTTCTCACTGAAACTTGCATAAACTTCAAAAGTCCGCCCCTGGGAAAGGAGGGGGCGAGGAGCACAGGTCTAGCCCAGCGCCCGGGGAACTGCAATCGGAGGGCCGAGGTCGCGCAGCGATGCCCCTCGCAGCCCAGCATACCGCGCGGTATTTCCTCCCAGCTCCGCGGCGGTGAGTGAGGATCCTCCGCCGCCCACCCCGAGGTCGGGGTAGGGGAACCTACAGTTGTGTGGGGCCTTGCAGGTGAGGGAGGCCCTAGGAGCCAGGGTGATCTCCAGCCTTCTTCCTGGAGCTGCTAGCGTCATACCCAGGACATTGGAGTAGGGAATGCTGGAGAAGCAGCAGCAGCCTCTCTCTCTCTCTCTCTTTGTCTCTCTCTCTCTCTCTCTCTCTCTCTCTCTCTCTCTCTCTCTCTCTCTCTCTCTCTCTCTCTCTCTCTTTCTCTTTAGAATTGTTGGGAGTAAGCAGCCTCAGAATCGGACATCATGGACATCATTGTGTTCAAGGTGCCTCTGGGTCGTTCATTGAACACGTATTTTTTGAACACCAACCATGAGCCAGTTAGATATATAAATAAATCCCTAGCTTCTTGGCGCTTACAATCTGGGAAGCCAGCTTGAAAATCTGGGTTGTAGATGCAGATTCGCAGTAATTGCCAAATGAGTGAGTGGTGGTGGGAGTCATAGAGGAAGGTGAGGTCACGGAGAAAGGAAAGAATCATGCAGGAGTACCCTCGTATTAGACGTAGGCAGAGGAAAAGAGGAAACCAGAAGACGCAGAGAAGAGTGGCTGCCTAGAAAGAATGGAGAAAATACCAGAGATCTGCACGTTTTATAAGATGGCAGTGGTCAACAGAGTCATCTGTGGCAGAGTAATTAGATGAGATCAGGATAGAGAAATGTTTTATTAAAAGCTGTTAAGAAGTTCATATTATGTAAATATAATGTTCGAGTATGGGTACCGGTGTTTATTACCAGTTGTGCAACCACGGCCGAGTTATCCAACCTCTCCGTGCCTCCCTTTTCTCATCTATAAAATGTGGACGCTGGCGGTACCAGCCTTAAAGGGCTTTTGGGTGGAGGGCCTAACCACAATAAGGACTGTAAAGTCATTAGCCTAGTTCCTGGCTCTTGGGAATATTCAGGAAAGAGACAGAGAACAAGACCCCACCTGATTAGAACCGAGACTTGGGCTCTGCTCTTCCTAGTTCAGTGCTCTTTTTCTTATACCAGGCTGCAAGGTAGACACTCACACAACAGGTTGATCTGGTATTATTTTGGAATATTACTTAGCGCTAATTAGGAACCCACTTAATATCATACCAGGCAAATATGGTTTGCTTAATGTTGGTCAGTAACCGTCTCCCTCTCACACACATTTGAGGTAAATTTAACACCACCACCACCCTTCCTTTCATACCTAGAACTTGGTTTGCCATATTTTTAATTTTAATTTTGTAACTAAGTCAAGTTTTTTTATATATTAAACTTGCTTGTTGTGCTATTGCAGGATGTTGTGTGATTATTTTACATTAGTTAATTTCAGTATTTGACACTTGAAAACTTTCTAATTTGATACAGAGAGAGAGAACTTTAAAGGTATACTTTCCATGCTGATAAGCAGTATTTGGACAAATCAGCAATATGCATATTTTAAAGCATACATTGAAAGTCATTGAGGAAGAGAGCAAATAGGAGAATTGATTTGGAAAGACTCCTTTGATTGAAAGTTCAGTGGTCACGGCACTTTAGTAACCATTTAAATGCAGTTATCTTTGGACCCAGCATCAATTTGGAAATCTTTGCTTTTTAATTCTTACATAATTTATACACAATGTGATTTAATAGAAATATTGAATATATGTAGCTTTATAGGACATTATGGACTTCTTGATGAAATAGGATGCACATAGAACATTTTTGTCTAAAAAATTGAACCTGCATCTAATCATATATCTAAATATATCATCAGTCAAGGGTAAGGGGAGAGAAAGAAGAATGAGATAAATGACACCATGAGGAAGCAAAGCACATTATAAAGACAAAGGAATGAAGAAACAAGTGTCTCTTCAACAATCAATGGCATGAAATAAAAAAGGAGGAAAGACTCAAAATGTAGTATGTGGACCTTGAATTTTGGTTCTAATGAAACAACTGTAAAAAGATATCTTTGAGACAATCAGGGAATTGGAATATGCACTAAATATTAGATAATGTTAAGGAATTACCTGTGCTATTAATTCTGTTAGGTTAATGGCATAGGGGTTTATGTTTAAAACAATGTGTTATCAGAGATGATGATTGAGAGACTTTTACTTGACATGGTGTGTCTGGGATTTGTTTTAAGGGGAAGCTGAGAAGTGCAGTCTTTTAGCTGGGTAACATTGTGTCTATAAAGAGAGAATAGATACTGAGGGCAACTAGCCATTAATATAAAAATCATTGAGATTATGAATATATACATTATAAAAAGGAAGCAAGTAGTATGCATATCCATGTTCTTCATTTTATTTGACAGACTGTCACTAACATCAGTTGTTTACTTCTTAATTAGGAGCAGAATTCTCCTCTAAGAAAGGGTTCCTGCAGGAGAGTTGAGCATCACTGTATGGCTGTGTATGTAAAAACCCTGCTTAGAGGAGAGTGTAGGGAAATAGTGGAGAGAATGAGGACATGTGAGATCTGGGATGAGGAGATTTATGTTTCAGTCCTAACTCCTCTGCTTACCTGCTCTGTGATCCTGGGTTTATACTGTACCTCAACTTCCTCTGTAAAATGAGGATGGTAACATATTTACCTATATAACTTTATTAAAAAGGAATAAGTAATGGAATTTGTGTGAAAGTTCTCTGTAAATTATCTTTACATAAATAGTATTTTAAGCAAGATTTGGAAAATATCCCATGATGATTATTTAACAATTTTGGGGGTATGTGTAAATCTAAGGTCTATATAAACTAGGCACTATAGGATACAGAAAAATATGAAAAAACTCAAGGATCTTACAAATTTAGAAACTAGATAAGGACTGGAGTCATGTATAAATGAAATTAGCCAGTGATCTAAGGCAAGGAATTATTAGGTATCACGTGGAATGGATTTATAGATGCTTGTCAAAGGTATCAGTGTGCTACTATATAAAATCCTTATATTTAGAAATGAAGCTAGGAGCTAAGTATGTTGCACTGCTGTGAAAAAGAGATTGATCTAATTATTTTGCTTTGGGCTTCTCAATGTTACTAGGTAACAAAGGCTAGAAAACACAATATCTAATGAGAAGACCGGAGTGGTTAATATATTAATTTTTAAAAAGGAGAATATTTGTTTGGTATCCTAAAAATCAAATAACTTAAATATGTAGGATGGAAATTTTTATGTGGTAGTTGAGATTGATTATGTAATGTCAGACAGCTTGGGTTTGAATCTCAGTTCTCTCACCTTGGGAAAGTACTTAAACCTGTTAAAGCTCAGTTGCCTCATCTATTAAATGGGGATAATAATAATAATAATAACAGAATTCTTAGGAGATTAAATGACTCTTAAATGTTAATACATATTTATATATCAAACACTATAATGTATAATATATAAACAATATATTAAATTATTAAATATTAAATGAATATATATTTTTCATAGCACTTATAACTGTGTAACATTGTAACACTAAAGGTTTTTCCTATTTTTATTGATGGATAAGGTAAGCAAGGCTATTTCCTCCAAGTCAGATAGTGCCAGTACTGGAACTTCATTTTGCTTCTTTCAATAACTCAAATTGTAAACCCAGAATAAACTGATTCTTTACTTACTTATTTGGCCATTCTATGTTACAGAATTTCCTATAAGGTGAGGATTTGAAAATATTTTTGATTGATTTTGTAATAAGCAAAGCTATTAAAAATTTCCATTTTGATAAATGAATAACAGTTTTTGAAAATTTGGTTACTCAGTGTTTTTATTTTGCTACTAGATTACCTAGCAAGTTCTGGCAAAATATATCATTTTTTTTTTAAATCAAGCCAAAGTAGGAGGCTTAATAATAATGATATGAAGATGAATGTGCTTGAATTCTGAGGACAGAAACATTTTGCCCCACTCAGTCTTCAATTAATTTAGTCTTTCTTAATATATTTGTTTTAGAAGGCAAACTCTGACAGAAGACTGTATATTTTTTGGATCCTAAATATGATTTTTCCTCTCCTTGTTCATAAACACAAATGTGCTTCTTTTTTATTTCTAAATTGTTTATTTCAAAACTTTCTTGTGATTAAAAATATTTTCTATCTGTAAGAATTTATATAGAAATCTAGTGAGATCTCTGTGTAAACAAGATGGTGATGGTACAAAGAATGACATTGAATTCTCAACCTGGTATGTATTTATCTGTGATGAATGAACAGTTGTGGTCTTTGATTATTATTAATTCAAATGGAAGAACAAAAGTATTCATATGATGTCAGTGTGGTAAGTTGAGGTAGGAAGATATTAACACCAACAGAGATATTTTAGAAGAAATTCTTTAAACAGTGTAATACTGAGTTTTTCAAGTGATAACTTCTTGAGGTCATTTGTTGGAAAAATAAGGTATTTTAGACTTACAATATTTGAAAGGTTTATTATAAATATATAAATATATGTAGCTTTTGTATTTTCTTTATAGTATGTATCATTGATGCTTAAAATTTGCTTTTCTGTTTTAAGTGAAGAGCACTGGTCTATGTCTTTGCTGACATCCAACCTGAATCACAGAAACATGTATGAAAGCAAACTGAGAGATTTGGGCCTATCCTGCCTTGGTTTTGCCATCTATCTAGTATGTGGCCTGGGGAAGTCACTTAACTTTTTCTGACCTTCGTTTAGTAAAGTGAGCAGTTAGATTAAAATCTTTACATTCTATTCCCACCTAAGAAATGGGATGATTTAATGAATAGGAAGTTTGCTTATGTTCAACATAACTGAATAAGAGTTATGACATTTTAGTGATGACATTTTCTGCTTACAGATTTTAAAAAATATTTTAAATTTTCTAATGTTCAAGACTTTTTAAAATATTGCATTCATTAAATTTTTGTTTTCTTCTTAAAATGAGGAAGGAATGTTTACCTATTTTCTTTGGTTGATGTGATATTTCTGCTTGTACGTTTTAATTTTCATAGTTTAGAAAAATTGGCTATAATTTTTGGCTTTCCGAAGTCCTCCTAAATTTTAGAACAGATGAGTGATTTACCTGTAGTCATCTTTAAAAAGATATTTTTAAGTCGACAGCAATATTCTAAAGGATCTTCTTGGAGAAAATCAAGAGTAATTAAAATTATTTGAAAAATTTATGCTGAGTTACAGAAAAATTACAAAACAATATAGATTTATTCATACCTGTATTAAAAGAGAGTGCTCTGAATTCTAGAGAGACCTTTTAAAGAATAATAAATAATTACATGGGAAAGGGAGTTTTTTATTTTATATTTTTACCTAATATTTTAGGAAAAAATAGTAATCCAGTGGCAGAAAACTTCCAAAGAGAAGAAGTAAATTTACCAAATAATATCAATGAAGGACAAGTACAAGTCAGAATTCTTTATCTTTCTGTGATCCTTCCATGATAAGAATCAGGATTTTGTGACTTGGTGAAAATTAATTTTATTTTCATACATTTATGTTGCATTCACATTTTATTGTGCAATTCTTGTGATTAATAAATAGTTGAGCAATTATATACTGATACCTGTGGATTACAGGTTAACATTTGTTTTTATTTACTAGTGTTTTTAAGGAATGTTGTAGAAAGTTTTTTGTAATAGTAGTACATGTGGTTAGTCAGGTTCTTCTGAATGTCCAGATCACTTCCCAATAGTAATTAAAACTTGAAGATAATAAATAAGGATTGGAAATTCTCTCAGAATAATCCAGTTTACAAGGCAGTCTCTGCACAAAACTTTTGTTGTTGTTGGTCTCTTTTTGAAAGGAACAGACTCACTTATGCTACTTCTAGATAAAAGATACTTATTAAAGAGGTATATATGGCCCAGGACTGCAGCTGAGAAGCCATCAGGCACATGGACTTAGATTTTATAAACAGAGGTAGTTTTACTTCTTCCTTTCATATATGAATACCTTTTATTTCATTTTCTTGCCCTCACTAGAACCTTCATTTAGCCCAGTTATATAGAAGTGACTACAGTGGACATCTTTGTCTTGTTCCTGATCTTAGGGAGAAAGCATTCTGTCTTTCACCATTACATATGATGTTAGCTGTGGGATTTTTGTAGCTTAGATTTTGTCAGTTTTATGAGGTTGAGGAAATTTCCTCCTATTTCTATTTTATTTACTGATTTTATCGTGAGGAATGTTTTCTATTTTATTGTGGTAAAATATATATAACATAAAATATATCATTTTAACTATTTTTAAGTGTAAAATTCAGTTGTAAAAAGAACACACAGTATTGTACAGCCATTACCACTTACCACTTCCAGAACTTCATCATCATCCTGAACAGAAATTCTGTGCCCGTTTAACAATAAAATCCCCATTACTCCCTCCCCCAAGAAGGGGTTTTAGATTTTTGTCATATGCTTTTTTTGCTCCTATTAAGATGATCATATGGTTTTTGTTTTTTAATTCATCGATATGGTTTATTATATTAATTGATTTTCAGATTGGTAAATCAATCTTACATTCTTGGAATAAATTCCACTTGGTGAGATTCTTGGCATGTAATTCCTTTGATATGGTGCTGAATTTGGTTTGCTACTATTCTTTTCTGGTGATGTGTTTACTTGATTTTGGTATCAAATAGGCAAGTTATAATCTCTTTCTGGATTCCTGTTTCTAAACATATACATACTTACATTCTCCTTCTTGCTCTGGGCCTCTTTATTTTATAACACACCCGTAGCCCTTTATGCTCTTGCCGTGTATTAATCATGCTTCTTATTTTTTTTTTTATTTTATGATGTTTTCATACCTTAGGGGCTTTGTTAATACTGGAGAGACTGCCTTTCCCAGGGCTCGCTAATTTTTAGAGATAATAAACAACTTGCCTGAGACATACCTTTCGTATGTAAATCAATCAATCTAAAACACATAACTCTAACCCCCTCCTTCCTCCAGCTCTCACATACCACCTCAATATTTTCCCTGCCCTAAACCACAGGGCCAGTATGAGGCAACTAGAAACCACCCCTGTAAGCCAGAGCCCACCCAAATTGTTCAAACTATTTAATCCTAAATTTACTCAAGCTTGCCTGCCCTGACTTGTGCATTTCTTCTCTCAGAAACCACAATAAAGACTCTGGGCCATGCCTTCCTCTTGCTGCTTTTGCCTCCTGACTAACTCTGCTACTTCTCCATGTGGCCCTGCATATGATGTGCTCCTTCATTTGGGAATTATAAATAATAAACTCTTCCTTCGAGGCAATTCTTTGTGTCTGTCATCTTACCATACTTGATTAAAACAAAATCCCAGGTATAAATTAAAACAAGCCTTCTTATGTACTGTTCCTCCATCTAAAAGCTTCCTTCCACCTTTTTCTCTTTACCTGGGAATAACTCCTAGAAGCCTGCTTTAAAGAGATTTGCTTTGGTTAAATCATCCTGAACCCTCAGGATAGTCCTTTCTGTTACATTTTCTCAAAACAGTCCCTTGACCTTCAGCATTTACCCTAATTGTAATTAATACATATTTGTGTAGTTATTAGAGACCTGTCTTCCCTGATGAAAAGTAAACTTATGAAGTCAAAGATCTTATTTATCACTGTATCTCCAGTGACTAGCATGGTGCTTATTAATTATTAAGAAAGGAAGAAAATTATTTCTTTCCCCATGTGGCCCCGTATGGTGTGATGTGCCTGACCACTTAGGAATTGTAGTAATCACTTGCCTTCACTAGACATTCTTCTAAAAAAAAGACCAAAAACCAAAAAATGTAACTTTAAAAGGAAAACAAGAATCTAATGAACATTAAAGCATTGAAATTTTATGTCATTCCAAATTCATAGCTTATTTTAATTACCATGTGCAAACAGTATTTTACATGATTATATTTAATGTACATATACTATTTTGATTTCATATTTAAGTGATTTTATATAAACATCTTCATATGAAAAACTAGTCCAAGTATCATTATTTTTGTAGTTATAGAACATTCTATTTTGTTGACATCATTTGCTTACCTATAGGAAATTACTTGTTCTACTTTTCCTCTTAGCTTTGTTTAAGAGTCAGGTCCTTGGTCTGGCCAGTATCCATGGCTGCTGCACCAGCTTCCTAGAATACATGGGAGGGCACACAAGCAGAAGCATAGCATATTCTCACAGAAAGCTTTTGCCTCAATTTCCTCTTTCTGGTGAACTGAACTAAACCACATAGGGCTCCTTAATTAAACAACCTTCCATCTTTTCTATCTCCTTTCTATCTCCTGGACCATATTGTAGGCCTCTACACCTTGGCTTTGTGAGAGAAACAAGAGTGAACCACAGGAAGAAAGACTTGACTACACAGGAAGTCTTCAGCCTTGGTCCCACACCAAGGGTGTGGTGCGATTGTGGCATTTTGTCCTTGTGAAATAAAGAGAACATCTACCTGAGGTTAGGAGTGTGATGTAGTGCTTAGTCGAAGTTTTCCCTGTCATTGTGCTATCATGGAAAATTGAGTGGTTAGGGGAGCTTAAAAATGCCTTGGGAATAAGTATTAGAAATGAGGAAAGGAGTTCAGATGAGATTGTGATAAACAACTGTATGAAAAGTTTTATTTCTTTTTATTTCTATTGGGGAAGTAGAATTGCTAGGCCAAAAGAAATGAGTGCTATTATGGTGTTATATGTTACTAGTTTGTTTTCTATAATATTATCAGCAATATGTAAGTGTATCTAATTTGCTATGATCCATTGAAACTACTGGCATAGTATTTTGTATTATTTTTACTAGTGTAATATATGTAATATTACTTAAATTTCTTTAAATAATTGTTTAAAAATTTTAACAGCTTATTTATATATCATACAATTCACACATTTAAATGTTCAATTCAGTGATTTTTCGTCTATTCACAAAGTTGTGGAACTACCATCACTATCTAATTTTAGAACATTCTTAAATTCCTTTTTAATTATACTTCTTGTTAGAAGGGTACTTTTTTTTCAGGATAAAAAATAACTGAAAGGAAGAGGGAAATGAAGATAATTTTTATTTGATTAATACTTTACTTAACGTTACTTATTTTATATCTTTTTTTTAGTCACTGGGTAAATTAGTAAACTGGTTCAGTGTTATCAGGCAGAATTATTCTAATCAATGTGTCTTTTTTTTTTTTTTTAGCATTTTAGAATGAAGGAAGACATTGGTGCTGATTATATGACACCTTGGCAGCTGTCTCAAGTGGTCAATGGTAGAAGTATTGAGATTATAGAAGAAAGCAAACACACAAATTTTACTAAAGGCAATTTTGTGACTTCTTTCTGTTGGCCTTGGCAAACCAAGGTTATTCTGGATGGAAATAGCCTTGAAAAGGTGATGTATAACATAGAGTATCCAATTTTTTTCTCCCTGTAATTCTTACTTTGTGCATTTGCTATTCACCTTCAGTTTGTTATCAGGGAAAAATAAAAGCATATATTTTCTTTTAGATAGCTATAAAATGTGAAAAGCTTTTGTTTCTTTTTTACTGTTGGCTGTAACTTTATTTGACAGTTCTTAGATTACTAATAAATGGTGTTATTTTTCATATTTCCCAAATTTTATATGTATAAAATAAAACCTGAGCTATAAGCACCAAAATATATTTTATAAATTCTTGTGTCAGAAATCCTGAGTTTAGTTTCTATTAGGTTGATGAAAATATTAGTCTGTTTTAACCTACAAAAACTGGCAGCTTCATGTAACTCAACCTAATATATGTCATCAAGGAAATTACTTTATGTCTCTGAACCCTAGTTTCCCCATGTGCAAAATGAAAATAATAGCTATCTTAAAATGAATATAAAAATTAAATGCTATGACAAATGAGACTAAGATTTTATAAAAGGATTTATAAAATGTTAGTATTTTTTTATTACACACTTTTATAATTAGTTAAAGGTGGCTGTTAAGATCCAAATGACATGGGAGATGTTATGCAATCATTTGTAGTACTGGTAAAATATATTTAACTAGAAGTTTCTTAGCAGGAAGTGAAAAAGAAATATTCAGCAGTTTCTGTCTTCTATCATTGTGCTATCATGGGAAACTGAGCAATTGGGAGAGCTTAAAAGGGCTTTGGGAGTAGGTATTAGAAATGAGAAAGAGGAGTTCAGAAGGGATGAAAATATTATATTTGCTGAACACAAACTTAATTCACACTGTTTTTATACTGGCTTTACTAATAAATATTTCCTACATAAAATATTTCTGTGTACTGTAGACTTTTCTGTGTACTGTAAACTTAATTCTTCATTACCTTCATCTACACACCAGATTTAACTGATAGCCATTTAAAATTGCCGAATACAAACTTTTTATTTCTTTGTATTCCATTTTATTTCTTTGTGGCATTTAAATTACAAATCAAACTAAGATAGTGAATCTTAATTACTTTTGGTGGTTTATTAGACAACTGTTAGAGCTGTAGCTGATTTCTTTTTTATAGAAAATTTGGAACTGCTTAGATTTAAAAACCTCCCAACTTTGCCTAGTGTTTTCCTGTTAAGTCCTTCCTCTGTTTCAACATATTTGGGGCATTGACAAGAAAGAATATTTGTGTTTTATATGGAAATTCTATTTTGTGTTTTACATAAAAATTCTATTTTAAAAATTTTATTTTGTTTTTACTATAAAGAGAAATGATATTCAGTTGTTTTTTACTTTATACAACTGAATTATAGGATTTTAACAAGACTGAAGAATAGTTTACTGTTCTAGAAACTCTATTGGGTTATTAGTCTGCTTGTACCACTGGGTGGCTTAAACAACAGAAATTTATTTTCTCACAGCTCTGGTGGCTCGAAGTCTGAGATCAAGGTGCTGGAATTTGGTTTCTGGTGAAGCCTCTCTTCCTTGCTTGCAGATGGCTGCCTTCTTGCTGTGTCCTTACGTGACCTTCATTCAGCCTTTCCTAAGTACATGTGCAGAGAAAGTGATCTCTGCTGTCTCCTCCTCTTTTTATAAAAACATATAATCCTTTATACCTATAATCCTTTCGGATTAGGTCCCCACTTTTAAGACCTCAATTAACCTTAGTTATCTCCTTAAAGGCCCTGTCTTCAAATATAATCAAATTAAAAGTTAATCTTCAAGATATGAATTTTAAAAGTGTCCATGTAGGAAATATTGAAACCTGTAGAGGATTTTTATAAGAATATGGGTCAAACTGATGACAATTGCTGGGAAGCAAGATCTCAAATGCTCCAGAGAATTTCAGTTTTGCAGTTTCTTTTATGCATTTTTAAATTAAGGAGGGAGAGTAAGGAAGATTACATGAAGATGGGAGAAAGCAAACAAAGATTGAATTACAGAATTGTTAACCAGATTATGTGCTCTCTTGAGAGTGGTTACTCTTATTTCAAAGGTGTGTTAACCTCAGTGCACAAGAACGGTGGACAGGGCTTGTTTAAAACAAAGATAAACCTCTTATTAAAGAAGTTACATGCCAGGGGTTTGACTACCCACCATGACCTTCCCAGTGAGGAATTTATGATCACATCACCTTTGAGGTTACTTTCTGTAGAACATCTTTTTCATCCACAGGAGGACACAATTCAGTCTATAGCAGCTTGTACCAGTGCTCCTTGCTGAGCAGTGCCTAGACTCACACTGGAGGCAGCTGGCCTCAGTTTCTGGTGTGGCCTTTTGAGGCAACTAGAAGCACAGCATCTGTGAGTTGCTTGCTGAATCTTAACAGGTGGCCCTGTAGGGGCAAAGGCTTGAGCTAAATTTGGCCTACAGCTGAACCTCTCTCAGGACTGTGCCACTGGACACCTACTTCACAAATCCACACTAATAAGACTGGGACACTTAGAAGCTTTGCTTAGTACATTGAAACATAGACCAAAAGGCAGCCAAAATGGGAAGACAAAGAAGCAGAAACCACATGAGAAAACAGAACAGAGATCCAGATATAATGGAGTCAAATAATCTAACAGACACACAGTTCAAACCACTGGTTATAAAGATGCTCAATGAACTTTTGGGAAGTGTAGATAAATTCAGTGAGAACTTCAATAAAGAGATAAAAAACATAAAAATGGAAATAGAAATTATAAAAGGGAACCAGTCTGAAATGAAGAACACATTATCTGAGATGAGGAGTATATTAAATAGAATAAATAAAGTGAATAAAGAAAAGGATCAAATTCCCTATATAGAAGACGGGAAAACCAAGGACACACAATCAGAATGGCAAGAGATAAGATGCCAAGGCTATAAAAATAATTTAAGAAACATATGGGACACTATTAAGGGTCCAAATATCCATTCGATCAGCATAACTGAGGAAAATCAAGATGTTGAACAGCTATTTGAAGAAATAGTGATGGAAAACTTTACTAACTTGGTGAAGAAAATGGACATAAAACCCCAGGAAGCTCAGAGAATTCCAAAAATCAGAGATCCAAAGAGGCCCACACCAAGACACATCATAATTAAAATGCCAAAGGTTAAATAGAAAGAAAGGATATTAAAAGCAGCAAGATAAAAACAGATAGTTATTCATAAAGGAAACCCATAAGTCTGGCAGCTGATTTCTCAAAAGAAACTATGCAGGCAGAAAAGTGTAGCAAAAATATTCTACAGGATGAAGACCCAAGATCTACAACCAAGAATACTTTATCCAGCAAAGCTATCATTTAGAGTTGAAGGACAGATAAAGAGCTTCCTAGACAAAAAGAAGCTGAAGGAATTTATTACCACCAAGCCTGTAATACAGGAAATGTTAGAGGGACTTCTTTAAGAAGAAAAAATACGTATCAAAAACAGGAATAAAGAATAGTAACGACTACATTTCTATCAATAAATACCTTAAATGAAAAATAATTAAATGTTTCAACCAAAAGATGGAGTGGCTGAAAGAATAAGAAAACAAGACCCCAACATATAAAAAAGAAGGGGATGGGAAAAGATATGCTTTGATAGACCAAGAAGGTATTTAAGTTGGAGAGAGAAAGATAAACACTATGTGATTTCACTTACATGCAGAATCTAAGGAATAAAAAGAACAAACTAATCAAAAACAGACTCATAAATAGAGTGGATAATTTGGTGACAGAGGGGAAGGGGTACTGGGGGGCTGGGAGAATGGGGTGAAGAGTTAAAGAAGTACAAATTAGTAGGTGATGGATGGTCACAGGAATGGGGAGCATGGCGTAGAGAATGCAGTTAGCATTAATATGTTGGTTAGGTGGAGGGTCAGGGGAGGGAGGGAGCAATTGGGGGGATCGTTTTATGAACTAATAGATGTCTAACCAATGTATTGTATACTTGAAACTAATTAAATAAACTAAAAATAAAAACAGAAGTTCCTATTATTTTTAAAAGATGTGTATTTCATGTTAGGTAGACCAGCAACTTGTGGATGGACACCTTTTATACTTTCTTGGAGCTATAGGTTTGTCTAGTTTGAATCCTTAATTGGGATATAGGAAAAAGGTCATATAACTGCTGGAGCTAATCAGACAATGGTTGTTAGTGGGGCTGCTGTTGCTTGTGAATCCTTGGCTGGGCAGGTAAACTTTCTGAGAATTATTTGATTTTCTAAAAAATTAGTCATAAATGGATCTCTGGATACATATATATAATTTAAAATATAAAATTGAACAAATTTATAATATGATTCTACAGATTTCTGGTAGAAATGAGTTTATTATCTGCTTAGGCTCTCTTTATAACAACATAAAAAATGTTGTAGATTTTTGTATCTTTTTCTTATTAATCAAAAATAGACATAGTAAATGCTGGAGCATTGCTCCATTCAACAATATAAGAAAATCAGAGTACCTGTTTAGAATCCATGCATTAAAAAACAAACTCATCTTATATATATAAAAAAATTTCAAATAAGGAAGCACTTATTGAATTCTAGAAATACAGTAAATATTATGACAGAATTTTATAAAGTGCTTTGTTTTTTTATAAAAACAATAGCCTTTATAGTATGAAACCACTGAAACAAAACATTTTACCTTAGTAGTGATTTTAGTTACAGGCCTGAAAAATATTTTTAAAAAATTGTTTAATGAAATTTATTGGGGTGACATCGGTTAATAACATTATATAAATTTCAAGTGTACAACTTTATAATATGACATCTATATAATCTATTGTGTGCTCACCACCTGATCTAGTCTCCTTTTGGCACCATATATTTCACCCCCTTTACTCTGTTTGTCCTTTCCCAACCTTCCCTTTCCCTCTAGTAATTGCCATTCTTTTGTTTGCATCTATGAATTTTTGTTTGTTTATTTTGTTTATTTGTTGATTTTTGTTTTGTATACCACATATGAGTGAAAACATATAGTTCTTCTCTTTTTTCATCTGACTTATTTCACTTAGCATACATAATAGACTCAAGATCTAACCACTGAAAAATATTGAATTGCAAGTTAGTGATGTTTTGGGTCCGACTATTTCTTTTATGAAATCAGCTTTAAATGGTGAAATTTTAACATTCAAACTATGTTAATTTTTATTCAGTCTTAATGCTTTTAAGAATTACATTGTATTTGTTCTCAGTTCTTTTGGTTTCAAATTACTTTTAGCTGAAAGCCCTGTAATCTAACCTAAATTGTGATGAACATTTTCATGTACTTGTAATATCTTTTATGCCTTCACATTTTAAAATTTAAATGTAACAATAGAAAGTTGTTTAATTTAAAAAAAATTCCCCCCTAGATTGGCCATTTGATGGGCCTGTTCCAGAGTGGTGGGAATTTGTGGGACATATAAGAAGTGCCACCTTTTGACCTCAGAACTGGGCTATGATGATGCAATTAATTATAAAAACGGGAATGTGGCAGAACAGCTCTGTTAATTATGCCCAGCTCGAGTGGATGTTTATTTTGACAATGTTGGTGGTGTGACATCAGCGATGCAGTGATAAGTTGGGTTGTTTGCTGATTTGTTTGCTGTAAATTTGAATACTCCCTTTTATTTGATATGATATTGCTTTACCTGATACTGAGAAAGAAAAAAACTTTATAAAATTGTAGGATTTACTGTGAAAAATAACTTGATGATAAATACTGTAATTGATACAGAAGAGCTTGCTGATATATCTACTTCCGTTTGCTTGCAGATTTGCACTGTGAGCGTCAATTTCAGTTCTTTGCTAGCAATATTATATTTTTCACCTGCAATTTATTTTTGTGAAAAATTAAGTTGTACAAATGGTGAAGTTCAGACTCCTAACTCACCATCAACCAACTCTAGTCATGGCCCCTGACTTTGGGCAGGGAGTAGATTTTCATAGTTTGCAGGTTTTAACATCTTTTTATTGACAATGTTATAAATATCAACACCAGCTATTAACAATTAACACTACATTGTCTTTTACTATATGTAAAATTATTTGCAGTCGAAGTTAAATTATTTAAATCTAAAGAAAGACTTTACTACTACTGATGAAAGTAGCAACAATGACAGCTAATGTAATTCTTTTGCTGATTACCAAACTCTCATTTACCACTATGTTCCTTTGGAGTGGACTTATTTTCTAGTAATTTAAAACTCTTAAACATATAATGAGTAAATTTAAAACGAAATTAATTGGCACTAAAGAATTAAATACAGTGATCATGGAAGCTTTCTTTGAGATATAGGAAAGGCATATATTTCAGGGTATAATCATCAGTTTTCTCTAAACAGATGAATCAGAATAGCCACATCATCCTGTGTGGTCACATTTCTCAAGACAAGATGTGTCTTATCCTCCACTACCCCCTGCTGTAGAAGCAATCCTGAAAGAAAGAAACATCACAAAGTGTGTTCTGTCCTTTCTTCTTATTACCAGATTCAAGAGGTTTAAAGAGCACAGATTATTTGAAATGTATTGTTCTTCATGTATAAGTCTTTATTATTAAATAAAACTTGAAAATATCTATTTTTAAGTCAGTTCAATATTTAGGTTTTGATTGGGTTAACTAGCTTCCCTGGCAGAAAACTTTAAAAAATGCAGCTTTTCTATCAGTCTTTTGCAATTCCTTTTTTTGCAAATGATAGAAACTCAATCACATTGGCTTAAATGCACAGGAAATTTATTGGCTCGTGTATCTGAGAAGTACAATATTAGTACAATACTAGCTTAGATTTGGCTGGATAAAGAGTTTGTATAGTGGCAGCAGGACACAGTTTTTCTCCACCTCTGGGCTGTGCTTCCTTCTGGATTGGCTCTGCTCCCTTGCAGGCTCTCCTCTTGCATTAGCAGCGAAAGGATGACTCGTTATTTCTTAAATTGTATTTTACTAGGTTAGCAATCCAAGCAAAAAGAGAACAGCTCTCTTCTTGAGGTTTTATAAAGTCCCAAAGCTTATACTTATTGGCTCAGACTGGCCTGGGTTTGGTCACATGACGTTAGGGAAAGGATGTTACCCACAAAGTAAAATCACAGTGTTATTAACACAGTGCTATTACCTAGATGCTAGGCAGACAAAACAATAGAAGTGCGCTACACTTATACCTGTAACCACACCTAAAACTGTATTTGACCATATTCTCTGTGATTAAGTTCTAATGTTTGAAAGATTAATATATATTAAAGTTCTGGAATGAGTTGATTTTGGACACTTTTACTCCCTCACTAGTCTCTGATCATTATTCTTCTCTTTCCCACTACAGAGAAAGATTTCTGTTGTTAAACTATAAGGACAAATTTGAGTCTGGTACTTTACAGCTGAGTCAGTGGTTTAAAGAAGGAAAGCTAAAGGTAGAATTTGCTTCTATTCTTTATCATTATTATTCTTCCTGCTATTTGATAAACTTTTGTATTATTTGAATTTATTATAGCAAATATACTAGTTTCATAATAAAAATTTCTACAAGAGAAAAGTGTACTAAATATTGTAAATTAACTTTACTTCCTAGGCAAGTATAACCTTGTAGTTGAGAAACCCTCTCTTATTATTCCCTTTATCTAAAATTTTATTAACCTTTACCTTTTTTAGATTGTAAGAGCAATAGGATTTTACTCCAAATTGGAATGCTACTATATGTTAGAAGCTGTCTTTTCTCAAAAATCTTATAAATACCTCCTAGTAGTATCCCTACCTCTTCAGTACCATACTTCTTTCCTGCCCTCCCTGGACATTCTGATATATCTCTTGGTTGTTAGTTGAAAATTAGGAGTTATTAATCTGGAGTTCAGAGCCTCTGACCTCGCATGTTCTTGAAACCTACAAATGATAGACAAAGTTATATGTGTGTGTGCTTATATACTTTGATTTTTGAAAGGAGGGTATATAGCTTGTGCTGTTACCAAGTGAAGATTAGACAATGGGAAGATAGGATTTTATTTTTAAAAATCAATTGATAGGAAACCTTTCTGGGCTACCTACATGAAATGAAGAATATTTTTAGACTGAAAGTGCTAAAAAGTATTGCTGTTTTTTTACAAAAATGAAAACTAGTAAGGAGAAACTTTGAAGTTTAAGATACTAAATATAGTTAATTTAATTTGCAGATTAAAGAAACTATGATAAATGGATTAGAAAACATGGGAAGTAAGATGAATGTAGATTTATTTACTATATATATGTCCTCAGCACAAATAATCCCTTTTTTCTTTTAATTCTATTTTTGTTTTTTCTTTTGAAATTCTTTCTTTCCTGTAAAACTGTCCAGCAAATTAAAATTTAAGAGGTATTGTTTTCACATTTCAAATCATAAAGTGTTTTTGTAAACAGCTTGTGAAAAAAGTAAGAATTACGAAAGTCATTTAGTTAGACTCTAGGTAACTTTTTCAGATTGATTGAATGGCTCTAAGGCATCATCAAATTATATTAAGCGAATTGATTTATTTTCTTTTTCAGAAAAAAATTTATTTTGTTGATGTTTACTAAACAGAAATATAAATTTCACTTATTTTTTCTGGCATAACAGATGTATATTTCACTTTGTAAAATGTTATGATTAGATATTTAATATTTTTAAGTGTTATTCAAATGTTTTTGCTGGCATTTAATTTTTCTCTAGTCTTCAGGCTCTGTAAACAGTGAACATTGATGTGAATACCAATTAAACATTTCTAATTTGGGTAAAAACAATTTTTTAAGATCTTTATTGGGTGAGTTGTCCTGTAACTTTGTAAGTGTTTTACTTGAGTTTTTTTTCATGCCATTTCCTTCAATACTTAATATTAAAATAACTGAAGTAATTCAAATTAATTGTGTCTGACTTACTGATAAACATATATGATAGTGACATTTATGTTTTCAGATAACCTAGTTTTTTTTTTTTTCTTTCCAACTGCATTGCAGTCCGTGATGACAGGAGGCAACATTGGAAGGCAGATAGTCTGCATTCCAGAATAAACTTCTTCGTAATCTCTATAAAGGTCTTCATCAAGGAAATACACAGATTTCCATTTTGCAAAAGATTTTCAAGATACATTTAAAAGACCTTAGAGTACAGATGGCTTGATTTAAGAGTGATTAGAAGTGATTTTTTCAGTTGCATAACATAATTCTTTCCTATATCTTCAGTATCATGTATGTAGTCTACAGCCAACATGATTATTTGCAATAATAGATTGAATTCAACGTGTTTTTCTTCCTTTTGCTAAAACTAATATTACATGCGATATTTTTATCAGATGTTCTTAAACCACTGGAGATTTGATACAGTTAATGGTTTATACAAAACAGATTTTTAAAATTAATAATATTTATTTAAAATGGAATACTTGGGAAGGCACTTAGTATTTGTTGAACTGTAAGAGCTTTACATAATTCTTGAACTGAAATTTGGATTAAGAATAGCATTTGGATAGCCTTTACATATTGTAGATGGAAAAGGGACTCAATGGCAGGGTGTTTGTATAGGGGATTGGGGGAATTCAGAGCTTGTGTAAGTTTTTGGGATAGGAGAGCAGAGGCTTTGTGTTAGGAGTAGTTTGAGAAGTAACTGAGGTTGGTTAGGTTGATGGAGAGACTAGATTTATAAGAGATGATCTGTTCATGTTCTGCCAAATAGTTTACTATATAGCCTAAAAGCTCTAATATTTATGGATAAAAGCATGTTTATTTTAGGTTAGCTGAAACATACTATAGTAAAATTTTCAACGGCAAACAGATATAAATATCGCTTGGAGTTTTAGGAGCTTAAAAAGATTTAAACAAGGCAGCTTCAGAAAATGACAGAACTGACTGGACAAATTAACAAGTGGTTATAAACATGAATGTGCAAGACTGACTAATGTACCTCTAAATAAAGTTTGTTTACATTGTAATCAACCCTTTAAAACAATAAAATTTTGGACCTAGAGGGTATTGCGCTGAATGAAATGGGAAGGATAAAGACAAATATCACATGAGTTCACGTACATGTGGAATCTAAAGAACAAATAACAACAAAAGCAGTAATAAATTCATAGATACAGAGAATAATTTTGAGGGCTACTGGATGGAAGGGGATTGGGGGAGTGAAAAAAAGGCAAAGGGATTAAGATGTACAAATAGTTACAGAATAGACATGGAGATTAGAGTGTAGCATGGAGAAGAAGGTTAATAATGTAATTAATATGTAAGGGGGAAGAGGAGTACTAGATTTACTGGGGTGATCACTTTGTGAGTTATTTGGATCTCTGATTACTAGGTTGTACAACTGAAACTGGTATATTATTGTTTGCTAACTATAGTTGAAAAAACTCATTCAATTATACAATGTAAATATGAGCAACTAATTGTCTATTATATATCAATAAAGCTGGGGCAGGGGGAACAGTAAAATTGAGGATATTCTTCTGAGTGTTGTGCTGGTTTGTGATCAACTGTTTACACGCTGCAATATACTTAAAAAATTTTTATTATGGTGAAATTGGTTAACAAAATCCAGTAAGTTACAAGTGTACAATTCAACAGTAAGGCTTATATAGTGTGTTCATGGAATATATTTTTGTTGGTAATATCTGTAAAAAGTAGATTCAAATTGTGTTAGTAATCAATCATTCCAGTTGACTTGAGTGGCTTCTCTTATTTCTTGTCTTATACTTTTCCTAGACCGTTTCATTTCCAGAGAGGGCTTCACCTTTGTAAACTGATGACTCTCAAATCTATATCTCTATTTTTGACCTCTAACTTAAGCTTGGGACCTTTACCTCTAAGTAAATATTTCATTTGCATCAGGGATAGATAAATTTGCTTTAGCTGAAGAGGAATTATTTCCCCCTGAAACGTGTTTCTCTTTTGTTTTTTAAATCACCATCGTTTGTGTACCCAACTACTCTCTCATCCGTTAATCAAGGCTGGTCTTTGATCTCGAAAATGTCATTCGTAGGGAACTTTTTTCTGAGAGAACTCCACTGCCACTATCTTCGTTGAGTCCCTCATCCTTCAGCAAGCAGCAGTATTAAAAAACACTAGTAATTTCAAGAAGTCCGTCAGATTCATCAAGTTCAACAAGTGGTGGCATCCAACTTGGAATTCGTGTTCTAGTCCCTAGTCAGGACGGCCGAGAGCTCTTTACATCCAATTATATGGAACCTAGACTCTAGGGATTTCGTATTCCAAAAAAGTTCTACACAAGTCTCACTTCTCATCCGGTACCGTATACAATGCAGAATTAGATTCTGCAAGTTCCCTTTTCGGGCAGTGAAGCTTCAAGGTCCTCATCACTGAGAACTCTGATGCATGTTTAGTGACCTTTTTCGCTTACCTCCATTGTAACTAGTATTGATCTCAGCTGACAGGAAAAACTACCCAAACGCTGCTGCAAGGAAGCAGTGACGTCATGGCTAGAATTAACCGACCCCGTTTTTCCGAGCATCGCAGATCACGGAGCCCCAAAGGTGAGAGAGAATGAGTGGGAGGCAAGAGACCGCGGCTCCTTCCATGCTGGGGCAGAGCTCTGCGTCGCAGGCCCAGTCGGATCTGCAGCCCTTCAGGGAGAACCCCGCTTGGGGCGGCCCCAAACCGCCTGGAGGCGAGAAAGTGGGTGTGTGCGTCGGGGGGCGGCCAAACTTCCTGTCCCGCGCTGGAGCTGCTTCCGGCAGGAGCCGGAAGACGCTATGTGTGGTCGGAATTCGGGACCGACAGACGGACGGACGGCTGCCCTGGACTGGAAGGTGAGCTCCCGGGTGGGCCTGACCGTACGGCTAGGCTAGGTGGTCCCCGAGAGGGTGGGAGCCAATATCGGCTCTTCAGGGGTTCGGGTCGAGTTCGTCCCCGGAGAGGGCAGGGAAACCACCCACTTCGGACACCCCTCTGGGATCTGGCGGGCCCGGGAGCAGTGGGGCTGAAGCCCCACGGCTTCGATCCTTACCCTCGCTGGGTTGGGGGCCGATGTTTCGGCTCCTTTGCTTGGTTTTGGGGCCGGAGCATGGGAACAAGAACGTCCTGAGGAAGCTGGAGTCAGCGAATCCCTTGGGCGGGGGCTCCCAGACTGCACCCGCAGCCGGGGCCTTGCCTGCGGACCTTGAGGCCTTACACTGAGGCCGTTGTAATGGGAGAAAGAGGATGCCAAAGGGATTCCACCCTAGATACTTCATCCCGGAGCTGCCCTCTTCTTTCATATATCCACTTACTTTCTGGATCTTGAAGAAGGAAGGCTGCGGACTCGGAGAGGCTGGGCTGCCGGTTTCTCCTTCCCTTCGACTGTCATTTCAGGGCGGGGTTTGGGCTGTGAGTGTTTACAGCTTGTATGCATTTAGCAGGTTGAATTTACTCTGAAGTTTCTTAAGAGAAAAGAATTCAGCTAGTTTATTAAAGTTTTTCTCATTTGTTCATGAGGCTCTAAAATGCATTTAGGCACTATTTGGAAGTTAAATATTATTAAGAGTTTAGGACCTAAGAGTTTGTACTTCTTCCTCACTTTGGCAAAGAGTCAACACAGCATATTTGCAGAGAATAAAAGCAACATTTTGAAATAAAGTCAGGGACGTTTTGTTATGAAGGAAAGAAAATCCGCTTTATGTTATCTTAGTGCAGACAGAGTAAAGTCAACTAAACTAGCAGTCAAGGTTTAGGTTTTTAGTTGCATTAAACAGATGTCTAATTTTTGGCAAGTTACTTAATCTGTAGCTTTTGGCTTTTTCTCTGTAAACTAAGAGGTTTATGTATTCAACAAATATTTCCTGAGTGCTTACTTTGTGCACAGCTTTGTGGTGTGTTAATGGAAGAAGGGTGAGTAAATTCCACAAACCTAACCAACCAGTGAGAAAAATTTGCATGTAAACAATGAACACCCAAAGGGGGATGAAATAAACTGTGTGTTGTGAAAACACCAAGGTTAGGACAGATTTATTCTGACTGGAGGGAAAGGATCAGAAGAGAGTCTTGTGGAGGAGTTGGCATTTGAGTCGGATTTTAAGGGCTGGAAAGGATTTCACAAAATCAGAACTGGTTTGGGGGTGTTTGTTACTGATTGAAGAACTATCCCAAGCAAAGACCTTTAGCACTGACATGGGTTGGTGTGTTCACTTAATAGTCAAGTGTGGGCTAGAGTGGAGAGTTCATTGAGGAATATAGTGGATCCTTCAACTGGAATGGTATTTGAGGACATGTAGAATATTTGAAATGCCATGCTTAGGAATTTCACTAGTATTCTGAGGCAGTAAACTTTGAGTAAGGGGCGTAATATAAGCATTTCTGTATTTTGGAAAGATGGATTGAAAAGGGGAATTTTAATGGTAGGGTGGCCAGTTAGAAGTCTATTTTATTAGTGTTGTTGAAAGAGAATGAGAGACCTAAATAGGATATTACAATAAAAATAAATTTTTATTTTTTAAACCTCTGGGATTATTTAAATATGGAGGAGGAGATTGTTAAAGACCTAGAATTTGCCACTGAGGGAGAGGAAGATTGGGCAATATCAGGTTTGGTGGGGGAGATGATATCTAGATTTTGGATATTGTTAGGTTTGAGGGGCTGTTGGATATCCATGTAGAGGTACTAGCAAGCAGTTAGAAATGAAAGATTGGAGTTCAAAAGAGAAGTCAGAAATAGAGACAAAAATCTGGGTGTCATTTACGATGTCATTCATTCATGTACAAATATTCAGTGCACACTGGGTGCTTACAGGAAATCTTGAATAGAAGCCCTTTATGCTCATAGTGAAGACAACCTTAGAGCTTCACAGTATCAGAAATGACTCTTGGAGACCTAAGTTCCTTATGTATTACGTACATAAGATATAGTAGTGAATAAGACTAGTTCTTGCCCTTGTTTGTGGGGCTTACAATTTAGCAGGAGGCAAAACAAAAAATGAATACTGTATAAAGACAAATGAAAGGATGAGAAATTGTGGTAAGTGCTACAATGGAGACAGTAGAGATAGAAAATAAAGGTGAGGGTATGGAGAGCTTTCTTTGGATAACTCTAAATGAGTTAATAATTAAACTGAGCTCTGAAGAATAACAAAAAGAGCTAACCAAGGAAGGGAGGGATGAAGGCATTCCTATGTAGAGGAAATGTCATGTGCAAATCCCTAATATAGGAAAGAGTTTAATGTGTTCAGGGAATTAAGGGTGATTCATCTGGCTGGAGCTTGGTGAGCATATAAGTGTGGGTGACTCTGGAGTGTGGATGGAGAGGCAGGAATAGTTTACATAGGTTCTTATAGGCCAGGATAAGGAGTTTGGATTTTTTCTAGATGCATTGGAAAGCCTAGAGAAGAGTTTCAAGTAGGGAAGTGATTTAATAGGATTCACATTTTAAGATATTTACTGCTGTGAAGAGAATAGAATGGAGAGTGACAATGGTAGAAGCAGGGAGCCAGTTAGTAAGTAGTAAAGTACTTTAAGGCAAGAGTTAATGGTGGCCTGGAGTAGAGTGGTAGCAGTAGAGAAAGAAAGAGGTGGATTTGCTATATTTCCTCTTTTGGAGATAGAATCAATACGACTTGTAACTGGATTGAATATTGGGAGCAAAGGAAAGAAAGTAATAAAAATTCCTCCTAAATTACTACTAAATAGTGGTCCTTGAGTAAAGGATTGTAGTGAGAGGGGCTAGCAGCAGGGAATGATGGTAAACAGGCTTGGGAGAGAATTCATTTTGTATATGTTAAAATTAAGACACCAAATTAAAATATTTGGTAGAAATGTCGAGTATGCAATTGTATATACAAGTCTGCAGCTCAGGGGAGATACCTAAGCTACAGATAAAATTTTTAAAGACTATATCATTTTAAAGCCAAGGAATGGATGAGTTCACACTAGGGAGAAAGTGTAGCAAGCAAAGAGGTCCTCAGTGCTATCCTGAGGAACTTTAATGTTTAGAGGCTGAGTGCAGGATGAATATAGGGGATATCAAAAGAGACTGGAGAAATGACCAGTAAGGTAGGAGCGAAATAAGAAACATGTATCTTGGAAGCAAAGAATAGTGTTTGAGGAAGGAGGCAGTGCTTCTAAGAGATAATACTAGTATGGCTTTTTGGTTGCAGGTGACCAGTTTACTTCAGGAGAAGAGGAATTTATAACAAGGATGTGGGCAGCTCACAGTACCAAAGGAAATGCGGAAGGTCCTGGCTTTATCAAAGACAGGGATATGAGCAGCCCCAGGGGAGATTGCTAACTGTATTTCTAGAATGAATGGCTTGCTGTAGCTGTTTTCAGTCCTTAGTTCCTTCTTTTAGGATTTGTATTCAGAAGAAAAGTGTCTGATTTGTTCAACATGGGTCATGTGTCCAACAGTTCGGCCAAGATAGAAAGAACACCTTAATCTGCAGTCCCTTTAAGAATATAATCAATGGGGGAGGGGTAGATCCCCAAACAAAATGTGGATGCTTTCACTCAAGCGAGGGAAATTAATGTGGGACAATCAAAAACGATAGTTGCCCATTGCAGAGGACAAGTAAGATGAGGACAGCGAAGTGTCCATTGGATTTGGCAACATGAACATCATGGGTAATCCTTTCAATTGATGGAGTAGGATTGTGTTTGGAGACAACTTTCTTGATGAATTTGACTCTGAAGGATTGTAGAGAAATGGGGAGGTGACTGGAATAAAAATCAGGGCTGTGGGAATGGAGCATCCCAGAAGATCCTGGGAAGAGAAGTGGGCAGGCCCTGGGGTAAATTGTACAGATTCATTTGGCTTCACAATTGTATATTCCAAATTTTTTTCATCAGTGCCTGTTAGCACTTTATCATTGGAATTTAATCAACCCCCATAATATGCTAGGTATGATATAGAAAGTTCCCTGTTTTTTTCTGCTCCTAGCACTACCATTTATACTAAAATGTAAACTGCTGTTTTTAAAAGTAAAAATTTAAGTTTTTGTTATTCACTACTATTAATAGAATTTGTGTTCTCATTTTTTAACCATTACTGACTTGCTGGGTCTATATCTGTGGTTAGTCACAGGTAGAGATGGAAGGAGCTGAGAAACAGATTGGCCCATGGTGGGAGGGCTAGTCCTTTTGGTTGCACTTATGTACTTTATTTTAACTTTTGTGAATGGTGACCAGTTGGGGGAGCACAGTGTTTCTCCATTTCTTCCCCACCTTCCACTTTTTTCTGAAATGGGGGTCAAGGTCAAGGTATTGTCTACCTCCCTTAAGTTAGAGCAGTAGTGATATTCTGGGCCTTGTGTTTTAGAGGTTAACACAATGATGTTCTCTTTCTTTTATGAGACAGAGTAGTAAAAACCTCTGGCCATCTTTCCCTTTGGACTACACTGCCTTCTGTGTGGCAGTCAGTACTGAGGCAAGAGTCCCGTATTATCTTTGTTCCCCTGTGGCTTGTTTACTTTGGATTGGTTTTTCCTCCCAATATTTCCCCATGTGGCCTGTATTGGTCTTAGGCCATCTCTACCATAGTGAAATGGTGTTAACATTAATTCCTGTCTAGTGAGTGAGAGTTCTGCATTGGATTTTGAGAACAAAAACTTCCTTTCTTTGCTGGTCATTGCCTACAGTGTAGTATTTTCCTCTGAAGACCTCACAGAGAGGACTTGAGGACAGGATTCCAGTAATGTCTATTTTACTAAGACTTCCATCAATTGTAATTGCTGATTGTAATATATGTTAATAGTAGGTTTATATCTATGGTTTTACATTTTATGGCTGATTCTGTGTTTAACATTTGTATTTTGAAGATATTTTGAAGGTAATTTAATAGTGTTTTTCAGTATGTGGGAGACAATATGTTAGCTTGTGAGATCAGTTTAGTGGGTCTTATTTTTTAAAAATTCAGAGTGCATGAGAGTAGTATAGGTTATATTGTTTCATGAAAATGTTATTTGTGTGTGTTTCATTTACTGGGTTATAGAAAATGTATCACTGGGTTGCAGTCAAAAGAGTTTGAAAATCACTCTTCTAGAAAATTTGGATTCACTAATAAAAGATAGAGTTAGTTCTTAACTTTATATAGCATACTAAGTATTTGATAGATTTACTTGTTTCTTAAGCACTTATGCAGAACTTTATCTCTGAGGAATTTTATAATTATTTCTATTGACCAATACAAAAATAATCCTAGGGTAGATCTATGGTCATTTCTGTATTTCAGATGAGTTTCCTAGGACCAAGAAGATGAGTAGCTTGCCCAGGTCTCAACCAGCAATTCAGAGGCAGAATTTAGATTCCTGCTCTAGAGACTTTGGTGGTTTTTTGGTTTGTTTGTTTTTGTTTTTTAAAACATACTCAGCTTCTTTATTTAACTTGTTCAGCTGTTTAGTGTTAATGCATAATTTGCTGGATGATGAGTGTACTGTTGAAAAGGATGCAGCTTATAAAACTTCAATTCTCAAGATTTATTTGGCTAAAAACAGAAGGAGAGTTGTTCTCAGGATGGTCCTTATCATAGAGATCCCTATTGTCCTAAATCTGCTTTGTTATTGTTGAGTTCTCTAATAACTCATTCCCAAAACTTTTCAGTGTTTTTTGTTCTTTGCTTTGGATCCTTGCAAAGGTTTTATTACCTACATTAATTTTAACCTTTAGGCTGACTATGTTATAACATATTTAATAATAGCAGTGACAGTATTAGTAGATTTCTAAAAAAATATATGCTGGACCAAGGCGTGTTTTTGTTTGTTTGTTTGTTTTTGGTTGGTTGGTGGTTTGTTTTAAGCAGCCTAATATGCTCTGATGGCCATAGAGAATCATGCAACACAGTAAAATTTAGTTGTTGCCATAGGGTCTGAACAGTACTACTTAGACCAATTCCTGAGCTTCTGAGATCAGTATTTGAACTCTATCTAGAGCCAAGATTTCTTACTTATGACTTGTGGAAAATATGATTCAACGAGCCTGGCCTTGGTTGCTGATAGTAAAATGTCATCTCTTCTATTATGTATGGAGCAAAATCAGCAGTTTTTCTATTTAAAGGGAAATAGAATATAAACTTTGCCTATTCACCAGCTAAAGATAAAAGTGAACAAATATTACTGTCCACATTAAAGAACTTTGGGTGATATAGATGACTTCTCTGTACACTGCATTTCTAATCTCATATCTTAATTAATAATTTAAGGAACCCTGGAAGAAAAATTTCCCGAAACTCATAATTTATCAGGAAAATAGCTTCCTTTTGAGTAAGAGCAGTGCCTTTCACTCTAGTGTCATGTAAATTGTATTTAAAGGAAAAACATTGCATTAGACTTCCACCCCCATACTGGAAAATTGCCCCTCCTGTTTTGAGACCTTATAGCTCTTAGTCAACTATTAAAAAAATCAACAAATTTACAGATAATTTAATAATAGCAGTGTTAGGGTCAGTGGATTTCTAAGAAATATATGCTAAACAAAGGTTGTTTTCTGTAAGCAGTCTAATATGTTTTGATGGCCACAGGGAACCATATACATTGTAAAATTTAGGTCATCAGGATTATGTCAGTTCTTGCCATGGATTTATATCTTTATGAGAAAGAATACAGATGTAAACAACATTATAAAACAAAATTCAAATTAACTTTTATATTTTGTGGTAGAGATGTCATTTGCTAAAATAAAATATGTAATGTTAAGTGTAACAGTGGAAAGATTTAGCCTTGGACTTATACTTATTTATATATTTCATGTGTTTCTGATTTTAATTTTGGTGCTGTTAGTACAAGGTAGTATTTATAATGTCAAGACATTGTTAAGCTGACTGAGCAGTTGTTAAATGCCAAGTTTATGAGATATTGATAACTAGAGTTACCTTGTTCTATGGAAGATAAGATTCACATTGCAAGTGAAAAGATAACATACAGTGGGAGTTTGTGGAAATCATGTGTCTGATAAGGTGCTTCTATGTAGAAGATATAAAGAACTCTTACAATGCAACAATAAAAAGACAAATAATTAAAAAATAGGCCACCAACTTGAATAAGTATTTCTCAAAGAAATATATACAAATGTCCAATAAGCACGTGAAAAGATGCTCAACATCATTAGTCATTAGGTAATGCAACTCAAAACTACCGTGAATTACCACTTCACACCCACTAGGATGTCTGTGATAATAAATGTTGAGGATGTGGAGAAAGTGGATCCCTTGTACCCTTCTGGTGGGATTGTAAAATGGTACAACCACTTTGTAAATCAGCCTGGTAATTCCTCAAGAGGTTATGCATAGAGTTATCATATGACCTAGCATTTCCACTCCTAGATATATAGAATGAGAACATATGTCCACACGAAAACTTGTACATGAATGTTCATGGTTAGCATTATGTGTAGTAGCCAAATTGAGTAAATATCCCAAATGAAGAAACAACCCCAAGGTCCAACAACTGATAAATTGAATATTATTTGGCAATAAAAAGAAATGAAGTACTGATACATGCTATAACATACCTTGGAAATGTTATGCTAAATGAAAGCAGGCAGGCACAAAAGGTCACGTATGTAATGTCATTTATATGTAATGTCCACAATAGGTAAATTTGTGCTGATGTAAAGTAGATTAGTCTTTGCTTAGGCCTGGTCAGGGGAAGATTTGGGAGAAAATAAGAAGTGACTACTAATGGGTACAGGATTTCCTGTTTGGGGTGAGGAAAATATTATAAAATGGATTGTGGTTATGGCTGCACAACTGTGAATGTACTAAAAATTAAATTGTACTCTTTAAATGAGTGAGTTGTGTGGTATGTGAATTATATCTCAGTGAAGCTGTTATTTAGAAAAAAGATCTGCACTGCAGTTTTTGAAATCTGTTAAATGGGTAACTGAAATTGGGAATAGAATTGAATTGAATTGCATTGCATATTTGCCATCATACTTCCAACTGATGTACATATAGCGAGTTGCTTTGTTAAGGATGAGATGCACACAGTACATTTGATATAGTACGGAATATTCCCATTACAGATTCTTTTGAGGTCAGCTTGTCTATTCTACTACATCTGACTATTCTCTTTCTCTTTATTTTTTTTAATCAGCACACATACAAACCACAAATTTGGGCACCAAAATTATATGGCAGTATAATATGAATACCCATTTGTTCCAGAAAGTGCTTGTGCTGTTTTTTTAAAGATTATCATTGAAATGAAAAGACTAAAATAAAAAGGTGTCATAGATAACCATGGGCCCTTGAGAAATAGTGATCTAGAGGTGACTTAAACTACAAGAGACGTGGCAGCCTCCTTCTTTAAGTTATTATAGCTTTTCAAAAATGTCTAAGATCTACTATATCTGATTTTTTTCTTGTTCAGAGCATATAGATATCCCTCATTTTTTTTTTTTTTTCATTTTTCATTAGGTAAGGTTAACAGAAACCTGCCCCTGGAGCCAACACCATTAGTTTCTAAAATAACCTAACATATATAAAGACAGTAAATAGTCATCTGGTTTCTTAGAGATTTTACAATGCTGGAATCTCAAAATTAGGGGAACCTTAAGGATAACCTAAACAAACATTCAGTGATTTATTGGCTTCTTGAGATGAGATGGAATTGAGAAAAAGGAATTCTTAAACCCCGGTGATTCAAGATCAGACCTAAAGAGATGTAATCACTATTTAATCAACCCGCTCTATGGGTGGAAGTCTGGCTCTGCAGCTTAGTAACTTGAGCAAGTGAGGTACTGAACCTTGGTTTCTTCCTCTGTAAAAAGAGGGATGGATAAACTACATTGAGCTATTATAGTGCTTGAATAAGTAAAAGTATGTGAAAGGAAGAGTTGGGGATTTATGATACTTTATTTTTTTGTGGGAAACAAAATGAAAGGAGCACTTTTACTTACATCTTGTAAAATTTTTTTTTGATGAAAAATGCAGATTTCTGGCAGCTAACTAAGGGGAGAGGGAGGAACTAACAGGACAGTAACATTGAAGTACTTCTAAGTGTTCTTTTTGTAGAGTAAGTATTGTATTCTAACTTTCCACTTTACCTTGGAATTAATTGAAAACTGCCGTCCTGGGTACATTTCACACTGTATGATCACTTTGTATGTAATAGTGCTTCCAATTTTAGCAAGAAGTATATGAAATAAAGTGGACTCACTTGCCAAAATCCTAATAAAAAAAATTAAGATATAAAAAAGTGAGATTTTAAATTATGGAGAGAGAACAGCTGTATCATGGTACTGAGAGTACTACTTTTGGGAAATATTGTTCATATTTTGACTGATTCTATAAAACTATTTTTAGGAAAATTGGGAAATTGAGAAAAGAGAAAAAGAATCATATCAGCCTACCACCCAGTATAGCTATCACAGCTATGTGAATTTCTTTTTACTTTTCCTATGCATATCTTAACTAGTTTTAATATTAGCAAGTGTGTCACTTTGTATTTTGCTATTGTAATTTAAGGTGGTGTTAACATTTTTCTTTGTTGCATTGTTTCACAACTATATTTTAAATGACAGTGCCATAATTTAATCAACATTCTCTAATTGTCAGGTGTATATATATATATTTATATGTTGCTTGTAGTTTATCACAGATGATAAGGTGGAATTCTTTGGGCATGTAGTTTTTCTCATATTTAAGACCTTTTCTTAGAATAGCTTATTAAAAGTAGAAATCTAGACCAAAATATAACTTTATGGGTTTTGATGTCTATTGGGCTTGTTCAATTTTAAGACAAGTGTTTGGGTTTATTTACTTAGTGTTGTGATTTTCTAATATATAAAGAAGTGTCTTTGTTTATTTAGCTACATTTTCCTTTGCTCTTAATTCTCTCTCTTTTTTCCCCCTATTTCAGACTAAGTTGATTACAGTCAGCACAGCATCTTAACAGGAAAAACATAGCATTTCCTAGAGGAATATGAGCATAACAGAAAGGTGTCATCGACTCTGAGTTAAAATTTTAATCTGTCCCCTGAACAGCTGCAGGATTTGGAAACTGAATCAATGTTATCAGATGAGTTAGAATCCAAACCAGAGGTGAGCCCAGTCACCTTCTTTCCTTTCCTTTTGGTGGGCTGTATTCCAAAGTGTGTCCTTTTTTAGTTTAGGGGTCAGCAAACTTTTTCTGTAATGGGCTAGATAGTAAAATTTTAGGCTTTGCAGGCAATATGGTTTGGGTTATAATTACTAGTTCATTATTTTTCTGTTACTAAATACTTTAAGATTTAAAAATTCCATTTTTATCTCCTATTACTTAAATGTAAAATTACATATCTAGGTAATTATATGACAGATTTTTATCTTATACATATGGCATGTATGTGTATATGTATAGATAGATATACTTAAGTATTTATTACTATAAACAATTTTTAAAGATTAATTTTGTGTATATTTGAGAGTATTTTCCTTCTAAATGTGATGAGAGGACTTAAACATTTAAAATTTTTATTCATTTTTCTCATTTTACTTTTAGTACAGCTGTTGCATAATGGAAAGGTCACTGAATTACGAATCAGATATTTGCAGCCTGACACTGCTTCTCACTAGTCATGTGACCTTAGAAAAGCCAATTAGTGTCTTTAGCTTGATTTCTTATCTTTAAAATACATGTTCAGTCTTATCAAGTTATAGTGAGAGTTAAAAGAGCCAGTACACAGAAAAAAGTGCTTTTTATAAAATGTAATCAGCACAATGAGGTTGAATTTTTAATAGCCATCATTTAAAAATGTAATTATTTTTATCATTTCTCTGGTGGAATGTGACAGGTTAAATTAATTATATAATTCAGCCTTTCTCTAGAACAGAGGACTTGATATAAATAACTTTAAATATTGCTTCATCATTAATCTAGTTTTTCTATGAATATAGCAGAGTAGTGAGCAATCAAGACTTAATTACATCATCACCTTTTGGTAAATTCAGAGGTTTAGATCCATTCCTAACATCCTGTATTTCTGTGTTGCTCCTTATCCCCTCAGCTCCTGGTACAGTTTGTTCAGAATACGTCCATCCCATTGGGACAGGGGCTAGTAGAATCAGAAGCTAAAGACATTACTTGCTTGTCCCTCCTTCCAGTGACTGAGGCCTCAGAATGCAGTCGGCTAATATTACCAGGTAAAAATTACGATCACCACAGATAAGATAAATGAGTCCTAAGAGTTTAGCCTACTCTGTGGTATTGGTGGAATGGGATAACTGACTTTATAACTGGTAGAAACTATAAAAGTTAGAAATCATGGAGAGAAAACGGCATAAGGGCACTGGTAGTTTAAGCCATAGGAATAGATACAATCACCCATGGAGGGTGAGAGTGAGAAGAAGGTGAAGGCAGGACTCCTTATTCAAAGTACAGGGTAAGGCAGGAGAACCTGGGAAGGGGATGAAAAAAGGAAAGGCTAGAAGGAGTATGAGGAATATTGGCATGGAACTCAAGGGAATAGTCAGTGCTCCTAAGAGGCCCAATGAGATAGGGTCAACAAGGCTATTGTTGACCTTAGCAGGACCTGTACCGTGGAGAGATGGGTAGAAAATGAGGCTGCATTAGGTTGGGGTATCAGTGCAAGGTAAGTATAGTTGAGGAAGTAACTATACTTTTTTTTAAAGACCATTTTGCTCTGGGAAGGGAAAAGAAGCATGTAAGGTAGATGGAATAATTCTTTTCTAAAATTTGAAATATTTAAGGGTGGTTTTATGCTAGGAGGAAAGAGTGAGTTAGAGAAGCTGCAGGCAGAAAGAATGAGTAATCGGTGAGGAAGTTTCAGGAGAGGTAGAATGAAGTAGAATTCTGAGCATGGGTAGTGAGATTCACTTTGGATAGGTAGAGGGTGATCCTATCACTTGGTAACATTATTTTTGGATGCAGTGAATTCTTTATTGTCCTTGTTTTAAAATTAGGATATTAATGTTGACATTAACCTATTGGTAACAACATAATTGTTATAAAGTCTCCTGGTTACTATATTTTAGTGGTGTTCTTTTATCTTTGATTTTGAAGTAACTTTAAAATCATTTTTATGTTTAAAGATTAAAGAAGGACAAATACATTTAATCGACCAAAGTTGATTTAAGACTTCCCTACCTAGCTCCAAGCTTTTCCAAAACACTTTCCACCTCTCAATTCCCATTTTTCTACTAGTATATTGGGAGTCCTTACAAATACTTACAGATATTCAATACGTGAAAATTTCCATTTGCTAATAAATTTTGATTTTCATTAGGCTTTTTTCCCCCAACTTTTCTCTCCCAATTTTAACTTATAGAATAAATATTTTAATAATCATAAGAAAAATGAAAATAGGAACAAAACATCTTCTACATTACCTTTTTTTATTTTTAATTTTGTTTTAAAATATTTTTAAGAACCAGCAATAGATAATAATAAATGAAAACTTATGTATTCACCTCTCAGCTCATGAAACATAATAGTACAATCACAAATGTATCTCTCCATATCTTTCAAATCTCATTCCCCTCCCTCCTAAGTATCTGTGTATCATTCCATGCATGGCCTGCATGTTTTCTTTCTACCTGGGACATATGATAAATAAAAGTACAAAACCACATGAATACACATTTTGAAGGATTACTGTAAAGGAGATACCTACCACCCAATCAATAAGTTGTCAGCTCCTAAACCCTCCATGGGCTCTGCCCTGATAAAGACAGTCTTTGTTCTTCCATAGGTCACTACTGTCCTCACTCTAGTGACAGTTATTTCTTTGTTTCCAAGTTTCCAAGTAACCATCAAAGTCTAAGCAATGCAGTTTAATTTGAGCTGTTTTAGGACTTTAAAAGAATGGAATCATATGAATGTATATACTTTTATTCTTTATTTGTGAAATTCATCCTTGTGTGTAGCTGTGTTTTGTTTGGTTTCATTGCTTTATAGTATTCTGTTATATGAGTATTACAACTTCTTTATCCATGCCATTGTTGGTGAATAGTTATTTTCTACTGTTCTATAACAAAGTGTTGATCTGAACTTCATTAAAATTTTTTTTGTGTGGTAAAATACACATAAAATTTACCATTTAACCAGCTGTGTGACATTAAGTACATTCACATTGTTGTACAACTTCATTAGGC
This sequence comes from Macroglossus sobrinus, assembly GCA_004027375.1. Classification (NCBI taxonomy): domain Eukaryota; kingdom Metazoa; phylum Chordata; class Mammalia; order Chiroptera; family Pteropodidae; genus Macroglossus; species Macroglossus sobrinus. The sequence continues at coordinate 416,197 of PVKZ01000730.1, read as the reverse complement.
TCTGAAATGGCAATACTGTCCCTAGGCTTCCACTCCCCGTACCCCCTCCCCCAGGCTTCCATTTTTATTCCTATAATCTTATCTGTAAGCTTCTTAAAACAGGAAAAAAAGGTTGCCTTTGATAAACAAAACTCCTAAAAAACATTGACTCCTTCAGCACTGTAGTGCAGTTCCTCATTGTACTGCAACCAAAACCTTTGTAAATTCATCCCCTCCCTTAGAATAAAGTTCTAGAGGGAAAATCTTATTTCTTTATATCCATTGTATACCTAGAGTGATAATGAAATATATTGATGATTCTGTAAAATTTCAGTTATTTCCCAGGCTATGTTTTCTTTCCCTGACTCACCAAAACTGTCACATACATTTTACAAAAATTAAATTAATATTCATTGTGTAACTATATGTTTCAAGGGAAAAGCACTGATTTTTGGCCTCAAAAGGACAAGTCTATAAATCCAGTTATGATGATTGATTATTAGTACTGCCAAAGGAGTCTGCCTCTCACTTTTTGTCTGACTTCCTTTAGAACTTAAAACCATCTCTCTGTTATTTTCAGAGGCAGATTTTCTATTTGTAAAATGAAAATGCTGTCTGTGCCTATAACGGCGTGAGATATTAAGGGATGGTACAAAGGAATTAGGTGCTATGTATCAAAATAATGAGCTCCTTGGAGATGGATGCTACATAAAGTTGTATATTTTCCCTTTACTAGATGATACTCCAAATCATACTAGCTCCTCCAAGGAGGTCCCTTCCTCAGCCGTGTTGAGAAGCCTTCAGGTGAATGTGGGGCCAGACGGAGAGGAGACGAGGGCTCAGACTGTACAGAAGTCCCCGGAGTTTTTGTCCACTCCAGAGTCTCCTAGCTTGTTGCAAGATCTACAACCAAGTGATAGCACTTCTTTTATTCTTCTTAACCTAACAAGAGCAGGTATTTTTATATCCTTTTCTGTACTCTGTTCATGCTTAAGATATAGATTGGGGGTAAGCATATTTAACTCAGTCATATTAAAATGGAAAGAAGCGTTATCGTTTTTTTATTTTGGAGAATTGGTATAGTGTAATGATCAGTTCAGTGTGGAGAGGGAGAGGGTGGACTCTAGGATGACTCAAAAGTTTCTTGTTTGGGAGATTAGGTGGTGCCATTCACCAAGCTAGTGAACACAGGGAGAATAGGGCTAGAGGGAGGATGATTACTTCTAGTTTGTGTCTGTTGATGTTGAGATATGGGAGGGACACTTAGGTGTCCTTTAGAGTTAGAAACAAATCTAGAGTTCTAGAGATGGCGGGTGTAAAATAAGTAGTTTTGGTGCTTGTCAGCATTCAGGAAATGTATGAAACAATGAGAATGAATTCTATGATTCAGAAGTAGTCCGGAGCATAAACAAAAAAATAGTCAAATCTGGGACTCTGCAAAAAATTTTTATTTGACAGTAACAGAAGAACAGGGAGGAGTTGCTAGAAAAAGACAAAAGAAAACAGAATGAGAATGGTGCCGGGGAAGCCAAGGGAGGAAAATGTTTTAAATAAAAAAAGGTACTAAATCATGCCAAATACTTCAGGATGGACTAGTGAGGTGAAGACTGGGAAGTATGTGTCTGGTGACCTTATAGCAAGAGCGATTGTTATTGTAGAAGTAGAGGTGGAGGCAGGGGTTAAAGAGACGGGGGAGTGGAGGCCAGTTGAGAAAGTGAATGTGCAAGTTAGAAGTTACTCTTGTTCAAGAAAATTGACTTTGAAGGAACAGGTGAGAAGATGATAGCTGGGGAAGTACTTTTGATTGTCTTTTTTTTATAAAAGGTAAAGATGGGGGAAACTTGAGCTTGGATAGATTTAAAGGCTGTTGGTGTAAGGGAGGCTGTAAGCTGGCCATTAGAGAGGATTGGGTTGCAGATGGGAGAGAGGAGACAACTGCTGGAGACAGGAGGGGATAACTGAAAGATAAAACTGGGATACTAGAGGTAAGGGTTAGCCTGGTTAAGAGGATGGACAGCTTTGCCTTTGAAATTGGAGGAGGTAAAATAAAGACAAGCTTGTAGGCTGGGAGTGGAAAGATAACCTGATCTCATATGAGAACCAGAGTTTAAGGTGAGAGATGAAGATCTGGAATGGCTGATTGATGACACACAGGGTTTCTGAGCCAGGGCCAATAAAAGGATTATTTAATGGCTAACTTTCATCTATCCTCATTTCTTCCAGGTCTGGGCTCTTCAGCTGAACACTTAGTATTTGTGCAAGATGAAGCAGAGGATTCAGGGAATGATTTCCTCTCCAGTGAGAGCACGGACAGTAGCATTCCGTGGTTCCTACGGGTTCAGGAGTTGGCCCATGACAGTTTGATTGCTGCTACTCGTGCCCAACTGGCAAAGAATGCAAAAACCAGCAGCAATGGTGAGACCCCTGTGACATTTTCCAGTATTCTATGCAGAGATTTTGATAATGCACTGGCTATATTTTGAGTTGTATATGATCCAAATTATTTTATTGGTGAGAACAGAAAGCTATCACAATGTGTTTCTCTCCTTCCCTCCTCTTATTCCTTTTAACAGAAGCTTCAGTAGATGTTATCTCTCACTTTCAAAAATGTGGTTGGAAATTTTAAAGTCAGTTAAATTTTTGTATTCTTAAATATTTATAACCGAAGGCGGGTGGTACAGGAGTTTGGAAGGTGATTCATTTCTCTAGAATGATATAAACAGCCAAATTGACTTCAGAAGATAAAAATCTAAGAATGGCCATCTACAAAAGGAATTACTACTATAAACCCACAATTAAGCCAGAATGGTTGCTCCTCCTTAAAATACAGGTTTTTGTTATTTAGAACTTTATGTCATCTTCTGTAGCATTCTTTTCTAGGTGTTGATATACCTGCCTCTCTACCAGTCTGTGTAATGCAAAATCGGTTTAACTCTCTTTTTTGTTATGACTCTATTTTGGACATTTCTTACATTTGCCAAAGAGGCCCAGTCTCGTGAAACAGCATTATGGCTCTGGATAGGGGGATAGGGATATAGAGCACTTTCACTTCTTTTATTAAATGGATACAAAGAGAGCTGGAGAAGGTGAAGAAATCTCATTATTAACTACTAGGAGTAAAATATAGGAGCTTCATTATTTGAACCAAAGTATCTGAACAGGGTCCTTTCCTGGGTTACAAATATGTGACTCTGTTACAGGAGAAAACGTCCACCTTGGTTCTGGTGATGGGCAACCCAAAGATTCCGGGCCCCTTCCTCAAGTGGAAAAGAAGCTCAAGTGTACAGTTGAAGGCTGTGACCGGACATTTGTGTGGCCAGCTCACTTCAAGTACCACCTCAAAACTCATCGGTGAGCAAATCTGAGATTCCATACTTGGAGCTAAAGAACATTGATAATGTACCCCCAAGGAACATTTGAGTTCCCAAAGGAACTTGTTCCTCCAGGTGACAAAGGAAATCAGGGGCTCCAGCTCATTGGTGGTTAAGATGTCTTTTGTTCTTTAATCTGCATTGTTTCATTTACCTCATTCTTAACAGATACTTAAGACTTTTAGCATCGAAATGTCTTGGAGAGTTTTCTAATCTCATTATAAACATAATTTCTTGGAGAACTTTAAAAAAAATAATAGGCTTGACCCCCTCTCCCCCCAATCTATGAAATCAGTATTTCTAGAAGGGCTTGAGTATCTATAGTTTTAACAAACTTCAAGTGATTCTTCTATATCCAGATTTGGGATTTACTGTCTGCCTTGATAGTCAATAGGAGCCTTGACTTGTCCTCTCTAGCAGAGAACATTTTCAGGTATTGTTGCTCATGTGATTTTTTCCCCTCACCCCCTCCTGCCCCCATCCCAGAAATGACCGCTCCTTCATCTGCCCTGCAGAAGGTTGTGGGAAAAGTTTCTACGTGCTGCAGAGGCTGAAGGTGCACATGAGGACCCACAATGGGGAGAAGCCCTTCATGTGTCCCGAGTCTAGCTGTGGTAAGCAGTTCACTACAGCAGGAAATCTGAAGAATCACCTGCGCATCCACACAGGTGTGTGCAACCCCAGCATTCCTGTGGGCAATCTGTTTGGGCCAGTGCTTGCTTGCCTATCCCTAGGAAAGGCTCTGAGATAAAAATAAAAATGAAGATCTAGGGCTGTTGCTAGAACTCTGAAGATGGAAATTCTTTGTTTTAAATGCCTAATGGTACTCTTCAGTTCATTCAGTAACATTTTCTTGAGCTTTCACCTGTGTGTGAGGAACAGACAGTGTTGATTTCTGCCTCTAGGAGCCCAAAGTGTAGCAGGGATATTCGTCCTTCTCTGATAACAATGATGTCACGAGATATGGACAAAAATAAGTGTTTCCAAATATCTTTCATATTATACAGCTGTGATTTGGGGCAGTGACATTTATTGAGTCACATTCAGAGCCTGTTCTAGGAACTAAATGGGGTAAGGTAGGGGGAAATGCAAAAGCTAATATATAATCCCTACTTTGAGGATTTTGCTTTCTTATTAGAGCCTCACAACATGAGAAACAGAATGGAGAAGTGACTTGTTCTGGGTCAAGCAATATGTTAATATCAAAGGAGCAAAATAGAGAGATACCATGATTCTTAGTCTAAAGTCTAAGGGTGACTTTCTAAGCTACTTGGCCCAGCATGTACTAAGCCTCTTGCCAAAGCTTAATCACTGAACTCAGACCACTATCTTAGGATGCTCTATTCTTCCCTACCTTCTTGCCACTTTTGTTGTCTCTTTGTTCATTCTTGCATTGCTAAAATGACACAATTAAAGGACATTTAAAAAGTAAAATTCAAGCTCCAGCCACATTTATTGCAGGCATGATTTTCTGTAGATTGACATTACCACTGGCTATGTTTTAGGGCAGAATACCTCTATTCTCAGCTCTTTCTTGACAGAGTATACTATATTTGCTCCAGGAAAGCAATTTGAATAAGAGAACAAGGAAAACATCTAGCAAGATACACAAAGAAAGAAGTAGAGTTCACCATGTCTTATTATTACATTCAGTGACCTTGTGCTGCTCGTCATCTTTGTAACATTTGATAACACTAACATATTCTAAATATACTTTCTTTTACATCAGAGCATGACTTGATTTTTTCTTTTTATTCTAACTCTTACTAGTTTTTCTTCATTAATCTTCTAATTGTTCACCAATTTTAGAATTTCAGGCTTCTCTCATTTCACTCGTTGTGCTCTCTCATTACAATCTTGGGCCTTAATTTAATTATTTCTCCCTGGATGTATAACAGATCTGAGTCTCAGTGATTAATATAATAATAGAAGTTAGCATGTATTGAGGCAATTTAATATGTACCAAGCACTTATATATTCTCTTATTTAATTTTCCAGATAACTTTATGCATAAGATACTGTATTTATTGATGAAGAAACAGAGTTAAGTAATTTGCCCAGCATTATGCAGCTAGGAAATGGCAAAACTGCCAATTTTTGTGGCTTACTGTGAGGACTGACTGCGCCAGGCAGTATGCTGAATATTTAATTTTATTATCTCATTTAATCCTCAAAATAACCTCTTGAGTTTGTATTATGTTAATTTTATAGATAAAAAACTGATTCTTGGAGAGATTAAATATCTTCCCCAAACTAATAAGTGGTGGTTCAAGGATTTGACCTCAGGGTTAAGTGACTCATGCTCTTAGCCATCATGTAGCATTGTCTTCTCCTGGTGTCCTTTAAGCAAAATCACCACCCTCAGTTTCCAAAAAGGGAGATCATATCAAGTAGGCCAGTTTGGTGCAGAGATTCATACTACTAGATTCTAATGAATTGCTTTCTAAATCTTTTTCTAAGGTTCTGTAGTTCATTTTGTTAAACATTTAACCTTATTAGTAGAATTCTCAGTTTTTCTCACATTTATTCTATATATGAATATATTGTTCATTCATTCAACAACTCTTTGAGTGCTTAGCATTCTGGGGTAGGCATAAGTATACAAATATGCTTTCAAAAAAGTTACAGGCCACTGGAATGTCATCAACATCAACTGTGTGGTACGGTGAGAAAGAATAGTATAATTAGAGCAATACTGCTCCTCCTTTAAGGCTCAGCTTCTGTGTTGTCACCAGCCTTACTTGCTGAGTAGGAAAAAACTCACTCTTGTGTTTCTCCTTTACTCTTGCACTACTTCTACACTCACAACACTCTGACATAAAATGTGTGGTTTTTTTTTTTTCTCCCACACCAAGCAATTCTCTGCAACACCAGCTGGAGTCCTACAATTTAACTTAGTTCAGACAGTGTCTACGTGGAGATAGTGTCAGATCCCACAGGGTAAGGGTTCATTTTCACAAGACTGCTCCCACCCTACTTCAGATGCCAGTCGCAAGTAGTAGGTCCCCAGGTTACCCACGACTTCTGTCCAGCTTGGCTACAAATCAGAAGTTTTCATGATTCTCTCCTTTGGATTTGATTATTTATGAGAAAAGCTCACAATATTCAGGGAAACACATTTATCAGTATATTATATAACAAAGAATATGATAAAAGATATAGATGGACAGCCAGACAAAAAGTAAAATAGGACAAGGTCTGGAAAAGTCCCAAACACAGGACCCCATGGAGTTGGGTTCTTCACCATCCCAGCATGTAGATGTTTTCACCAACCCAGAAATTCTGAACCATGTGCTTTTGGGATTTTGTGGAGGTTTCATCATGTAAGCACAGGTGATCATCAATTTCCAGTTCCTCTCCCCTCTCTGAATAATGAAGGGTGGGGCTGAAAATTCCAAGCTTCCAGCCATTGCTTGGTCTTTCTGGTGACCAACCTCTTATCTAGGAGCCCACAGAAGAGTCTTCTCCTTTGAACAAAAGACAGTGCTATCGCTGAGGAAATTCCAAGGGATTTAGGAGCTTTGTGCCAGGGAATATCATCAAAGACCGATTATTAGAACAAAAAAAGATGACCCTAGTGTTCTTATTACTTAAGAAATTATAAGGTTTTAGAATCTCTGCATCAAGAACTTGGGTCCAAGACTAAATATAAGAAGAAAAGGTTAACACCTTTATTTACGAGTATTTAGGAGTTCTGTGTCAAAAACTAGGAGCAAGAACTGTGTTTCTTATTTCTCATTTGCCAGTTTCTGAACTTGCCTTGGGCACTCTCAGTTTCAAGCCTCTGCTTATACTATTCCTTGTGCCTGAAATTCCCTTTCATCCTTGTCATCTTTTAAGATCAACTTAAATGCAGCTTCTTTAAAAAAATTATCACAATCAGAATTCCTCCCTTTTTTAAATGCTTATAACCCTTTTTTGTACAAGAATTTATCTTAAAGTTATGAATTTATCTCACTAATCCAGTGTGAGACCCTTATAGGATAGAGACTGTATCTGATTTTTTTCACTTTTTATTTTGAAATAATTATACATTTAAGGGAAGTTGCAAAAGTAGTACGAGGAGTTCTGTGTGTGCTTCACCCAGCTTTCGAGAAAGTGACGTCTTATGTAGCCATAGTACAATACCAAAACCAGGAAGTTAACAGCATTGTCAGTTTGTCTACAGGCCTTTATTCAGTTTTTACTATGCGTCTTTGATTTTTAAAATAATAGTAATATTGTAGAAATAATTACTGAAAAGCTCCATAGTATAACTATTAGGATATATACATTTAACATATTGTTACAGATTTTTCTGTGTACCTCTGACTAAATATATTTTTATTTGTTTGCTTTCTAAAATGGGACTATGTAATACCTGCTTTATAATCTTTAAAAAAATCTGTATTTTTAAATGGATATAGAAACTGATTCTTAAAGAGAATTGATATATAGTCAAAATCCTGGTGGTATATACACTGTTAATCTTGATATCCTCAGAGGAGATGGGGTCACCAAAGAAGGTAGGTCAGTGCAGTTGGGAGTCAGCTCTTGATCAAGGCAGAAAAGGGAGTATGCTCAGAGGTAGCCATTCTTAGAGAAAAGAGCAGGGCTGTCTGATGGGCTATATGCTAGGAGAGGATTGAGAGGTAACATCTGCTGGTAGCCCAGTTGAAATCATGTAGCATGAATTCAAGAAATTAGAGTAAGTCACTGAAACAGAGTAAGGTTGATGAGAAAAGAGAATGTTAATCAGTTCATCAGAATACTTAGTCTTTATCTCATTTTCTGTTTCTAGGAGAGAAGCCTTTCCTTTGTGAAGCACAAGGATGTGGCCGTTCCTTTGCTGAGTATTCTAGCCTCCGAAAACATTTGGTGGTTCACTCAGGTACTAGAACCTGTTCTATTTACAGATTTCAGGGAAGGTGGTGAGCCAAAAGGGTAAATGGGTGAGGGAGTGGTATAAAGAAATCAAAAAAGAAACAAACTGTTCACTATAAAGCTTTCTCCTCATCATGACAGAATCAGAAATCAAGGCCCTTGAATATTGCTTTCCAGGGGTCATATATCAAGGGGAAAAAAATTTATTTTCATCTGAGCCATTGAACTACTTTCTAATCCAGACTCCTTTTTGAGGCGATCAGCAAATTTATTGGCTCTGTGCTGGGTGCTTTATAAGTTATATCAGATATGGGCAGTGGAGGTTATTCAGAACAGAATTGCCAGACAGAAGTGAAGTCAAAGAGGAGAGAGATTCTAGAGTGGAGTCAAATTAAAATGACTAGTTGTTGGGAAACAAAGGGAAGCCATATGAAGAGGAGTGGAAGATAAGGAACTAGAAGTTATTTATGACACCAAAGCAGTTCAGTGGCTGCGAGGGAGTTGGAGAGATGTAGTCAGTCAGAGATGTGCATTTAACAGTTGAGATCTTAGGGGTGAAGCAAGTTTTCTATATGACAAGTTCTAAGCAGAAGTGGCAAACTGATAGCCTATAGGTTAGATCTGTTTTGCTTGGCTTATAAGGTGTTTTTATTTTATTTTACTTTATTTCATTATATAAAATCATGTCAAACATACATAAAAGTAGAAAATATAAAGACATTTTCATTGATAACAATGCTGTTATCAAAATTAACAGTAATTCCTTGGTTTTATCTCATACCCAGGTCATGTTTAGATTTTTCTAATATTCTCAAAAATGTCTTTTAAAATGGGTAAATTTAAATCAGGATCCATCAAGGTCTATTTATGCACTTGGCTAGTAGTCTTCTTGAATCTAGACCTATCTATACTCACTTTTTTTTTTTTATTCCATAGACTTGTAGCATAACAGTCATTCGGGTCCTGTAAAATGTCCCATGTTATGGATTTGTTGGTTTGCTTCCTTTTACATCATTTAGCTTTGTTCCTCTATATTTCCTATAAATGGAAGTAAGCCCTAAACACTGTAAAGCTTCAAAGATTTTGGCAATGATATGTTATAGATAGTTCTATGTGCTTCATTTTGTATTGCATTAGGAGGCACATAGTACTTGGTTGTCAGAATTAATCAGTGGATTCAGGTGGTAACAGCCTGATCCTCACATTATAAAATTCCCTAGTATCCTTTTGCCTTATGGTTTCATCTCTTAATGATGCCTGAATCCATTATTTCATTAGCATTATAAAATAGTGTTTTTTCTAATTCTGTTAATCTATTCACATTTATTAGCTGTAATTCTTCTGTACAATGGGTGTCTTTAAAAACTAGGGCTATTTGGTTATTTGTACGGGAAAGACAGGATTAATTTGTAATTTTTTAAATTGCTCTTTCAGAGTAAGAAATTGGTGCTCTGGTTATTTCCGGTAGTGTCAGATAAATGGCATTTTCATTGCTTTTTTTCTCTTTTTTGTTAGTATTCATTTGAATTCATGGGTTTCTATATAATCACTGTATTTCAGTCCATTGCAGTTGTTTTTAATAGCCTTTTTGAATTATAATTCATATATCTTAAAAGTCACTGTTGTAAGACTACAAATCAGTGATTTTTAGGAAATATAGAGAATTGTACCATCAACACTACAATCCAATTTTAGAACATGTCTATCACACCAGAAAGACCCTTCGTACCCCTTTTTGATGGCAACTAGTTTGATGGTAACAAGTGTCAATCCATGCTGTCAGTTTCTGCTTCTACCGCTAGACCCAGGCAACCACTTGTCAGTTTTCTGTTTCTATAGATTTGCCTTATCTGGGAAATTTCTGGCTGTTTCATTTACTTTGGTTAGTTACTACTAGTCTTCTGTAGAGTTTTTGACTCCTGCTCTAATTGTGGTTGTCTGGGTAGGTGGGATGGATACTGAGCATTTTGGATTTGAGGGGAGGGAGGACATAGATGCTTGTTCAGATCATTTGTAGAACCCACCAATGTGAATGTTGAAGACTGGAAATAGGATTAGGGGATATTGTGAACGCAGGGTTGGAATCCTTGAGGACGGTACATATCCTAGGAGTCCATGGAAGAATGTATCTAAAAAGGGAAGTAAATGTTGTGTGTGGTTGCCTTGATCTTAGACCAAAGATGTTGTTTTGTGAAAGCAGCAATACAGTGGGTCTGGAAAGGACTCGGGGCTGGGAACAGTGAGCATGCTAAGCCTTCCTGGTGTATCTTTCCTGCTTTGCCCCATGTACCGAAGGATGAGAGGCTGGGGGGTGGGGGAGGTGGGGAGTGGGAGAAGGAGCAGCCTATTATGTTTAGTTTAACATTCTCTGGGCTTCTCCATTTAGGCGTTGAGTCCAGACTCTTGCTGTCAGAAATATACTTGCCTTTTTGACTCTCTCGTCTTAATCTGATCCCTGTTTCAGGAGAGAAACCTCATCAGTGTCAAGTCTGTGGGAAGACCTTCTCTCAAAGTGGGAGCAGGAATGTGCACATGAGAAAGCATCACTTGCAGATGGGAGCAGCTAGGAGTCAAGAGCAGGAGCAAACTGGTGAGGAGAGGGGGTATAACAGAGGGCTGTATCTTCTGGGTTCAAAAAGCCAAATAACTGGCCTGCCTGGTTATCTAGAAATTTTCTGATTCTGTTTTGGGTAGATATCTGGTTTCTTTTGGTGGGCTTAGTGGTTTCCAGATGTAGCTATACAGTAAATCATCTGCAAGCTTTTTAAAACATATATTCTTTTGCTTGTCCATTCCTCCCCTCTCAAACAAAACAGTTTCATAAATGCGATTATTTGGGAGTAAGATCCCAGAATCTGTAGTTTTGAAAGCTCCCCTAATGAGTTTGCTGGTAATTAGTGTCATTCCATGAACCAGCATTTGAGTATCACTGTGAGAAAGATTTTTGTGACAAGAGTTTAAGCATTTTTATCTTATCAGTCATACTTCCCTCTTTACCCTTAACTTTGATTACTCTTTTTATTATTATTTCTTTTCCCTGTATTTCCTTAATTATTTCATTCCAAATTCTTTCTGAGGAGCCATCCATCCCATTTCATATGCTAATTATCCAGATGCTGATCACAAGCAAGATGTTTATCCATGAGGCTCAGCCCTTCCCTTCTAGGCTTATTCTTGCTTTCTGAAAGTAGGTGAATAGGAGGTGGTATCCAATATACAGGTTAACTTTTAGATCTGAAAGAAAGGCTAGCTTTTTATGAAAGAAAATAGGGGCCAGGCACAGCCCTGACTGCTCTATGTCTCTCACATCATGTTCTCTGTGCAGCTGAGCCACTCATGGGCAGTAGTTTACTTGAAGAGGCTTCAGTACCCAGTAAAAACCTGGTGTCTATGAATTCCCAGCCCAACCTTGGTGGAGAGTCCTTGAACCTACCAAATACCAATTCTATCCTAGGAGTTGATGATGGTAAGAATTTCAACTTGCCTTTATTTGGGGAAGATGGGCTGTAACTAGAGACTAAGGAATGGGGTTGTCTCCAGAATGGAGGTTTTAATTAATTTTATTTCTTGTGAGTAGCTGTGGTATAACTGAGTAGCATTTGTGCTTTGTCTCTGGGGTTGATATATAAATTAAGAAAAAATTTTTATTATAATGATGCTATAACAAAAGAATGAAGAGAAAAATTTTTAAGAGGAAAATAATTCATAATCCTAGCATTCTAGCCCAACTATTTCTATCTTTCCTATTGCAGTTATGGAAGAACTTAACTTTTAAAACATTTAAACAGAACATAACCAGGTTTTACAGAGGAGATATAAAGCAATTTCTCCATACCTTCAAAAGCCATATCTTCTGGAGAAAAGAAAGGGCTCTCTAGGAAACAGTTGCTCCTCTCTGGTATAGAAATTTCACCCAAGTTACACAGGCCAGGCCCTCTTCTCTGAAAAACTTAACAGGTGAGGCCAGCATGCATTTATTCAGTGCCTACTCTGTGCCTGGCACCATGGGAAAGATAAAAGTAGAAGACAGGGACCTCAAAATCTAGTTGAGAAGTCAAAACTTATATATGGGAAACAGCATTGAGTGAATAGAAGATGGTATATAAGCAAACATTAAATTATATGGTATAGTCTGGAAGAATAGTATAAGGTAGAAAGCCCCTAGAAGAAACTTTAATTTGAGGGTTAAGTAGTTTATATGTCAACTATTTTCAAGAGATCTTCTTGGTAATCCCACTGATGAACATTTAATAAGTCTAAGATCTTTGTTTTAATAATATCCTACTCAGTCAGTTTGGGGCATGAGTGACCATATTTATATAGCATATAGGGAACTATAAAGGCCCAGAGTGTGCTCCACAGTAAGCCTCCTTTGTTTCATGAATGGTACTAGCGGTTAACTGAAGCATGGAGCACAGACATTGCATGGAGCTACTTTGCCAGCCTTAAGGAAGAAGTCTCAAGGTAGGAAGGGACACCAAGTAGGAACTTTGAAGCTAGGTTTAAGTTCTTGACCTGCACATATTATGCTGTGTGTATCATTGGTGACTGCTTTAAGGGTTGGCTCTGGTTTCTTGATTTGCCTGCTTAAGTGGCTTTTGCCTTGTTTCATACAGTTTTAATCTAGTTAACAGTGCTAAAGCCATCTTACTCTCAATTGGAGTATTGAAAATGGTTAATTCCTGTATCAAGATTTTTTGCCTTTTCTTCCCTTCCCCCTTTTGTAATACTTCCCAAATTCACTGGTAATGATTATCAGATAGGAATTAATTTGGAAGAAATAGGAATGTGGGATTAGTTTTTCGAGGAACAGTTTTTAGAGTTCTTAATAAGAGGCTTGATAATGCAGGTAGGTATATCTGTGGATTTTTTTTCATTGAAACATTTTTCTGCTGTTTCACAGAGGTGCTTGCTGAAGGATCCCCACGTCCCCTGTCTTCAGTGCCTGATGTGACACATCACTTGGTGACCATGCAGTCAGGGAGGCAGGCATTTGAGGTTTCCGTCTTAACTGCCGTAAATCCACAGGAGGTAAAACTGTCTCTTGCCCTTACTTTGTTCCTGTGGAGACTGACGTGGGAAGGATTGGGAATGTAATTTAGAGGATCTGAAAAATTCTCCAGTTTTAACTTTGACTAGAATATCTTCTTGCAAGCTAAATGTGAGTCCAGCTTTGAAAAGGGTCTGGGTGTTAGGGTTTCCTGAATTGGGAGATTGGTCAATTACAACTGAGACTCTCAGCTTTAATTTTTTTTATACATACCTTAATGAATATCTGCTCCTACTGTTCTCTGCCTCACTATGAGTTTGCAGCTTTTAATTTATAAAGAAAATAATATCCTGAGACAAAGTGGTGCTTGAACAAAAAAGGTGTGACAAAATCATTACAAAAATCATTGTTAATATTGCTGGGGTTCTATGTCCTGGAGATACTAGGCTGAACCAACTGAGCAAATAGAAAAGTATTCACTAGCTCATTGAATGAGAACCATCATATAAATAAGAGGGGTATTAGGTTGTTTCTAAGTACTCACAACTCTATAGTCTTGACTCTGACCCAGAATACAATGAAAACCATCAGGGTTCTAGAATCTAGGATATTTCTTATTGGCCTTCTGTCATTATGGCAACAAAATATCCTGAGTCTGTAAGCCAAACTATTGTTTGTGTAGTCACATACTCACTAGCCAGTGAAGGAGGAATCTATACTTACAGGGAAATCAGAAATAGTAGAACCAAAAAATCTTATGTCAGTTAGTGTTAGCCCAAGTACAGGCTGCAGATTCAAGTAGAAGTTAAAGGAATGGAAGCCTATTCCCAGCAGGTTCTGAGAGCTAGAACCACTCAGAAGTTCAGCGATTCCTGAGGCAGAATACCTTTCCTGTAATGAAGGGGGACACGCCTGAGAGACTCCCACAGGGTGGCAACTAAAGACTTTTTACCCTTAAGGTTTCTATTGAAAGGTTGTTTTGTACAATAATTGATGAAATTGGGTTCCATTTTTATTACGAAAAGAAAATGACAGGAATAATACAGTGAAATCCAGAATAAAAATTGGGCTTATTAATATCTAATCATTAATTCTTGAACTGGAGATGAATTTACTTTGTGATCTCAGTTTGGAGGAAGGTAATTCATATAGAATTTAATAATATAGAACTTAAAGAGATTCAAACAAAATATAAAGAAACCACATATTTTATTGCCGTAGTGAAAATGCCAGCATCAAGAAGTGTCCAGAGTGCTGTCTCAAGGCCAGTATGTGAATGAGATCTATCAGTCTATGCATGTATCTTGCTTTGGAACTAGATATCCTTGACTCATCCCTGTAGCACATTCCCTACTCCCACTCATACCTTTACTTAGTATGAATTTTCCCTTTTATATAGTGGTAGCTTATTCCAGATTTCATTTTACTCTTTTACAGTTACTAAACCAAGGAGATTTAACTGAAAGACGGACATGAGCATGGGTGCTGACTTCTGGAAGAGCAGCTCTCTGATCCCAGAGTGCATATAGTGGGAACAGGTTGCTTATGGCTGATGATCTGCCAGAACCAAAACGAATCTGTGAACAAGACCCCGCTTTCCCTCTGTTCATCTTCCCTGGCATGGAAGATGAATGCAGGAGAGCTTCTCTTCAGACTACCATCTGATCCAGGCAAGGAAGAAGCAGTGAATGTGAGCTGGGTAACTGTACCTACCTCACTTCTCACTGCAAAATTTTGGGATGGCCTTCTCCCAAAAGTGAATTTGATTATGTGCTGGCTGAAGTTTCTCAGTATGACTGTTGAGAGGAGGTTTTCCTTTGAAGAGCTTTCATCACAGACTCAACTATCTTTTCACATGGATGAACCAAGTCCTGCCACCAACCATAAAACTTCACCAAGAAGTTGACCTTTCAAGATGCCTTGTTGCTTTGGAGAAGGGAGTGATGTCAGTTCTGTTTTGACATTCTCCCTTTAGCAACCTGAGTAAGAGACTCTGCCACTGGGCTGCAAATAAATAAATTACTTGAATCCCTACTTGGCCCAGGCTGAGGTACTATGTTGTCCCATACACCTCTACTTGGTCACTTTATTTGTTTATGGAACATACAGTAGCATGTTAAAAAAATTTTTTTTTAAGTTAAAAATCACATGATTCAGAACTTCAATTGTTTTTCCTTTAAATAAATGAACAGCCCAGTCAGTTCTTTGGCTCCTTGTTTTGGACAAATTTGTTTTCTTAGGAGATTCAGAAAGTTCAGTCTTTCCCTTTAAGATAAGGAACTGATTTACCTTTAGGATTACATGCAGGTAAAACAGAACTCAGGAGTCTTGGGGAACATGACATGAACATCATCTCTAGTAAACCCAGATGATAGTTATCAGAGTGTCACTCTGTCATCGCCAGAAGGGACTGTGTCTGAGTCTGGAAAATTGGCAATAACAACAGATACTTTTTCCAGAAAGAAAAAAAAATACATGAGAAAGGTGCTTCTGTTAAGAGTAGGCACTCTTGCTTTCATCCTGTCTACAGCTACTGAGAGAGAATATCTAATTGATAAGAAGAAAAGTATTCCAAAGATCACTTAGTAGTGGCAAATCATGGCTGTTAGAGAAATTTCAATTTATTTAAAATGAACCTCATGCTGATACACACTCAACAGTGGCATATTCTAAACAGATAACAGGAAAAAACTGATGTTTTAATAAAGTAATTATAGTCCTTAATTTGTTAATGACATGTATAATCATCTGTGCTATGTAGATTGAGTTCAAAATGTCAATAGTGCTTAGGTCGAGAAACCCTGTACTAGAAGCTTCAGCCTTGTCATCCCCCTGGTTTTTGTTTTGCCCATCTAATATTTTCAAGTAGTTTTTTAATTTGTTGCCTTCTGTTGAAAACACAGTTGATCTGGCAATTCTGGGCCTGTATTCCAGCAGAGACTCCAGTCTCTACTATTTCCTTCTATCTTACACTCAGCCCATTTGACCGATTTGTTTTCTGACTAGCCCCTGTAGGCATCTGGGCTTGTGCCTTTTTTTCTATTCCTGGAATTTAAGTGTGAGGCACAAAGCAAGAATCCTTGACTCTGATCCCTCTACCCTCAGCTTCTCCACTTTGATTTACTTGAGCCATTCCCTGTTCTCTGCTACTTTTCCGCATTCTCCAAGAGTAGCTGTGACTCAAAATGCAAGTTTTTGCCTGCCTTGATTCAACCCCAGGTTAGCTGCTTAATATTACTGAAAAGCAGTAATTTTAAGTGTACTGATTAAGAAAGTGATTTGAGATTATCTAGCAATTCATAACACAGCTCCTCCAGTTCTTTCTTGGGGCTTGTAGGCTCTTCTAGAGATTCTTCTAAATCCTGCTGTGGATTTCTGGTGCTGAGTTTTGTAGTTTCATGAGTGCTGCAGAATAAATTAAAGCATTATGAAATACAATTTTTAATTAAAGCATTATGTAAAGCTTAAGGATGGTCTCAACATTTTCATTATTTTATATGGGGTGCAAAGGGAAATTTCTAGGCAGAAAATGGGGATAGAAACTAGGGGAAGGGGCCATTAGGACTTAAGAAGCAAAACAAAATTGAAAATAATGGTGATACTATGCTTTTCTCCCTCTGACATAGGCTCTCAATGGAGGAGGTGGTGCTAATGAGGTACTTTTAAAGAGTGCTATAAAAGCAGTTGTATCATTTTATGTGAAATGAAAATATACTTGATTTTTTCTTCAAAAGTGGACTGGAAATACTTTGATGGCATTGGAACTGGAATGCAAAAATGATATTTCAAATATTAGGAATCTGAACCTAATACACAATGGTTATATTTTATTCACAACTGTACTTCTCTCCAAATTCAAATGTGATACTTAGACATCTCTGGATTAGTATTCTGTAAGTACAGAATTGTGATCTCAAAATATGAGTGGCTGTTCTAAAGATTCCTCCCAGTGGCACCTTAGGGAGCTACAGGATGACAGCATCTCAGATTACCTGGGATAATCATGGCCTTCTGACTGTCCCTTCCACTGTGTAGCCCTGGTGCCCTGACCCTTGTTCTTCACAAAGTCTTCATCCAGCCCAGCTTGCTTCAGGGTTTCATGATATCGCTGTTCTGCTCCTTTCCTGGCAAGGTCCTGTGGAATGGAATTTAATGTCCTGTAGCTGTCTTGTGACTTACTTGGTAATTCTAAATTGTTTAATCTATATCCTTACTGCTCACCATACCACCTCTCCACTAATGGGCAGAGATTTGCATGAAAATTACTTAGGGCTTTGTTTTCAAGCCTTAAAGTGCATAGGAACTACGTGGAGATTTTGTTAAAATGCAAATTCTTATTTGGTAGGTCTCAGATGAGGCCAGCAATTTTGTGTCTCTAACAGTCTCAGGAGATGCCAGCTGTTGATTTAGGGAGCCACACCTTTAAGAAGCAAGGACTTAGATTTTTGGAAGTCCAAGTGAGACCCAGATGAAAATGATGGAATAAAAACTGAAGATTTAAAAGCAACCAAGCCATCCTTAGGAACACTAAAATATAACAAAATAAGCTGCAGTAGTAGGACTTTTAACAGGATAGATAGCCTGCATGTGGACCAGAAAAAGGTTATTTTTTTAAGTGTTTGAGAGCAAAATCATATAGAATACTGAAAAATCTGTTGAGATCTGAGTGTGAGCTTGCTTGAAAAAAATTAACATGAAGAGGAAACGTCAACATGAGAGATTTTGGACATGCAAATTGATAAGTAAATGTGACAGTCCATTGTGTGACAGGTAGATGGACGGGAAGGCATGGACCCAGGAAGTGCCTAAAAAATGCACTAGTCTAGAAGATGGAGATAATGCCCAGCAATTGGAACCAAGTCACTAGGGAACCCCAACTTTTGTCTTGAAACTCTGGAGAGGAGAGGGACCCATGGAATTTGATGTAGCCCAAACCTACTTGGGCTGTTGGCTTTTCTAAGGCTGCTCAAGTAGCTCCAGAGCTTCCTTAGGGAGGTCTCAACTGAGTCGAACTCCCTAAAAGTCTAGGGAACATCTTAAAATGATTCTTCCAAGCCTGAAAGGCACTTAATCTGGAAGGGGTCTTGTGGGATGCTTGTGAGCATCCCACCCTATGGAGATCTATAAATGTGCCACAGCTCTAGAGGCTGCGGCTGCCCAAGGGACCAGCACTGCATGATGTCTTCTCAGCACTATGAACAGTGGCTCCAGGCAGCAGAAAAGACTGGATTTTCAGTCACATTAGTGAGTTAAAGATGTTCTTACTAACAGCCAAACTGTCACTGTGTCTGGCATCTAACCCTACCCTGATTCAACTGAAAGCCAGACTAGTGAAAACCTGAGGAAGTGAAATCTCTCTCTATAGATGCCTTTGGAATCTAGTCTTGGATATGTTTTGGGGAAAGATGGTACTAATAAAATAGGCCCAATTTAGAATCTTTCTGCACCTCAAGGAAATGTTTAATACTCAGATATTGTACTGTTTCATGATTTCTAAGAGCCTTTTCATCTAAGAAAATGATGGTTTAGTGTTACCTTGGTAACTTGTTCAAACAGATAGGGCCTTGTTTGTAGTCTCTTCTTCATTTCCTCCAATTCTTTCTTATACTCTTTTGCTCTTTTACGGTCATTGTTCCTGGAATTAACAAGATTTAAAAAGTGAATTGTCTTTTTCCAATCCAGAAAACCATTCTAGTTAAGCAGAGTAACTCCCAAGGACATCGCAATCCTAACTGTGCCTAGCAAAACCCATGACCTTGTGCAGTTATAGGAGCCTACCTACCTAGTAAGTCCATTTTGCTGTTTTCAAGCCCAGTGATCTGTTGGATCCCAAAGTCACCCCTTTGACACAGGGAGGACACTGACCTGTTTTCTTTCAGCTTTGTTTTGAACACCTCCTCCAGGCTTTTATGGGGATCCATGGCTTTTGCACGCAAGGTCACGGATTTAGACATTGCTTGACACTTCTTTTTGTGCATCTCCAACCACTGAGTACTCTCATCTGCTTTGTCCTTTTTTTCAAGAGAACTTCTAAAGTGAGGAGGCAGAAAGAGACTATAGATGACCAACTTGGGTATATTTAAAAGCGATGTCAGTAAACTCTGCAAAGTTGGTGGTTCCTATGAACGGGGTGGATAATTTATCTCCCTAGCAGTTCAGACAGATTGAGATTCTGGCATTAAGTGCACAGGCACATAATGTCTTCCCAGCATTCTGAATACGTGATATTCTACCCCAGGAGAAGTTCATTAATTGAACTGAAAAACAGGTGAGTTAAAACATTCTTACTTAAATAGCCAAACATGCAGGCTTCTTGCCTATCTGGAAACAAAATACTAATAGCTACCATTTGCAAAAAGCCCACAAGTCCTTTATATCCACTTTCTTATGTAATCCTCACAACTGCCCTGTGAACTAATAACTATAAGCTCCCTTTATATACGCAAGGAGATGGAGCCTCAGAGAGGGTAAAGCACTTGCCTAAAGCTACCCAGCGTGCCAATGGAAAAGCCAGGATTAGAACCAGGGTATCATTACCATCTGTCCTTGGTGTATAAACTGTGCTATAAACAGTGGGCTGGAAGGTGCCTGGGTTCATGGTCCTTTGGGAAAAAAGTCTGCATTTCCACGAAGACCTAGAAATGGACCTTGTTCGATGTACAGATGATTTAGCATCTAGTTTGTGTAAATATTCTACAAGTTACTCTAGAGAGTTCTATCTCCTCTATCCCCCTCAAAAAACCAAGACTCTTGCATTTAGAAATTTACATTCAAATCGACAGATTAGGAAGAAGGGCATGAAAATTTAATCTGTCAATAGGTCAAATGCCCTATTGGTAGGAGGCAGCTGTAGACATCCCCTAAAGGTGGGCCAGCTCCTGGTTCATGAGACCTATCTTATTGGAACCTCCAGATAATGAGGCATTTAGCCTTGATTTAGTAGCTCTATGAAATGTGAGAAAAAAAGAGACCATCCCTTGGATTCTAAATACATTTCTACAGTCCCTGTTGTAGGTCTTAAAGGACCACACAGGTTCTGTGTACTCTTTTGGGAGCCCCACAGGAAGGCACTAAGATCTCTGCTCACTTTGGCTCAGAGGCTTGGTGGAAGATCTCCAGCTGGCTCCATGAGAATACCATGACAGGGTCAGTTGAGTTAAAGAGTGAAAAGTAAGGAGGCTCCTGATTCCCAACTGACTTCTGATTGTTGCCCAAGATCAATCTCAGAGAATCTCAAATATGTGCAATGGATGCCTCATCTTCTCTGTGGCAGGGTTAGCCACCTGTCATCATGCTTCTCTGAATTCCTGTCCCTAATGGCTCCTTTTACTCTCACGTATGGATCTTCACCCATATTGTTCTGTCTAAAATCTTTCCCGCCTTTGGCTCATTCCTCTTTTCTTCATGATTCACCTTAGACATCTATTATAAGAGACCCCTGCCCCAGGCTACACAGTGCCTCCCACCCCCTCCCCCAGTCCCTTATATTCCCTCATCATTGAACTACTCACAAAATATGGTAATTGCTTGTTTTTCTATATTTCAGACTAGATATTAAACTATAGGTTCTATAAGGTTCCTCCAACCTTAACATCACACCTGGTACAGAGTAAGCCCCCCATGAATATTTGCTGAATGATGGCTAGGTGTTCTCCAGTACAAGTGTGGAGGGCCACATGTATTCCTGTCCTGGTCAGAGAATTCTCTTCCACCCCTAAGATCTTTCTGATAATAGGAAAGTAGGTCCAGCAGCAGGGTAGTTTGAAACATCATTTGGGCCAAGATCCGAGCATTATGCAGCCTGACCACTCACCTGACTGCAGATTCCCTCTTCCTGGTGGCATCTGTGATGTGCACAGGGAGGGTGTTGGCAGAGAGGGAAGCAAGGCCACTCAGAGAATGACTCCTTGGCCGGGGAGTGGCAGGCGACTGTGGAGAATCCTAGAGGAAATGAAGGCTGGTATTGGTGCGACGGCATGTATGATTTGTTTCTATCTTAACTAGGAATTAATTTCAGTGAAGGACTAGTCTGAGAATCTTTTATCCTGAGATTAAAGCAGAGAGTAATGAGATCTCAAATTTAGTAACAGGGACAGACTTAGATATCAGTCCTAAAGATTTTAATCAAATGAGAAGAGTCCTTTGGAACTGGTATAGGGACACAACAGTTGATCTGAACTCCCTGCCTCCCAGACCTGCTTGACCTTATTGAGAGAGGAAAGGAAAGGAAGTATTCTTGTGACCTTAAGTTTATAGGAATTGTGGTACTGCAGATCTGATTATAGCTGAACCAGTGTTTAAAAAGAATTACAATAGAAATGTCATGAGAAGTGCCTTCCATTGAGACCTGGCCTATACCTGGATTTTGGGCCTCGGCCTCTGACCCTCCACCAACTGCCTGGACTCTCACCCTCCTCTCTCCAGCAGCGGCAGCTTCACAGGGCCGCTGAGTGCTACGCAGGCTGGCGGTTCTCAACAAGAAGGGCTTGTTGCGAGTCACCTCCCGGGTGTTCCTTCTCTTTGCAGCTCTTCTCTGAAAGGCCTTGTAAAGGGCCTCATAGTCAGGGACGGCAGGATTCACCCGAGGCTGGAATCCAAAGTTAGTCTGCAGAAACCCGAGCTTTTCCTCTGAGGTTCGGGTGGCTGTGCGAGGCTGTGGGTCAGCCCGGCGACTGGAGGAGGTGATAGGGGAGGAGGCCATCTGGAGCATGTCCAGGGCTCTCATCTGGATGCGAATTTTCCTAAAGAGCTCAGCTTCTGTGGAGAAAAACCAGGGTGGTGGTGGGTGAGAAGGAACCAAGACTCATACTGAAAAGTCTGGAATACTTCCCTCTTTTATATACTAGTCACAGTGTGCTGGAGCCAATTGTTAACTTTTCAGGAATTTTGTGAGCCAGTTGATATCATGTGGGAAGCCTGAAATTGGCCGTGATAGGTTATTTATACCACAGAAAACGGCAAATCAGCTTGCCTTTTTTTTTTTCCTTTTTTGAGAGTTTCTTAATAAATGTTGGCTAGGACAACACCATATGCCAAGCAGGTTGCAGAAGCAGCTGCCATTCACATTTACTGAACACTTTCTATGGTTCCCTCTTCAGAGACAAAGCAGGAGGAATGGGCCAGTCAGTGGCTCCTCTCCCAGGTTTCCTTGTCTCAGAGAAAGGCCCCACCATCCACCAGCTGCCCAGGCCCACTGCCCAAATCATTCCTGACTCTTCCCTCTCATCTTATCAGTCACATGTTCCACTGCCGCCTCCTCTTTAACCTTGCTCCAGTCCAGCCTCTTTTCATCGTCCCTGCTACTAATTTCATAATTTCTCAACTGAATTTTTGAAATAGCCTCCTGTTACATCAACATCTTCCAGTCTTGCCCCTTCTCCTTTAATTATTTCCACAGTAATCAGTGATCTTTCTGAACAGCTTATCTGATCAGGAGCTTAAAATGCTTCAGTGGCTTCCCAAAGCCCTTGGAAGGGAGTCTGAACTCCCTCCCAAGGTCTGTAAGCCCCTAGGTCTGGCCTGTGCTTGCCTCTCCCTCCCAAATCTCCTTCTTCTTTCTTCCCTCTACCTTTCCATTCCTTGAATGTGCTCAGCTTTCTCTTACCTCCATGCTATATCTCTGCCTGGTACACTCTTCCTCTGCGTCAAATCAACCACATCTTATCCTTCAGGGTCAGCCTCAGTGCTCACTTTCTCTAGAGACCTTCCCTAAATCTTCCGATCCCTATTCCAAACACTAATTAGGCCTATTATATGCTTCATAGGAACCCCAGGCTTTCTCCTTTCATCTTTGCAAATAACTCAACGGATTTGCAATTATTTGTCCATTATCTGTCTCCCTCCCATGTCCACAAACTCAATGTCTGTTTGTTCACCTAGAAAAGTGCCTGCGTCTCTTAACTGAGCTACACTTCTTGAAATGAGTATCTCAACAGGATGAGGGAGGGGTGGTGCTTTCCTCAGGGGCAGCTGGCTAGTGGTGGCACTGGCCTAAACTGGTCCTTGGATGTCTCACTGGTTCTCTGCTCTCATATCTGTGCTGTCACAGAAGCCTTCATATCCATTCACTGAGAAAGAGGTCAACAGGACAAACCGGGGTGCTGCAGGACCTCTCCTCACTCCTTACAGGGCTCCCGCCTTGTGTATATAGACTCAGCCCTACTCCGTGGCCTGCAGGTTCACCTAAATAGCTCATTTCTAAGCCAGGCTGACCCCTGAGCCTGACTAAATTCCCATAGTACCTCTTGGTATCCCCACGCAGGAGGCAGCAAGGTGGCAAGGATGTCTTTACCTTGGAGTTTATCTCCAAGGGCTGGCTCCAGAATGGACTTGGGGATCCTTCTGGTGGCTTTCTGTTTGGAGACCTTGGTCTTAGCAGCAGCAGCTAATTCCCTTTGTTGAGCGGCTTCCTTTCGTTGCTTATCCTTCTCCAGGAAGCTGAAGGGTTTCAAGGAAGAGAGGAGCAATTCCTTCCTCTTCTGGATCCCTGCCCGCCTTCGGGCCTCATTGCGCTCCATGATCTCCCGGTAGAGGGGCAGGAAGACATGCGCAGGCACAGGCTGTGCCCGGAACTGCCGGTGGCACTCAGCCTCCTCCTGGCCTTGCTTCTGGGCCTGCTGCCTCTCATGCTCAAAGGAGGCAGGTGAGGCCAGCCACTGGGCCTTTTTCCGGGCCTCGCGTAGTGTCATACGGAACGGCTGAGGGACAGTGATGGATGATGCCCAGGAGCTGATGCTTCTGTGCTGAGAAGGAGGCCTGGAGCCTGAGGGTGGCTGGGACTGATCCTTGGGAATGTTGGAGGGAAGGCTGCTCAGGGAGCTGCAGCGTCTTGTGGAGACACACCTGGGGTGGAAAAAGCAGCTCTGTGTGTGGAAGACAGGGAAGCCAGGAGGCCTGGCTCCTCCGAGATCCTCCTCCCCACTCCGCCCTTGTCCTCCCTTCCAGCAGGTTGCTTCTAGCTTCTCGTCCTAACATCATAGGCCTCTAAGCCTTTGCCTCCCTCAACCGGGCCTCCCTCCTTCCCTCAGGCTATCTAGTGGTCTTAGTAAAAAGTCTCTTCTCCAAACTGATCCAAGAATTGCCACTTTCCATTCTGATATTTTCATATTAGGGAGAGAACAGCACAATGGAGCAGAGCAGGGTTTTAGGGTCAGAGAGAGTCAGGTTAGAACCTTGCTTCAAACAATTACCAGCTGTGTGACCTTGAGCAAGGTTCTCTTGGAACCTTAATCTCCACACCTACAAAATGGCAAAAATAATACCTACTTACAGGGTTATTAGGAGGAGAATATAAATATTAAATGAGATAAAATACACATATAAATACCAGGGATTGGCCAAGGTAAATGTACCTTGTTGCCATTCTCAGGGAGGCAGTGTGTTTGGGAAAGGCATTCGTTTAATCAGTTCCAGTGATTCAGATGACTAATGGTTACCTAAAGTGATTTAGGACTGCTGGGTAGAAATCAGAACAAATGTTTGGATCTGAAAGCAAATTTTGAACTGGTGCCTGCATAAGTGGCAACTTGCAGAAGTGGTCTTTGCTTTACTCAGGAAGAACATGACTTGTCAGAGTTGTGCAGTGAAGCAGCTGTTGAACTGCAGTGCCTTACCTTGGAGATGGGGTATACTGAACCTGCAGCTTCCTCATGCCTTTGTCTTGGAAGAAATTCTTTAGGTCCTCATCATCTTCAGAGAAGTTATCATCACTGTCTGGGTCAGAATGATAAAGAGATTCCAACAGGCACCACATGTTTTTTTGCTTTAGTACTTGCAAGGTCTCATAAGTGCTCCCAGTTGAGTCAGAGGAAGTAGAATCTGTTTCCTCTGGGCTGAGGAACTCATCAAGTTTGCCAGCTCTGGGCAAAACAAGGACATCCCCAGATAGCTCCTCTTCTGCCTCTGTGTCTGAGGAGGATTTGGGGGGAAATACCTAAAAAGAAATAGAACAGACTAAAGTCAAACATAATTCCAGATTTATTTGAGACATAACTTCAATTCATTTTGAATAAGCCTCTGTATATTAGGGACTGAGGAGAAACAAAGAAAATTAAGATGTGTCCCTTGCTCTAAAGCAATTTCATAAATTGGTATATGGGGTATACTTGGTTGAAGGTATCAACCCCAAGAAAGAATATACCTACCAAGAAGGACTTTTTGTGGTTAATTTGGCTCAAATTAATTAACACAGTATAGCAGCCATTGCTTATAGAGGTCCCTCATGCACACTGCATATCAGGGAAAAGCTGCAAACTGAGCTGCCAGTCACCTGTATTGTGTTTCTGACATCTGAGTTGACCTTTATAATAGACCTCCTAGGTCTATAATTCAACCATTGGACTGAAGACCTACCCTGTCCAACTGGAGCTCTGCAATTATATTCCATTTGCATATTTTCTGACCAATCAGAATATGTGGAGTCTCTGGACCAATCAAACTGTGCAAAGCTGGATTCCTCATCTACATGAAAATGGATCAATCAGGAACCAGGGGGCAGGCACTCTTCTCTATATAAGCCAGCCTTGTCTCTGCCTCAGTCAAGTGCCCTGGCTATGTTTTCCAGGTTTGCAAATTGAGCTGTAATACCTGAGCTGCAACCCTGGGACTGTTTCACAACTGAACTGTTTTACTAAATGAAGTCTCTCCTGTACTCTCCTGCACCCCAAATCAGATACTCTTGTTGGCATTGAATTGGCAGACGTGACCTTTGATTGACAAAGGACAGAAAAGAGAAACAAAGACTCAGTGCTGGGTCCCTACTTCACGCAGTGATATGGCAGCATTTGCAGAGTACCTACTCGGCACCATGCATTTAGCTCCCTGCACTCCAGGAATCCTACCCATGACCTTGGCCACACTCTGGGCCCTACACCTACTTGGATTTTACCTACTTGTTGCCAATCTTCCCCTGTCTACAACTCTGCTTTCCTCATTTTGTAGCTCATTTCCACTCTGTCACTGGGAATGGATAATTAGCAGGAGAGACAATGTGGTCTAGCTGAATGAGCAATGTCCTAGAATATAGGAAACCCAATTGCATTTAAATACTCCATATAGAAAATATTTATTGGATGGCTAATGTGCACTAGGCATTGAGCTGAGAACAAGACAAGCAAGGTCCCTACTCTCATGAAGCCTACATTCTAGTGAAGGAAGATAGATAATATAAGATGATAATAAATTCAATGAAAGTCATAAAACTGTGAGACTAGAGTGATGGAGTGGATATGGGAAGCTTTTCTTATATGAAAAGCCCATCAAATAAAAACTTTATGTATATAGCTGTATGTAGCTATATAGAGATATATTATGGTACATGTGTATACATGTACTATAATCAGTTAGGTTTATTAATTTGCTGCAATAAACCATGGAAAACCATAGAGAACTTGGGAGTGGGGTAGCTTTCAGTAAGAGGGGAGGTGAAGGGCTTTTTTTTTTTTTTTTTTTTTTTTTTTTTTTTTTTTTTTTTTTTTTTTTTTTTTTTTTTTTTTTTTTTTTTTTTTTTTTTTTTTTTTTTTTTTTTTTTTTTTTTTTTTTTTTTTTTTTTTTTTTTT
>PVKZ01000730.1:254685-389338 GCA_004027375.1 Macroglossus sobrinus | reverse complement strand
TCAGGAGGGCACAATTTAGTAAGTGGGTGATGGAACAATTTTTATTCAATAGGTGACAAGAACAAAGTGGGTCTGGGTAAGTAACTGGTAAGTAGCATAATCACTTAGAAGAAGCGGGTGTTAGTCATTGTACAGGTATGGTGTGGCCATGTGAGAAACTGTTTTCTGCTGATCTTGCTGCTGGTCTTACCTGTGTCTATTACAGTCTGAGTTGTATTTTCTGAGTCCTTGGCTGACTTTTACTTTCTCACTGTGGAGGAGTTTCAGAATGACACCTGACTGATTAGAAGGAGCCAGCCTTGCTAAAATCTGGGATAAGGGGATTCTGGGTTCAAAGAACAGCAAAGGCCTTGAGGCAGCGACCTAAGGCTAAAATAAACTTGACTCTTGGAGAGGCAGAAAAAGGGCCAATGAGGCTGAAAGACAGTGGTATAAGATGTCCCTAGAAAGGCAGGCATGGTGCCAGGATGGGACTCTAGAGGATGACTGATTGCAGCTGGAAACCAGTTGGGGGCAGGCTGCTGTAGGCCTCCAGGTGACACCTGGAGATGATGTTACTAGGTTCTCTAAGGTCCAGCTCTAATACTGAAAAAAAAAAAAAAACACTGGGTTCTGAGTCAAAGGTATGTATGTGCTTTAGCCCTCACTCTGCTAAGGAAGAGTGTGTAATCTTAGGAAAACTTCTTTTGTTAAAGGCCTTTATTGAGATATAATTCACATACCACAGTTAATATAATTCAACATACTATAAAGTATACAATGAGTTTTAGTATATTCAGAGTTGTGTAACTATCACAATTTTAGAATATTTTACTCACCCCCAAAAGAAACCCCATGCCATTTAGCAGTCACTCCCTATTTTCCTTAATCCTCCCAACCTTTCCCCACCTCACCTGCCTCCTCACCCCCCACACTCCCTCAGCTCCAACCCTAAGCAATCATCAATTTACTTTCTGTCTCTATGAATTTTGGGGCACATTTCTTAGTCTCTCTGTGCCACAGTTTTCTGTACAAAGTGAAGACAATAGTCGTGCTAGGGTAGCTGAGAGGGTAAGCAAAAAGTGAGGGTCATTGCTATAGTTCTGTGACGAGTCTGACAAAAGGCTGTAGCGTTTCAGGCCCAGAGTCCCTAAATGCAACCAATTTTAATCCCACACGGGACACGCCCCTGATGTCTTTTTCCAAGGCAACGGCAAACAGTTTCTTCTCTTACGGATTCCATTCCGGGGCGCAGCCTTTATTCCACCCGTTCTCTTTCCCTTCTCACCTGAAGGTTTCGAGGGCTGCCAGAGGCTCCGGCAGGACTTCCCACGGTCATCTTCTCAGCTGGGCAGAGACAGAAGCCGCTGCGCTTAGCTACGCAGGTCAGGTTCCGCCCCTTCCTAGCTTTGGGCTCTGATTGGCTCCCAGGCAGATGCATGAACCATTCTCCTTCCCAGGGAGATTCCAATCCATCCCGCCCATGGAAGCAAGGATCGTTTTCTGATTGGTGTATTCTCTGTGCATGTTTTATTTCCGGTTCTGAGGCCGAGAGGCTGAGGCGACAGGTAATAGGGCTCTGCCCCGGAAGTGCTACCCAAGGTGGACCTAGCAGACTGACAAGCACGGTGTAGGTCCGCACCATGGCGGCTCTGCTAGCTGTGAGCAGGTGTGGGGCTGTACCTATAGCTGCCCGGAAAGGCCCGCAGGTCTCCTGCCGGAGGTGGGCCGGCGCACAGGCAGACACCGTGTACGATGTGGTGGTGTCGGGTGGAGGCCTGGTGGGCGCCGCCATGGCCTGTGCTTTGGGTAAGCGCATCTCCAGGCTAGTAGTGGTGGGAATTGGAGGAGAGTGAGAACCGTGGGAGTCCTGGCACTGTTTTCCCAAAGTCTGAGCCTTGTGGATCTTATGGTTCATTCCCTGCTCAGAGGAGCCCCAGTACCCCAGGGCAAGTGTTTGGTTCTTCTGGGTTCCGAAGGGTCAAAAGTGGGAGGGACCTTAAGAGTTCTTCCAATGACACACAGGAAAACAGACCTGCTCAGGGTTATTTAGTTATGGGCACAGTTGGAAGTAATCATACATGCTTGAATTGGGCTAGCCGTTTTTTTAAAAAACAACTTCCTTGAAATATTTGCATATCACAAAGTTCACCCATTTAAAGCATACAACTTAATGGTTTTTATTATGTTCACAGAGTTGTGCAGCCATCACCGCAAATTTTAGAACATTAAACCCTCTTCTAAAAGAAACCCAAACCCATTAGCAGTCAGGTGCTTTTCCCCCCTGTCTTAGTTCCAGGCACCATATATTTGATCCCCTTTACCCTTTCTACTTCCACCCCTTTCCTCTGCTAACCACTAAACTGTTGTCTATGACTTTTTAAAACATAATTATCAATTATTGAGCACTTACTATGGATAAGCATATTTTAAAGTATTTTGCATACACTTATTTAATCTTCATAATCTTGATTGTAGATTGTGCAGATAAGGAAGTTAAAACTCAGAAAGGTTAAGTAACTTGCACTCAGAAGTCGATAACTAGGAGACACAAAGCTTTTTTGAGACAGACAAAAGTCACTGTTAGGTATACACACCCTTGAATCCTGACAGCCATTTTGGTTGTGCTTACTGGTAAATGGACCAAAATAGTGGTTCTTAAGTTTGAGTGCATTTAAGAATCACCTGGGTTGTTTTGTTTTGGCGTTTTGAATAACTAACACAGACACATCTATAAAATTAGGATTTTTTTTTTTTTGGAATTTTTGAATTTTGAAATACAAAGGGTATAGGGTATACAGTATACAGCATGTAAAGACTTCTATTTTTGATTGTTAACCACCCAATTCTCCTTGAAGGTAGTTATTGTTATCAGTTTGTGGGGTATATTTTAAAAACGAGGATTCAGGGTTCCATGTCCAGTGACTCAGGTTCAGTTTGTCTAGGTGGGGCGTATTACTAACACATACCTCCAGAGATGGATTCAGGGGATCAGAAGACCACACTTTGAGAATGAGAAACACTGGGAAGAACTTAACTGTCTTGTAATGACTTTACCTCTTGGCTTTATACAATTCTGTATGATAACATACCCGAAAAATTTTCAATCTTACTAAAACTTTAGTGTTAATGTTTAGTGTTTTGGAATATTAACTTTTTTTTCTTGCTATTTTGTTCTTTTTCTTACCCTCTTCCCCCATGCCCCAAGGAGAGAAAGCAGCAATTCTTTAATAAACTCGAAACAGAGAATTGTATTGTATATATTTTTGCCTCTTGAACATAAGTATAAATTCTTAAAGTCAAGACCAACTTTAAATAGAAATTACTACACAGAATTCTCTGTGTAAGTTTACAAAAGAAAGATTACGTACTGAGTACACCAGGTTGTGAGAATCACTGCTGTAAGTGCCAAAATTGCCAAACTCAGATTTACAGAAGAAACACACACTTGCTGATTTCCTTAAAAAGCACAGAGAAAATACTGAATGTTAGAACATGGAAGTTGAGGCTCTGGGAAGTTTGGAAATTTTTCATGCAATTTATTCAATGAGCAAGCCTCTGTTTTTTTCTGTACAACAGTTGGGACTGAACAATGTAAGACGGAGACTGACCTTGGGCAAATCCTGTCGTGTGGGTGGGTGTGGTGTGGGAATTTTCTCCTGTTGAGTTAAGTGACCTGTTTAGGATTTTATGTCTGCTAACATCTCCCCTCAGTCATGATAGCATGTATCCCAAAGACTATATATAAACTTTGTCAATAGTTTATATCTCGATTGACCATACTTTATATTTCAATATCCACTTAATTTTAGACAGATGTTTTAAAAGTGAAAAATTTCCAGTAGGCTCTTCATATTGCCCCATACATCAATTATTTTTTCCTTGATACTTCTCCAAACTCATATTTTATCTTTTAGGTTAAAATATATATATATATTTCCCTCTTATATTGTTATTCACAAATTATTTACTCTTGTATCTTTTCTCAAAATTCGTTTCTTAAAATGTTACATTAAATAGCTAAAAAATAAAATGTTAAACCTGGCTATATTTTATAATGTGTTTGGAAATCTAATTCTTTTACTGTTAGTTTCCTGGTCTCTTGTTGAACAAAAATATTTACGAAAACATTGAGTATCTACTTTGTGGATTAAGGAGGTCCGGCATTTGCTGCTGGAGAGGTTAGCCATGAGAAAAAAAATGGTTCCTGTCCCCCAGAAATTTAGAATCTAGCAAAAGAGAAAGATTTGTAAATAATCAAATTAATTAAAAGCTCCTCTAGAACAAGCAACCGAACTATTCTGAGGAGGAGGTTTGTGGTATGAAGAACACTTCGTGGGAGAAGTGAGGCTTGAGTGAGTAGGATCTGAATGTGGAGTGGCCACTGCTAGATCAAAGTTTAGGGATGTGATGGACCAGAAAGCAGTCCTCTCTCTGCAGAGCGTAGTCCCTGCTCCCATCCTCCAATGCTAATTACTGTGATGCTGTCATTCAGCTGGGAGGCGGGGGCGAGGAGGAATCTGGTAATCCTATTAAATTTTTTTTCCTTCTTTCTTGGCAGCAGCAACTCACTGCTTATTTCCCTCCCCATATCTTTCTCTGAGACACTGTGGAGGGGCTGACTGTAATGTGCCATGGAAACCCAGTAACAGAATCCCCAAGTCCCCTTTTCATTTCCCTATACAGATGTTTTAGGACCAGATTTGTAGGCACAATTGATGTATTTTTGTATTCTTTTTCTTTTACAGACTTTAATTCTTGATCCTTGAATAATCTTGGGACCACAATGCGTTTTGCTTATTAGCTACATTTTTGTTGAACAGAATTTCTAATTTTCAGTGACATAATATTTTGAAGATTGGAACTAGCTGGTGTGTAAATACTGTAGTTTTACTTTTTTAACTTTATTCTTCCCTTCTAGGGAATTCCACTGGCTCAGTGTGGAATCAGCTGTTATTTGCTTCTTTGTACCTGGTGGGTTGGACTCTGGTCCTGAGAAGCCTTCCAGTGCTGGGCAGGGTGTCTTGCATGGCCGAATTGGCTATGTTATTGCTTAGGAGTCTGCATGGTGTTTCCTTTTTGTGTGCTGGGTAAGACATTTGTATCCTAAGGGCTAAGGAATTAATCTGTTGCTTCTCTTAGAAATGAAAAATAATAAATTTTGATTTTCCTAAAATGATATAAAATTTTGCTTTTTTTTTTTTTTAAAGGGTATGATACTCACTTTCATGATAAGAAAATTCTGTTGCTAGAAGCAGGTCCAAAGAAAATATTGGAGAAATTGCCAGATACTTATAGCAACCGGGTCAGCTCCATTTCCCCTGGCTCTGCAACTCTTCTCAGTAGTGAGTAGAACATCCTTTCTCATAGAACCAATCTCCTTTCTCTCTTGGCCTTCCACTGTGTCCCATAGGGCAGAGTCATCAGAGCATCTGGCAAGGAGGGAGCTCACTGAGGTGGGTGTGGACAGAGAGCTGTGGGTTGCTAGTGTAGTGCAGAGTTGAACATGAGGACCCTTGGAATTGTTAATGTGTCAACTCCCAGTCTGAGGAAGACATCTTTGGACCATGTGGGTCCATCATGTAGACTTCATTTATTGGGTTATTAGGAATTGGTGGAACTGAAAGTACAAACTAATTATGACCATTCACTTCCAGTAGCAGCATCTTCTTCATTCCCAGAATCGGCCCTCTAGGGAGCTAGGCAGCTTGCGTGATAAATGCTTTGGGGTATAGATGGATGTGTGCACACAGAACCAGTTGTTAACAAATTGCCTTTAGTTCTCTGCCAAATGTTACTCACTCAGGCCATCCTATCTAGAACCACCCTATCTAAAATTAGACTCTTACATCATTCTCTAGCCCCTTGTACTGCTTTATATTTCTTTATTACTACCTGACATTATGTATATATTTTATTACAAATAATAAAGTAGAATTAATAAATGAGAATGTCAGCTGCAGAAGGCTGGAGATTTTGTCTGTTTAGTTTCTCACTTTATGCTCAGTACCTAGAATTGTATCTGGTACATTGTGATTGCTCTATAAATATTTCCTCAATGAGTGAATCTCTTTAGTGCCATGAAGTTAAAAAATAAAGTGTTTGTCCAGAGAATTTGTAACTTTAATAGGATGATTAAGACAATAGGATAATGGATTTTTTTAAAAAATTTCTTCTACTTTAATGTGATTTGACCTTTTGATCATGAAAGCTGGGTCTTTTTTCATGCTATATAATCTGAACCAGGGAACAGAGTAGCTTAGCTCCTATCATCAAACAGGATGGAAGTGGAGAATGTTTCTCTTTTGTGGAGAATACTGAAAACAGCCTCTAACATAGCAAGGTGGAGGGACAAAAGAAGGATGCTCTGGTCTCTACATAGATCTTTTTTTTTTTTTATAGGTTTTGGTGCCTGGGACCACATCTGCAACATGAGATACAGAGCCTTTCGGCGAATGCAGGTGCTTTCTTTATCACTTTGTGGCAGGATACCTTGGTCTGTGTTGTATTAGTTGGGGTCCACATTCTCCATGTTTTCTGTGAATGTGGGAAGAATCACACTTAGTCTAAGGAAGTAGAGGGAAATATTCCCAAGAGAATTTTCTTTTCACCTTTATCCTGTTAGAGGGACTGACAAATTATGATTTTTCTGCTTCTGCACCTGAGAAAGCACTTCTCGGGTTCTGATTAGAGTAATGTTTCCTTTTCCTTGGATTATAATACAGACTTTCCCTTTGTGTTTCCAGGTGTGGGATGCCTGCTCAGAGGCCCTCATCATGTTCGATAAGGATAACTTAGATGATATGGGTTATATAGTGGAGAACGATGTCATCATGCACGCTCTCACTAAGCAACTGGAGGCGCTGTCAGGTGAGGCACCCACCTCTTCTGTCTTCTTTTCACTCTCTGGAAGGTGAACTGCTTTAGAATTTCTTGAGGACTTACTGGAAGAAAGGATCCCTTTTACAGATACTGAATGTCTACCATAAAGAAACATTCCGATAGTTATCTCAGGGTGGTTATTTTTCTTTCTTTTTTTCTTGTTTTTATAGCTTTATTTAGGTGTAACTTAAATACCATAAAACTCACCCATTTTAAGTGTACAGTTCAGTGATTTTTATTATATTTATAGAGTTGTGCCACCATCACCACAGTATTATTTTAGAACATTTCCATCATCTCAAAAGGAAGCCTCATGACCATTTATAATCATTCGCCATCACTTCCCAGCCTTTTGGCTAAGATCAAGTATAGTATCTGTTCTTATCAGTTTAATATAATCATTCCCCTTTCCTGCCCCCAGCTCAACACCGTTAGTCTCCTTTCTGTCTTTTGGGATTTGCCTATTTGGGACATTTCATATAGATAGAATCATACAATATGTATTCTTTTGTGTCTAACTTTTCTCACTGAAGATATTTTTGAGATTTATTCATGTTGTAGCCTATATCAGTACTCTATTATTTTTTATTGTCAGACATATTCCATTATGTGACTGTATTTTGTTTATCCATTCAACAGTTGATGGACATTTGGGTTGTTTCTACTTTTTAACGATTGTCAATAATACTATGGACATTTATTTGTGTACAAGTTTTTGTGTGGACATGTTTTCATTTTTTCTATAGTAGAATTTCTGCTTATATAATAATTTTGTGTTTAGCATTTTCATAAACTGTCAGATTCTTTCAAAGAAGCTGCACCATTTCATTTTCCCACTACCAATTATGTGTGGGTTCCAATTTCTCCACATACATACCAACACTTACTCCCCTCCTTTGTAAAAATTATAGCTATTCTAGTGACTGGAATGGTATCTCTTAGTTTTGATTATATTTTCCTGATGGCTAATAATGAGCATCTTTTCATGTGCTTACTGGCCATTTGTATATCTTTGGAGAAATATCTAGTCAGAATCTTGTTTAAAACTGGATTATTTATCTTTTTATATTTTGCAGTTATGAGTTCTTTATATATTATGGATATAAATTCCTAATATGACATATGATTTGCAGGTATTTCAGGGTCATTCTAAAAAGAAAAAAATTGGAAGCTACTTAAATGCTTTTTGATATGGGATAGTAGTTCATCCATATAGTCTAATTTAGATCTAATATTTAGTTACTTAGAAATATGTCCCATATATATTGGTGAAAAAAGCATGTCATTGGTCCCATTTGTGCAAGTGTGTGTGTGCTGAGTGTGCGTGAGGATGTGGATGCGCATATACATGCTTAAAAAATTGTTTGGAAAGCTATATGGCAAAGCCTTAGCTGTAGCTGTCTATGAGTGGTATGATTAAGAGTGATTCCCCCCTTTTAAACCTTTCTTTGTTCAGACTTTTACAGTGAGCATGTAATTTTTATGATCAGAAAAGTAAAATAATTTCCAGTGTGAAGAAAAACCTTAGGAAATCTAGAACTCATTTGAGCCCATGGTATTCCTCATGGTATTTACTCTGTAAAGCACATGTGTGCTCATTTAAGCATAGAATGAAACCAGAGGAACAGGAACAAGAAGAGGGGAAGAGTGCCTGGTACAGGCTGGTGATTCATTGAAAGCTTTTTTTTTTTTTTTTTTTTTAACACTGATTCATCCCTGTGTTTTTGTCATTCTCAGACTATAGCATCAATCACAGGAGTTATTTATTTATTTATTTTTTTAGGTATTTTCTTGTTTAGGAGTCAAGAACAAGAGACATCTGTCCTGGGACCTTGCTTTAGATTTAATTATGGCTTCATCCTCAGCCTGCATAGGCTGCCTTTCTAATTTAGTTTTCTTTTTCTCTTCTGACCTCCCTAGACCGAGTGACGGTTCTCTACAGGAGCAAAGCAGTCAGCTATACCTGGCCTTATATGCTTCCCGTGGCAGACTCCAGCCCCTGGGTTCATATTACCCTAGGTGATGGCAGCACCCTCCAGACCAAATTGTTGGTAGTTGAAGATTCTTATTTTGCCAGGGGTCTTGCATATCCACATCTTATCCTCAATTCTAGGGCCTCTAGTTTTAGATGTTAGCTATAGTTGATGTTAATTTTAGGGAAAGCTCTTGGTTATAAGGACCAGTACCCACTTAACATAGCTCATGTTAAGATGGTCTTATAAATCCTGTACAGGAAGTAATCTCTTGGACCATCATAAGTCTTGAAATAAAGGACAGCTGGCCTCACAGGGACAGGAACCAGAATGTCAGAAATTGAGGCCGTTCTTTCCCTCTCAAGAGTTCTATCAGTTACTCATCTCCTTGCATCTTCCATTTTTTTCTCTCTGCTCATCAGCTTCCCTTTTTACATGGCAGCCATCCCTCACCTTACATCAGGAACATTTAGATTTAGTGCCTGCCTTATTGCTTTCTAGTTCAACTATCAAGAATTTGGCTGAGTTTAACCTGTGGCTGGCACCTCATGGGTCGTATGTCCAGTTTTGGTCCATTAGCTGAAGCTGAGGTCACATATGTAGGGGATATAGATGAGACAGGCATGATGAAAAGTTGCCTGCTACAGTTAGGCTTGCCAGCAGTTGGAACTAGAGAAAACTTTAGGGGGCAGAGACAAACTTCTGGAACAGTCTCATTTACTAAAAGTTGTAAGGCTTAGCAGGCTCTTAATCTCCATGCAGATTGGTGCAGACGGTCACAACTCAGGAGTACGGCAGGCAGCTGGGATTCAGAATGTTAGCTGGAACTATGACCAGTCTGCTGTCGTGGCTACTCTGCATTTATCGGAGGTAAATCCTGAGTCCACCATCGCCATCTAGGGACTCTGCTGGTGTTTAATACGTGTACTTCTCACAAGAACTCTTCTTTCCATTGTAGGCCACAGAAAACGATGTAGCTTGGCAAAGATTTCTTCCCTCTGGGCCCATTGCTATGCTTCCGGTAAGAAGTCCTCCTGGCTAGTCTGCTTAAACACATCCAGCTTTCTTTTTAGGACTTCATTTCTTCTCAGCCTTTTTCTGGTTTCAAGTGAATATGCTCAGGCTAGCTTTGTCTCCCCTTCTTACCTTCTTTTATGCTTGAGAGCTCCCAGGAACAGAAGTTTTAGCTCTTAGTATTGATGCTGTTCTTCTGACACAGCTCTCAGACACCATGAGTTCCTTGGTTTGGTCCACATCCCATGAACACGCAGCAGAGCTGGTCAGCATGAATGAAGAAAACTTTGTGGATGCTATTAACTCTGCCTTTGTGAGTATCAACCTGACTACGTGATAATGTGTTACAGGGATAGGTAAAGAAAGGTGATTTTGAGTGGGAAAAAGAAATAACCAATCAGTTGCCCCTTTGTAAATGCAACGCTTGATCAGGATTACATGGAGTGCATTCAGGGAAATGCAAAACAATGGAAATCAGTAATTTGTATGTTCTTTTGAGGCTTGTGGGCTGCTGTTATGCTGAGTGAAAAAAGCTGCCTTGGTGGTAGTCAGCACTGGCTTTATTTGAAGCTGTGCTACTTGGATAATCTTGAACAACTCAAACAGGCCCCAAGCACCTGAATCTCTGAAGCCTGATTCATCAGATGTGCACATTTCTGTGGAGAGCTTAAGAGTGAGCTTTGTAGACAGACATGGGTTCAATACTGGTACTAACTGTAAATCTCCTGAAAAATGGAAGTACTGTCACCAACCTCTCAGGGATTAGTAATTAGTAATGAAGTCTAAAGACTTTTAAGATGAGAGAC
This sequence comes from Macroglossus sobrinus, assembly GCA_004027375.1. NCBI lineage: Eukaryota > Metazoa > Chordata > Mammalia > Chiroptera > Pteropodidae > Macroglossus > Macroglossus sobrinus. The sequence continues at coordinate 378,684 of PVKZ01000730.1, read as the reverse complement.
TGTAAAATGCTTGTAACATACCTAGTACATTATAGGTGCTCAACAAATGGTAATGATTATTCTGGAGTAGTACAGCTTTTAGATAATATGGCACCAGTATTTTTGGAGATTAAAAGCCACATCTAGAGTCACAAGTAGTCATTGGTAACATTTATTGAGCACTTACTATGTGCTAGATACAGGTGAAGAGTTTTACTTGTATTATGTATCTAATTCAGTGACCCTTTGAGGTAGGTCCTATTATTATTATCATGCTTATTAAGAGATAGGTAACTTACCTGAAATCATAGTTAGTGGCAAAACTGGGTTCTGAGATCAGGCTGGCCCTCAGAGCTTGTGTTTTAACCACCAAAGTTTACTACCTCACTAATGACTTTACACTGTTTATACTGATGAACTCAAGATTCACTGTTCTGTAGTAGCAACAAGAATAAAAGGAACTGAACATATTGAAGTGGCTTTGAAGATAAATGCTCCCTTCTCTGGGTCATTTAGCATATGTTCCTGGCACAGGCCTTTGTAGTACATTCATTTAGCAACAATTACAAGTGTTTTCTCTATAGAAGAGTCTGGAGATAGACAAATGAGACACAGTCCCTGCTTTTAGGAAGCTTATAATTACATGAAGAGAAAGGTACATAAATGACAATTTTGGTACAGTGGTAGAAGTATGCGAAAGATGCTGTAGGAGCATAGAGGAGAAGAAGTCAGGAGAGTTTGGAGGGAGTTTTATAAAAAGACATGACAGCCTTTGGATGCTCTGAGGTGTAACCCTGGTGAACTAGAAGTGGGAGGACTTTCTAAGCAGAGGGGAGTGTTCAAGGCCAGAGGATGCTGTAGAATGAGCTACGCTGTGGCTGGTGCAGTTATTGAAGGTGATAACTAGTGAAAAGTGAAGGTGAGAGGCAGGGGAAGCTTGGTATCAGTTTGGCTTGACCTTAAAACCTGTGGGGAGTGATGGGAAGCTGTGTTTACATTTATTTGAGGGACATGTCACTTGGGGTCCAGATCATTTTAGGCATATTAGGTATCATTACCCTTGGCTTTGGTTATTAAAAGGGTTTCCTTGTCGAATTTTTAACTTCCTGTCACTGATGAAATTTCACTTTTGTTTTTTGGCTGATGCTACTCAGTGGAGTGATACTAATCACACAGATTTTGTCGACTCAGCCAGCTCCATGCTGCACTATGCTGTTGCCTTTCTGAAGCCCACTAAGGTCTCAGCTCGTCAGCTGCCCCCAAGTGTTGCCAGGGTGGATGCCAAAAGCCGAGTACTGTTTCCTCTTGGGCTGGGACATGCTGCTGAGTACGTCAGGCCTCGGCTGGCACTTATTGGGTAAGATGATAACAGAGCAGGGCTGTTTCTTTCCCACTCTGCTGCTGGAGGCCACACCTGAACTCTGCTTTATCCTTAGGGATGCAGCCCACAGAGTCCACCCACTCGCAGGACAAGGTGTCAACATGGGCTTTGGGGATATCTCCAGCTTGGTGTATCATCTCAGTACTGCAGCCTTCAATGGGAAAGACTTGGGTAAGCATTCAGGTACCTTAGAGAAGTATTAAGAGGTCATGTAGTTAGGGAAGATCAGGACCTCAGGATTCCCCTCAGTAGCCAGATGCGGTGGACAGTGTGGTTTTCTAGGAAAGAACACTTTACTGTTGGATTAGGATTTAACCTTCCTCTTTCCTCCAGGCTCTATGAGCCACCTCACAGGTTATGAAACAGACCGACAGCGTCACAACACTGCTCTTCTGGCTGCTACTGACCTACTAAAAAGGCTCTATTCCACCAGTGCCACTCCGCTTGTGCTTCTAAGGACGTGGGGCTTGCAGGCCACAAATGCAGTATCTCCACTCAAGGTAAGGTGGCTCACGGCTCTCCAAGAGTCTTGTTCACTGAGGAATGACTTAGCCAATGACTTTCAATGTCTTTAAATTAATTTTCTTGGCTGTAAAATTATCTAAATACTTTCTCCAGTGGTTACGAGCAAAAAACTCTCTGGGCTTGTTGGTGCTGGGGCCCATCTAGCAGTAACTTTATACAATATAAGGAAGGACTAAAATAGTGAATAAGGGCTTTTAAAGATAAAGATGCTTAAACTCCTCTTGCTGCTTGCCAACTTTTTTGCTGAGAAACTTACATTCAAAGATACTTCAGAGGGCCTCTTAGGAGGAATAGCTATCTGGGATTTGACTAAATTTTTCCTTTCATCACTTTGGGTATTTTAACATATTTTCTTCACCTGCCCTCACACTTTACAGTGTCAGAGTATACTTTGTTCATTTTTCTTTAGGAACAGATTATGGCCTTTGCAAGCAGATGAATACTTCTCTTCTGGAAATTATGTTGATGAAAAATGAACATCTCTCCCCAAAACCATCACATATTTTCAAGATTTAATAAATTTACTTTATATTAGAATTCTCCAGTCTTTTTCTTCTTTATTTAAGGGGCTTGTGGAGCCCAAATAATGAGTGATAATTTGCTGTGAGGAGTGCATATAAACCAAGCCAAGAAAAATACCCCAAAGGAATACTATTATGATTTTGTTGAAAAGAGCTTTTTATTACTAAAACAAAAATTGTTAAGGTGCTGTCTCATTAATTTTCACTTGTTAACAATCCTTTCTAAAGAGGTTTATAGAATTGTTTTTTAATGCCGATCATAAATTTATACAATTGTTTTTTGATAGACAATTACAAATATTCAGTTAATACATTTTTGTTACAATTGCTGTTTTAAAATTTATAACATTAGAGAAAGCAAATTAAATTGTTTTAACCTTTGTCATAGGTGCACTAGACTTTCTGAAAAGAAAACCAAATCTTTTCAATACTTAGTTATTACTTATCACAGCACCTGATCTCCATTTTATTTATGGTTCCTCTCTGAGATAACCATTATTTGTTCAGTAATAAAACAATAAATAATTTCATTGCACAGGTTTGAAGACCTCAGGAATGAGGTCAAAAGGGAAAATCTGATTAGCAGCAGAATTTGTTCATATTTGGTTGCAGACTGGTAGCTATTGGGGGCAGGGTGTTCCTGTTGGATTTAGAAGAGCTCACTTCACAGTACCAGAGATGCCTCTTGAAGAGACTTTTGGATCCATTAGATTTGTACACAGCAAAGAACATTTTGCACAAAAGTCTGATTTGAAGATGAAATGAGAAGAAACAGTCTGCTTTTGAACCAAGTTAAGCTATTCTTGGGAATAGTTTTTGAAAGAATGAGAAATATGTTACTACAGGGGAGCTTTTCAGGCAAATGTGGAAGATTTATAAGATAATAGAGTAAAAAAGTGACAATAGCACAGACGCTACTGGAATCTAAGGGAAATATGCCCATAATGAAAGACAACTACTGTGAAAAGCTGTGTGACTACTAGCAGAGTCTAGAAAAGTCACTGTAGGAAGAAAGGTAGCCCAGGTAAGGAGGACGTGGATTCTCCAAAATATTTACATATTTATGTAAATAAAATCAGACAAGAAAAGTTTTAAGGCACACTTTGCAAGGACCTCCATAACCTTTCGAGGATGTTCTTCATATGATGATGATAATGATAAATACACAACACCCACTATGTACCAGGCCATGTCCTAGTATTTGAAATATATAAACACATTTATAGAGAAGAAACTTAACCAGCAATATTATGCTCCAAGGCATCCCTTAATAAGAAGCCAAAAAGGTACACTGAAGGGAAGAAAAGACATTATAGACAAGTTACTTTTTCTAAGAAATAAAAATTATTCCAAATTGCTCTTCAAATGCATAAATTGGTTAATTCCTCAGATCTTCTAATCAAGATTATCAGAATAGATATAGATACATTTCTGGAGTTAATGCATCTACTCAAGCATTCTGGAAATATTTGGGATGACCAAAGGAGTCTGAAATAATACACAGCTCCCATTTATAAGAAAAACTTCAGAGATAAGCGGTCACAAAGACCAGGGAATCTTACTTCTGGACCCATCAACCCAGAGCTGTCTTCAGTGAACACAGCTTACCTTTTGGGAAAACAACTTCTGTTTCTACTAGAAGAAAGTTTTTCCCTAATCATGTGGAACGACATTTAGCATATGACTGGTTCTACCACCCTACTTTTTTGACAAAAATGGTAAGGGGTCTAGAAGCCATGTGGTCTGTTGAAGAGACCACAAAGGACTAGGGAGGAATTTTCTTCAAAAGACTGAAAGGCTGTGGAAAGAGAAATGAGAGAAGACCACTGAGAAGATAGATAGCAGCTCAATATAAGGAGGACTTTTTAACATCAGTGCAGTCCCAAATGGAATGAGCTGCCTGAAAACATGCCTAACCAGAAGTTAAATGATAACCAGTTAGAAATGTTAGGAAATTCTGCAACAGAAGACTGGAATTTTTGGACTGTCTCCAACTCTAAAGATTCTATTATTTCATTACATATTAGCTTTTTTTGAGGAAGACAACAGGTATAAAGGTGACCTCAGAATAATGAAAGTCAGTGTGAATAAAGTGAAGAAATTCCACACTGAATTAAAAAATCTAAAGTTTGGGGGATGAGGATATAGGAATTTTCCCAATTACTTGCACACCAGATATTAAATACTTATTGACTCAGTGGAATAACTTTAAAAAATAAGGTTCCCTAGGAACTCGTGTGAGGCCAAGTATTTAACATCTTTTGCAGGAGATCTGAAAGAAAATCTGTGAAAGATACAAGTTTGAGAGTTACAAACTGCTGGGGAAAGCTGGAAATAAAGAGCCAAGGCAAATAAAGGAGCCAGTCAACAGTAAGATCTTTCAAGTCCAAGAGCACTCGAGTGGGTAGACAAGAGGTCAAAGATAGTCACGTGGGAAAGTATAAGACGATGAATTTTAGGGGTTATGAAGAGCTCAGAGCACTCAAACGCAAAAAAGAGAATCCTTAGTACTGACGTGGGCCAAACTGGCCAACGAAATCAAGTGTTGTCATCGAGAAGAATATCAGAAACCATGGAACTAGACAAATAATTTAGAGAATGTTAGCTAAAATGATCAGAGACCAAGGTAGAAAGAGATACTGCTATAAACAGAATAAAAGGGCAAATTGAAAGGAGCTGTGACCAAAATCTAGGTCTTTGAACAGCATAGCCACAGGCTTCTCATCATAGACCAAAAGCTAGGTTATAGATATATTTCTTAGAAATACAAAGAAAATAAGTTTAGGATGACAAATTACTATAAACACATTAGCCTGGAAGGAGGTACTAGCACTGAATACACACACATATTCCTATGAGGTTGGACATGTTCATTAATCCACAGTTGACTTATAAAAAGTTGATTAAAAGAAGGTGGTCTATACAAGGCAACCACACCCTCCCAAAACATGTCCTTAGAGACTGGATGGCCTCCTTTCTTAAGGCTGAGATCTGTGCAGGTAGGACTTGTTCTCCATCCTGCTAAGAGAATGGCTCTCAGCTGGCTGATTGGAGCTAGCACAAAGCAGGATTACACAACTTCAGAAATGGTACCTTTTTTTCTTTTTGAATAACACATGAAAAGCAAAACAGGTATTTTTTTTTCTCTTTTTTAGTGGTGTGGAGATAAGGGTGGGAAAGGGCAATGTGCAAGGAGGGAAAAAATACTGGTGTTGATAGGTCACGGGACTGCAATCAGTCAGCTGAGTTTAGCTTGTAAGAGAAAAATTAAATGGTTCAAAGGAATGAGGCACTCAGGGAGTTGAAATGAGATTTTTCTTTGGTTTCTAGGGACCTGTCCCTGTGTTCTCCAAGGTTAAGTTTCAAAGCTATTCCTTGACTCTCTGTGACACACAAGCAATCTCAAAGATTTAGACTCTGGTACCAGCTATGCAAGCAGAATGGTTAGGTTACAGTTCATATTAGATGTGTAAAATTAATTAAGCCCAAAACACTAGACTTAAAGGTAAGACCTGTCTACAAAAGCTCCTTCCTCCTGATGAAGCCAGATGCTGGATTTCAATCCAGGCAGTTCCAAGACTACCTCAGAACACAACTGAGTCTTCTCTCCTTCTCCCTTTAAAAAGGTTGTTGGCAAATGCAGGCCTCAGAGGAAGGGCTTGGCCTCAGTGGGAGAGGCCCAGAGACTGCAGAAGGTGAAAGGTGGCCCCCAAGGCCCAGCCTGTCTCTATGTTGTTCACTTTCTTTGTGAGCTGTTGGGGAGGAGAAAAAAAAGTCTTCACATTTTCATTCAATTTTCAACTTTAGCAAGCATGACACAGGCAGAGAATATCTGCAAAGATCATCCACATGGCCAAACCAAGGCAAAACTAGGAGTAGCCAGTCTTTGGAGGCTTCCACATTACCCGCCTCTGTAACAGTTCCCCTCCTATAGTGGCCTATTGCTCCTACACTTGTCATTCTGATTCTGATTCACACAGACCTTCTAAACAGGACCTTCTAGACTCTTTCCTTAATCCTAAAACTAAATATAAGAGGGGCTGGGAATAGATTTAGGGGTAGGAAAGAACAAACTAAGCTTCTCAATTTATACTTTGTAAGTAACTGCATCTTCTTAAATACTAATTATTAACCAATCAAGGCACTTAGGCATTCCAGTCCAGGTTGAGCCTCAATTAGTTCAATGACCTTGGGCAAAAGTTTATAGACATGATTTCCTCAACTACGTAACAGGGAGATTCAATTAGTTTTTATCAAATTGTTTTTTTCAGAATTCTGTGGGTTTCTTGGAAGTGTTTCAAAGAGAAAGGGAGGCCAAATGGTAAAGGAGTTCCAGGCCCCCTACCTCCACTCCAACCATATTGCTCCACTTTTTATCAGTTTAACTGGCATTATGCATAAGCTTTTGTTGAATAAAGATGACACCACTACTACCACATATACACACACAAGTTTGGAAACCAATGGATTGGTTTTAGTCCTTCTAGTACTAACTTCTTATGATTAATACTTTGTTGACCTGATGAAAATCCAGTCTAGTCACTGTGTCCAAACTGAGAAATGGCATGTGAATCATTTTGAGGTTTAGTCTAAGAAACCTGAATCAAGCTGGGAGTGTCTCTCCCACGAAATGCTCTTCCTCTGCTCTCAGGACTGGGCTTGTAGCCTAGGGATATAGATGCCAAAGTGAAGCTATCTCTGGGATGGGACTGTCCACCCCTGATTTAAATTCTGCCACTGAAATCATAAAGAGCAAAAGGATGTCGGCACTGTAAATGGCAGAACAATTATCCTTCAATGACTTGGTTGTAGTAGATGCTTATGTAGAGAAAGTTAACTTAGTCCTTTATACTGAGGGCTTAGGTTGACCTCTTTTATCCACAAATCTATCCCAACTTGTGTGAAATGCCTACACTACTAATAAATTCAGTATTAATAACTTACTATGTGTCAGGTATTGTGCTTTATATGCATTATCTCAATTTTCATAAAAGCTCTATAAAATAGGTACTCTTAAGGATACCTGTGTTTTAGATGAGGAACCTAAAAGGGGAAGTTTCTAAGGTCACAGAGCTAGTATGCTTGCAGAATCCGATCTTAAATCCAGATCTGATGAACAACAAAGCCCATGCTTTAAATATTACGCTATACAAATGTACTGGCAAGTAACTCTTCTGTCTTAAGCACTTTAAATCTAATATTCTTGTCAGATAAAACACATTAAGTCCAAATATCTTAGTACAAATGAGTTGTGAAACCCGTATAACACAAGAAATGGGGTAATATAAACTCATCTGGAAGTAAGGAAATAGGAAGGGAAGTGGCACAAAGGAAGGTGGGGTGGCGGAAGACTCAAAAACAAAAACAAAGTACAGTCTACTTACCTCAAAGTTCAAAGTTGCCTGTGCCTTTTCCTCTAACAGACTACATATTATTTGAGAGCAAAGATTATATCTTAATTACCTTTGTATCTGTGGACAAAATAGGGGCCACATACTAAACCTGACAAGCTCAGGGGAGGCCTGCTTTGTGGGCCTTACAAACCAGAGACTGAAAGTAAAAGTAACCACACAGGGTGGTCTGAACGTAAAAATTCCTAACTAAAAGCGAGTCATTGCAGGTAGTCACGTCCTGGGCCTGTAGCTTCCTAGACAAAGGTCAATCTTACCCTTTGAAATTGTCTATTGTCTTTATATATCTAATATAACATACCTTTAAATTGTCAGAGTAATTTTCTTGTCCAGACTCCTCAAAGACACAACCACGGCACCAGAGCATGAGACTGCATTGTTATCTTGTTGCCCACATACCATCTCTTTGCACTGTGAATGTTAACTCTCCTGTACCCACCAATGTAAAAGAGGTGTCTCTCCATTTTGCCCTTTATCCAATCTCAGATTTCCCCAGTTTGCTTTCTCTCACCTCCCTAATCTACCACCAGTGAATTTCATGTAACCTTCCTTATGTCTCCTCCTTTGATTCTAATGCATAAAATAAGCTGCAAAACTGCCATTCTCTGGAGCATTTTCTCAGTAAGTTGAGGTTTTGCTTCTTGGTAATTTTCATCAGTTTGGCTCAAATAAACTCTTTGAAGACTTTTTCTTAGGCTGGACATTCTTATGTTGACATAACCATAATGTACAGTTATTCAATTATGGTATAGAAGAAGGCAAGAAAATAAATGGGATGGATGAAACATATATGTTTATAATAGATAAAGAAGTTACTACAGATAAAGTTGAGCCTGCATGTTCCGAAACAGATGGACAGAGACAGGATGACAAAGAGGAACTCAAGATTCAAGAGGCACTAAATATATGAGGCATATATAAACTATATATGACATATCACTTATATGCAAGGCATTCAATATCCATGAGGTCTTAAATAAGCCACTCACTGATGACACCTTTCTGATTCATGTCCTCTACCAAATAAAACCATCTAATGGGCTAATGAGTGAGCAAATGCTACTGTACAAAGTACCTGCTCCTGTGCTTCTCCAAATAGAGGAAGTTTGTGTGAAAGCCCTGGGTACCTTGTGCCCCTTGATTAAACTTCAGTTTTGGTACCCATAAGCACACTATCAGCAGCAGCTAGAGGAGGCAGGACATATAAACCCATAAAGTGTGGCACTTCCAACCTGCTTGCACCCTCTCCTGTGTGTTCACCTATCCCATTTCTTTCCTCTTGCTTCTCACCCTGCATTTTGAAATTGATTTAATAAACCATGCAACTTGGGCATCTTAATTTGGGTTGTAAGCCTTTCTGCTCTGTGACCACTGAGAAAGTTTGCTGTCCCAGTGTCTAAGATAATATACTTAGACACTACCATTGCATCAAGGTAATTTTCACAATCACAGTGCCTTGCACAGTGCTTGTCCATAGCCCAAATAAAAATCCTCATAATTCCACCTATAGCCACTCTGTTTACTAAACAAATTCTTAACTCTTTCTTCCCAACTCCCAAATAAGAAGACTCCTTTGCCCTCTCTTACTTTTAAGATGGTGTTGTCTGCAAAGCCAAAGCCATCCTTCAACAAGGCTGTGATGTAACTGAGATCCATGCAGAGAAAAGGACTGCCTGAGGTGAAGTTTTCCAAGTTGTCACACACTAAAGTGGGGAGAGAGAGTAAAGAGTGGCAATCAAGTTCACAGCCAACTGAGAGGTGTGTAATTTTCTCTAAATATAGACTGAGAATAGCAAAGCAGAATTTTCCATTGGGTTGATGCCTAGGAGTCTTGGAGGCTAGAATTGTGTACTGACAAGACCACAGCTTCTCAAGAACTTGCTCATTTCTGATGTTACATCTTATCTACTCAAATTTACATGGGCCCTAGTTTATTTGCTAAATTTCTATGACCTATTGTTTGGTGCTGAATTCAACCAAGTCTCTTATGTATTATTAATGCTGAGGCTCAGAAGACAGAGAAATACTAGTTAGCCCCGCTTTGAGGCCAGTGGATGAGATCATTTATTTATATTTTCAATGGACTCTCTCAAGGAAGTCCCTGTGGCTCTTTCCCTCATATTTGTTACTTGGTGTTGAATTAACACCGATAGCACCATTTCTAATATTTTTTTAAAGAAATATAGAAAGAAAAATGTTTTCACCCTTTTCCCCAAAGCCTCCTGTATTCTCATGTTTTTATAAGTTATTTAATGCTTTTAACTGCTGGCAGAGACAAAAAACAAGGCTTCTGAGAGGCTATCTGCTGATGTGGCACTTTAGATCACTTTAAGGTCACTGGAGTTGGCAGGCACAGCCTCGTGACTCGCCTTTGAGGGCAGCCACTGCTACTTACCTTCCCTTGCTTTTCTTTCAAAATCTTCAACTTTTAAAACACCCCCTTTTTCATAATCTGAAATGAAAGAGAACAGTAGCTGATGTCAAAAAGCCTTCAAGGAAACAAAGAAATTCATCCTAGTGATATTTTATTTGTAATGAAAATGGGAAATAACATTTCAAACATCAGAGAATGGGATAAACATGAAATATTCATATAATATAATCTATGCAGACTATTTGATTTATGATCTATTTCATGTTGTGTATATTTAACCACAATAGGAAATTTGATCCATTTGAAAAAACACATTAGAAACTAGGAAACTAATTCATATCTCAGGCCATGACAGATCATACACATACATTCTCACAGCAAAACAAAAGCATTACTATTGTAATAAAAAGTTATAAAGGAGGAGGAGGGAACTCTGGGGTGATAAATATGTTTTTTTTATATTAAACTTGGTGACAATTTCATGGGTGTATATATATCAAAAGTTAGCAAACTGTACACTTTAAATATGTACATTTTTATGCTAAGTGAAATAAGACAAAGAAGGACAAATACCATAAGATCTCACTTTTATGTGGAATCCAAAAAAACAACAAACATAACAGAATAGTTTGTTCCTTATATCCTGTTATATATAACAGGATATAAGGATATAATCCGTAATAGGATATAAGGAACAAACTGATGGTTGCCAGAAGAGGGGGTGGATAGGAGAATGGGCAAAAAAGGTGAAGGGGAATAAGAGGCATAAACTTGCAGTTATAAAATAAATAGGTCAGGGGATGTAATGTACACATAGGGAATATAGTAATCAATAACATAATAATTTTGTACAGTTGACAGATGATTACTAGACTTAATGCAGAGATCACTTTGTAAGGTATGAAAATGTTGAATCACTATGTTGTACACCTGAAACTAATATAATATTGTACATTAACTATATTTTAATAAAAAATAAACTTTGTGCATTTAATGTCAATTAGATCAAAATAAAAGGAGACTTCAAGTAAATTTTTTAAGGCCATTTCCTAGCCCTAAAAAATTCTCAGTCATATTCATCCTTCTATTTCAGTAACTACTGTCACTTGACTACCAACACTGAAGAGTCGTGATCACATCTGATGAAGCATTTCAGATACTCCCTCTCCTTTTCCCACCACAGCCTTGCCAGGTTTCCTCCTTGACCTGACACCTAGAGTGAACTTACCAATCATGTCTGTGTCAACAGCTCGATCATAATAGTAAGAGAAAGCATAAAAGGAGCTTCTGTGGATCTCATCTGGCTGGTGAAGTTTTCCTTGGACCACCCTCAGCACTTCAGCGTAACAGGGCTCAAAGCCCACCTCCCCTGCCAGAGCAAAGGTGCACAGGGACAAGGTGAGAAAAATGATAGGGGAAGAGGGCACTCTGCAACAAGCAGCTGGCCAATGAGCAGACAGTAGGAAGATCAAGGACAACAGAGGCTGAAGCTCAGGACAAAGGTCCTTTTATAATACTTAAAATGAATTATTCTTCCTATCATCTCAGTTTAAGTTGTACTATAATTTAAATAGCTAAACATTAACTGAACCTGAAACAGTTTTGCCCTGCTGAAGGCAGAGACCCTTAATGCATTAAACCCAGGGTAAGAATGGATCCACAACACAGCCAGGGGGAGAGCAGGATACTGAGTGATGGCTGCCTTGTTCACTGTCGCTTCACATTATTTTTTGAAGGCATACCAAGATCTGTTTGGAATGAGTCCCTGCAAAAAGACGAGCTTCTCTTGAGCTCCGGAAAAAGTTTCCCATGGAACGTTTCCAGACTGTAAAAATAATTTCAATCAGGGAAAAACATCACTTGCCTTCTTGGTTACCACCATACTGGTATTTCACACCCCCAAAAATCCATTCTGCTTCTAAATATCTTGGTAGACAGGCACTTCGAAAAGTGTGTGCGTCAATCCCTGAAAAAATCCAGACCACAAAGTAAGAGGCAAGGATTTGAGAGAGACAGAGGAAGGCAAGCAAGAAGCCAGTAAGTTTGAAAATAATCATCCAGGTGGCTGGGCCTTAAAATCATATAAAATTAGTTCTACAACTACATCCTATGACAGAAATTCTTATTAGGGTCCACAGATGGGCTTTGCAGGATTGGTGAACCCCCTGAAACGACAGGCAAACCTCTGTGCAAATGTGCATTTGGCGGAGGGATCCATGGCTTTCATCACATCTCTAAGAAATCCAAATTCCTACAATGGAATAAGTTCCCTCCTTTCTAAAAAAGGGAAAAAAACACTATCCTACTTTTCTGACTGGTTGTTCTAAGGGTTAAATGAAATACACTTGAAAATTTTTTATAAATTCTCAGTGCTAAACAATCATCACAATAATAGCTTACTGTAAGCTAGGCACCATACAAAGTGCATTAAATGCACAATTTTATTTAAGGTGAACAAAGGCGCAAAGAAGGATTAGCTAACTTGACCCAAATCACAAAACTGAAACTGAACCCCATTCTGTCTGACCTCAAAAGCTGAGCTCTAATCCTTCTACCACCTGTGAAGAGATGAATGGAGATGCTCAGCTATTCCACCTTGTAAGTAGACCCTGCTGCTTCCTGTATCTCCCACGTAAGGCTAAGGGCTTGAACAAGCTCTTGCCAGATTCACCCTATGAGCCTTGAATTGCTCATATCTCAGCCTTCTGGCCACTGACTGTTCCCCCTATACAAATAGACCTCACTCTAGAAGTGGCTATTAATGTATATACCAAGACATCTGAACTCACAAAGGAGAAAAGGCATTTGCTATTATTATGTCCATTATACAACATATGCTTCCTAATTTGGCACAACCCTTTCCTCCACAGAATCACTACCAAGGAAAGCTGAGTAGCGGTCTCATTCTCACCATCCCCCAACCAGCACAGGCACCCAGACGAACCTTCTGTTGCCAGGGCTCCCAGGGTTGCTAGTCTTGCAGCTTTCAATCCAAATCCCAAGTAACTGTAAAATACAGGATTGACTCATTTCACGCTGGTCTGGAAGTTTTCTCTTTCAAAAATCACCTGTCTCCCTCTAGAGGGAGGAAAACCTCATTCTCTGTGACCTAGTCATCAATGTGGACAACAAGTGGTAATCGTGTATGGTTCAGATCAAGGCTGTGCAGTAAGAACTTATCACAACTATGATTTAAAGGCCAGAGACAGTGATGCTTCCAAGGGTCCCACCCTGGGAACCATCCCCAGAAAAGCTCTCATTACTCTAGCTTCCAGCCCCACCGTGGTAAAACTCTAGGCTGGATTTTGAACATCTGAAGGTGAGCTCAATGGAACTGGCACAGAGCTTTTCTGAAACTTTTCTGAGTGTCCTCTTTCTAGAAAAAATGTTTGGTTCTTTAAGTCATATACTTTTGAGGCTACGAATGGAGAAATCTTTGGGTCTCTTGGCCTTTGGTAAGTGGCTTGGGTTTCAGTTGATAGGCCTTTGGGAACTAGCAAAGAATATGTAAGGCTCGTCAATAATAGATGTGAAAATGCTTTGCAAAGTTAGGAAAACCATCATACCATGTGAAATATTATTATTCTTTCCTGTCCCCCTTCTCACCTATGTGTATAGAGCTTATAAGTGCTGTTAAACATCTCAAAAGAAGTGAGGTAGTCCCTAGGGGTTTGTTCCAGAGTTTTCTGAAAATCAGAAAAAGCAAAAAGATTATTCAGGACATTCAATTATCTAAAGATGTTATCACCACCATCCCTGCCCCCAACTCCAAAAAAAAATCAGAGATAAAGGAGACAAATTAAACTGCTAATTTCGCAAGGATTGAAGAATCAAAGGGACTCTGAACAGTGACCAAGAGGAGTTTGCTCAGTCGTTAATTGCCTCTACTCAGCCTCTCTGTGGTGGAGCTGTCTGAAAGTAGGACACCACTTTCTTAGCGCCACGATAAGCCTGCCAAGTGAGCTGCTAACCAAACCTTCATGTTAATGACTCACCTGAAACTGGGGCAGGAACGTGATTTGGGTGGAAGCCCCGCCCAGGTCGAGGGTCCCCACAGTCTCTTGGCTGTGGCCATGCAGCTGACCTATGAATAAGAGCCAGTTCTGAACATATGCTTCCTGGACAACCCAACATTCCTCAGTCTGCAATTTTTTCTTGCTCTGGAGGAAATCCATATATTCCACTGCTCCCTGCCCACAAAGGCTGCATGCAAATGCTAACCCAGAAGGACTCCTGCTGCAGCTGAGACCTTGAAGTCAGGTTATAAACACTAACTTCCTGTCTTTCCTTTCCTCCCCCTGCTCCCCCACACTTTTTTTTTTTTTTTTAACAAAAGGAAAGAATAGTACAGAAAAAAAGAAAGGTATTTTTGCTTTTCGACCATGTGTGAAACTCAAAAGTCTTAGGATACACTTAGGAATGTATTACCTGTCAGAAAATTCACAGTAATCCAAGCTAATATGCCTAAAAGAGAAAGACAAAGATTACATCCCAGAGCATTTTCCCTCCCTCTTGCTTGGTCCCATCTTTGTTCTTTTTCTAAATTTCATGTCTAAAGCATACATTTCCTTTCTCCTCATCCTTTCATTTCCTGCAATTCCATTCTTCCTTGCTTATTTGTTTCTCCTTATTTAGTTCCTTTTTCTTCAATACCCCATCCCTGTTCTCAGTTCCTTTAATCAGATCTTTTATTAACCCTGGCTTTCTCCCCCCAGAACATATATCAACACCTCTCTACCTTCGTAGGATCCGTCCATGATGCTAACACTGTCATTTGGTACCAGAAAAGGTGACTTCTTGAAGATCTCTTGTACCTAGAGAAAAAGGAAAAAATCTGATTCCCTAAGGCAGTAAAACAGATTTCCACTTTTGAGTATATCCCAAAATGCTTAGAAAACTACTCTCTTCTCTTTCCCTGAATACAATTTTAGTAAAACTCATTCCCTTCCCCTAAAGAAACTAGAGAAGGAACCAGGCAAGCCATTATTGGTTTTTTGTAAAAACAAAACACAGGGATTCCTTTGACGTTAAAATAAATCACAACCAAACCACCCACATTTATAGGTGAACTGGAGAACCCAGGAGAGGGCACATATTTGACCCCACCAGTTCAAATCAGGATCCTGTAATTTTTGTAAAAAAAAAAAAAATCTTGCCCTTTCCCACTCCATTTCTTAGATGAACAGATAAACTCAAATAGTAGAAAAGAATTGGGCCTGGGTGGCTCCTGAGGTTACAGGAAGGTTTCTGCTGCTTTCCTATCAAATTCTACAGTCTTTGTCCTTCCTGGTAAAGGAGTTCATGTCTGCTGGCTGAGGTACTCTGGTGTCAGCCCTTGTCAAATCCTGGCACATAGCTGGGGCCTCAAAACAGTCTAGAGAGCTCAGATCTAGATTTGTTTATCCTATTTTAGGAGATGAACATGAAGATCTTGCACAAATGCCCTTGTCTCGCCTTAAATATAAGTCAATGATATGGGTGTTACGTCTTATTTTTATATGGTTTTCATTGTGGGGGGCAGTTTCTAAATAGGATTAGGAGGAATTCTAGTCTGTTGGCTGTTCTCATTTCTGATGGGACAAAACACTTTATGCAGTGACCTCTGGACTCTGTTTCAACTAGGAAAAAGGAGTTAAGTGATCTGTAAACAAGCTTTTAAGTAGATAAGCAAACGGAAATAAACATAGAGTTTCTGCTCTTACTGTCTCTACCCCTCCCCTCTAGAACCACAGCTTACTCTCAACATAGCAGCCAGAGGGGGGCTTTAAAAACAGACATCAGATCATCTCTCTCCTTGACTCAAAACCCTGCAGTGGCTTCCTTCTTGGAGAAAAGGCCAAAGTCCTTCTGCTGGCCTTTAAGGTCTTACATGAGAACCCCTCACACCTCTCTGACTTCATCTCCTACCTTGCTTCTATCACTCACTCTTCTCTAGGTACACTAACCTTGGTGCTGTTCTTTGAACATACCAAGCACATTCCTGTTTCAGGCCTTTGCACCTGCTCTTTCTTTGGCTTGAAATATTCTACCCACAAATGTCGTATAGTTTGTTTCTATATTCTCTTCAGATCTATGATCAAATGCATCTTATCAAAGAGGTCTTCCCTGGCCACCCTATTTAAAATAGCATCTCCCACACTACTCCTAGCATTTCCTATCTACCTTATCCTGCTTTCTTTTTTCTCCATAGCTTCTGAAGTACCTGACATACTTTGTATTGACTTGTTTATTTTGTCTTTGCAACTAGAATATTAGCTCCATGAAGACAGGAACAGTATCATTTTTTTGTTCCCTATTCTATGTCGCCAATAACTTCACCAGTGCCTAGTACATAGTAAAGCACTCATATGATGAATAAACAAGTGAACGAATGAATGAATGGGGAACTGAGATTCAGATTCTCATGCAGATATTCCAGGCAGTTTGTCCTTGGGCAAGGAACCTAAACCCTTTGTGAGAACTGAAATAGATTATCTTTAAAAACTTTTCACATCCTATAATTCCACAATTCCTCTAAAAAACTTCATGAGAAAAAAGTCAGACACACACAAAGAATATAAATTGTATGATTCCATTTACATGAAATGTATGAACAAGCAAAACTAATCTATAATGACATAAAGCAGATCAGTGGTTGCCTGGTTTCATGGGAGGCAGAAACTGACTGCAAAAGGCCACAAGTAGTCTATGGCCGTGCTACCCTGAATATGCCCCATCTCGTCTGATCTCAGAATTTAAGCAGGGTTGGGCCTGGTTAGTACTTGGATGGGGAGACCACCTGGGAATACTGGGTACTGTAGGCTTAAAAAAAAAAAAAAAGACCACAAGGAAATGTCTGTATTTGTCAACACTTATTTAACTGTACACCTAAAATGCATACATTTAATTGTAAGTTATTCTTCATTAATGATTAATGATTAGCTGACTAAAAAAAATTTGATTCTGCTATAACAAATTAGGAGAATTAAGAATATCATAGACAGGAAGTACTTTAAACTTTTTAGGAAAAGCTCTATAAATTCAAGAGTAACATTTAAAAATGTAAATAAGCTACAAAAGAGCCCAGAGTCACCCCAGTGCCTTAGCAATGGTAGAATACTAAACGTAACAATAACATTCTAAAGGGCTTTCAACCCATAAAGAAAATATTTATATAGGGGGAAAGTATTATTCAAGATGCAGAAGACTTCAAAAGTTACCTCAAAGAGCAGAGCCTGGGCTTTCTGTTCTGGCAGTAAGCGCAGTCCTGCTGTTGCCTTCAAGACCACTGGGGTCCTTTTCCAGTGACTTCGTGGGATTGAGTCTTTGGCCACCTCTAAGAGTCCTTGAACAGTCTCAGCACCCTTCAATAAGAGATGAGCCACTCATCCAGTTATCAGTCCATATAGTGGCATTTGTGCAGTCCCTCATCATGCTCTGGGAGAGCAAAAGGAGTGAGGTAGCAAAGGCCTACCTCTCTGCTCCAAAGAAGCAGAGACCTAGAGAAGTGGGCTTCTTTGAACAAGAATCCACTTCATTTTGGTTAAATTATAATAAAAATGATTCTTTTATAGTGTGGTTATTTTAATTGACTGTTATTTTGTGTTTCACATAAATTAGCTTCAGGCCAGAAAGTTGAGTAAAGGAAATGCAGAATTTGGAATTAGAAGACTTGCTTGCTAGCCCTGTGGCCTAACACTGGGGCTTCCTGGGGCTTGGATTCCTCAGCTGTGAGTTAGGAAATAGGCCTCATACTACCATAAAACTGTTGTGTGTATAGTATCCATACAAATGCTAGCTGTAGCTGTTCTTATGCTACACATACAACAAAATATCAGGTTTATTTTTGCATCACCAGTACATACATTCATGGTACATAGCAGATGCTCAATTTATGATAAATTGAAAACCATTATTCTAAACCATTTCCTGAGTAAGCATCTATTACGACAACATGCTGCCTCTTAATCATCATAATTAATAGCAATCACCAATCTTTCTCTCTAAATGTTATATCAGTTTCTGATAATATACTTTCTTTCAATAGCTCCATTTTCTAGCACATTTGCCATTTCATAATAGTAAAGTAAGAAAATAAACATCCACCCAGTTTCTTCAAGGTCAAGCCATTTTTAACATCATGTCCTCCTTGGATAATGATTATGCTTGTGACACTGAACAATACCTTTATATTTGCAACCAAATTTCAACATCCTGCCTTATTCTATTTTATTTCAGCATGGTCACTGACACATTGGGTATTGCATGTTGCATGTTGCAGGCGCTCAAATGTGAAATACAGTCACAAAAAAACTCTTCATTCATCCTCTACTACCAAAGATTTTTGTCATCATGAGTTCTTGCCTAATTTCAAATATAGACATAGTTCTGTCCTATATCAGGGCATTCTGAAATGGAGTTTACTGGGTCTACATTCCCTCAGTTGTCATGTTTATCAAACCCTATAGAGTATCATGTTCATCTTCTTCATCTACATTAATCAATGCAGGTGATGGTTTCAATTCAAAATCTTAACAGTAAATACAAAGAGAGAAATCTCCTAAAAGGTGGTGTCATCCCTGCATGGTCACAATCTATTTTAGCCTCTTTCTATCAAAGCCCTAGTGAGCTCGGGGTATACAATTACTGTTATGCAGGATATTAGCAGAGGACAGAAAACTGATCTCACATATGACCTCAATATCAGCAGTGAACAGCATGAGATATTTAACAGCAGCAGTGTGGTACTGTTATCAAGACACTGAGAATCTAAATATCTAATTAAAAAACAAAAACAAAAACAAAAACTCACCTGCTTAGGTTGATCTACAAAAGCAGAAAGTCCTGGCTTCACAGAATCAAAAATTTCCCCTTCCAGAACTGGAAGCTGTCCTATTTCGTCCATGGAACAAGACAGGAGAAATGTCTGATTATAAAAAGTTAGGCTGCTTCTGATACTGGGCTCTGTAGCATATGACCTACTAGATTAACCTGCTATTCCTTTGAGTTATTTCAGATAATCCCACCTGTGAGGAACAGCTTGCAGGAGTATTGGGTAGCGGGACAGAGGATGATAGGCAGTCTTTAAGAGTTCTGTCATTTCTTTGTTAGACATCTAGTTCCTACTCCTTTCCCTAGGCTCTATATGTAACCTGAAGACAAACACTGGAAATTCAGAAAAAGTTAATATGCAAGGTCCCCTTATTCCCTTCTTTAAGGATAGCAGTGATCCTTCTCTTAAGACTACTTCCAATATTCTCAATATTCTAGACCCTGGAGTATTAACTACCTTCAGAGAAAAGGAAAGACAAATTACAGCAGCCATACTTCTTGAACACATAGGTTTAAAACTACAGGCAGCCCAGATCTCTCTTAATTTTATACTGAATTAAAACATATACAATATTCTTTGTAGAAAGACACTCAGTAGCCATAAGATTCTGTAATTCCTACCACACATCCTCAGCACATTTGTTTCTGGGAGGAGATGCTGGAGTATGGATTTACTGACTCTGGTGAGGGTACCAGTTGTACTTACCTGGTATCTTATGCACAAAGGTGTAAACATGAATTCGCGTTCCAGTGCTCCCTGCATCGAACATGATTCCATACAGGATGCTGGCACTGACATTGATGGGGCACATGGAAGACAGGAAGATCCCCTCAAACCAAGTCTGCTGGTCTCTATGGAAGACAGTGCTACAAACAGAGGATGCCACCAGCATAAAAAAGGCTGCCCTCCACGAAGTGTCCATTCTCTTTCCAAGATGTGGTGAGTTTAGGTTTTTGTTGCAGAAACAGTGCTGCTCAAATATCTGCAGCGGCTTACACAAGTTAGACCAACTGGCCTTTTTGTTTATACCTGCAATATAAGAAACACCAATTACAAAAATCACACCCCTTTCCCCCAGATGCTCTTTGTCTAATAACCAGCACAACCAGCCAGACCAGAGTTACATAGGCTCTTAGCACCTTTTCTGAAGGCCATCTGGTGGCCAAAGGAAATTAGGATTTAAAATACACTTTCCCATGCTCTGCTTTTAATTGTAGGGTGGATCTCACATACTCAAAGAACTCTCTCTGCCACCCTGCTTTCATTGAGTTTAATTTTCTTTTTTCCATTTTAACCATTTTGTTTTTAGCTATATACTAACCCTTCCCCCTCCCATTTCTCTATTCTTTTTGATATAAGCTTTGTCTATGACCATGCCACCCTGAACGTGCCTGATCTCGCCTGTTCTCAGAAGCCAGGTAGGATCGGGCCTGGCTAGTACTTGAATACGAGATCACCTAGGAAGACCAGGTGCTGTAGGTATAAAACAAACAAACAAACAAACAAACAAAAAAGCTTCAATTTCTGAATTAAAGTTATAAAGTTCCAAAGAAGTTATAAAGTCCCTAGCACCAGGGTGTTTACAGCTTTCAAAAATCAGGGCACTGGACTGTCACCTGTGGCCAATGATATTACCAATGGCCTGAACATACAATCACATTTTAAGAAAATAAATCAACTTAATTTAAAACACTTATATAGAACCATTATGGTTTTTAAAACATCCTTCACAGGTTTTAGGTCTTATCTCCCTAAGAACTTAAGGTGGATGGGCATAGTAAGACAGCAAGTTCAATGACTTGCTGAAAATTATAAAGCAGGTCAGTGATGAGATGCTAAGCAGAAATCAGTCTTCACTCTCACCAGTATTAATAAAGAATGTCATATCTACACTCTAACATGTAAGGCTTCCTTAATTGTTCCTTATGTACTTTGCTCAAAACAGCTTTGGGTCTTCTGATCCAGCTTTCATTTCTGGACTTCACCTTGTACAGGTCATAGATTCTGGTTAAACAAGATCTAATTCCAAAGTCCTCAATTCCTAGTCCTTTTATCTCTAACAATACTCAGAGTACAGACTGAGATTTCTCAATCATTCTTAAGTTTGTTGGTCTCCTACAGTTTATCAAAATGTGTGCCTCCCAATAGGTAACATAGAACATAAAATAAAGCAAATTAAAGTTAATTGCATTTGGAATTTAAAACAATTTAAAAAACTAAAGTTGTCCTGAGGTACTAGTAAGGTAGAGTTAGACTTATCAGTTTGAACACTATTCAAGGCTGAACTTTTATCCTGAAGAATTAGAGCTACAATCTCACACAAACGAAACTTTATCATAGGAAACTGACCATTGAAACAGGGCAGCTGCCAGGCCAGATTCATACTCAATAAATCTCTTAAATCACTCCCTTTGTCTGATCCTTATTTTACAGCAAATAGTCTGGTCATGTAAATCAATCAAAATAACTGAAAACAAAACAAAAACTACCTTTAAGTTTCTCTGAGTGTTAACAGACCCTTGCTGTGTCCAGAGCTGGAACCATATTCACTACTTGGTCCCTGTTCTTCCTCAGGAAGTATATTTAAAGGTTCTCTAGTCACCAGTCTTCCATCTCTGTGACTGACAGCATAGTAGCTTCTTTAGGGCTCACTCATATTTTCTCTATTATTGTGGTTTCTGAAAAATCTCTCCAGCTTCTATTTCCATTAAGCAAACATTTGTTTCTCTTCCAAAAGAGATTTTTGGGGGCGGGGTAGCATACTAGGTATTTGTTTTCATCAAATGAAAACTGCAGAGTCATGCCAGGTGTTCAGTGTAAAATCAAACAGATTTTAGAAAAATCAAAAGATGAACACATAAAATGCTCCTTCTCTTGTCTCCACCTTCTAACACCACTTCCAATCTCATTTTTCTTTAAGGTTAGCTACTTTAAGAATGGTAGTAGAAGGGCTTACAATTAGAGTATATAGAATAGCATCCTATTTACATGACACCAGCTTGTACAACTTGCTCATTCACTGTTAGTCACTGCTTAAATGTCACTGTGTTCTCAATGAGCTATTCCTTGTCCACTCTATTTAAAACTGCAACCCACTGGTCATATACATGTCTTCTACCATTCTTCCCCATTATTTCTCCATAGCACTTCTCACCTTCTAATACACTATATCATTTACTACATTTTTCCCCCCATACTCCCTGCTCTGTGACCACCCCCTGCCCACCGGACAATGTGGACATAGGCAGGACTTTTTGTCAGTTTTGTTCACTGATGTGTTCCTGGTGCTGAAACAGTGCTACCACATAGTAGGTACTGAATAAATACTCTGAAAGGCCAATAGCTCGGGGACTGGATCTTACCCATTTAATTAACAAGAATAGCTGACTTCTTTCTAAAAGAATGATGACCTACCCATTGGAAGATAAAAATTTCAAACTTCCAAGGAAGGACTGTTTCTCCAAATGTGTCAATTATAAAAAATTTTATATGCTACTCAAAATAATGTACATAGTCAGGTTTATTTTCTATAGACTGGAGAGTATACATCAATATATTTAAATCCACTACTTTCAGAACTGATCTTCTCAATATCTTACGATCTCCTATTCACCCCCGACAAACCCCATCTTCTTTTCTTCGAGATTTTGGTGCCAATGTTTTGTCACTATGCCCATCTCCTTCTAAGGTCTTTTTCAGTGTATCTTTGTTTCTGTAGTAAACACTAATCCTCATACTCAGCCTCTCCAGAGATTCACATTCTCAATTCCCTTCTTCCGTATCACCTAGAACCTGAGAGACCATCGTTCCACAGGACCCGGGCCCCACCTGGGTGCTCACCTGCTCGTATTTGCCAGTTCCCTGCGAATCCTTGCTTTCACTGCTGCTTGCCTTTTGCTCTTTGCTCTTATTTCAGCCCTTCTGATTCAAGCTACCTTTGTACTAGTTTGCAAATGTGTGGCATTTTGCCAACTCACTCCCTTCTTTATCCCTCACTCCTCCCTTCCGCCTTTTCTCTGGGTACATATGATTGTCTGGTTTATTTATTTTTATGACAATTGAGTGCCAACTAATAGGTTGTATAGCTTATAGGGCAGAAGTTACTCAGGAACTGAACTCTGTATTTTACAAAAGAGATTAATTACCTACCAATTAATGTTTTACAAGATTACTTAATAATATTATGTTTACAATTACATAATACTATTAATTCCCTACTAATTCATGTTTTTACAATATTAGCCCAATAGTATAGTATTTAATAGTACTTCTTGATAGCTTCCAACCTTGAAATTAATTTAGAAAACTGGGCATTAAACTGTTTAATTAATAAGCATTTACTGAGTGTCTACTATATAACTGATACTGTGCTAACTTCTAGATGCAAAAGAGGAATAAGGTATAGGCCCATTTCTTGGTGAGACCAGCTTACTAGAAGAAACACACAAGTAAATCAACAGCTATAATGTACTGCAATAAGTTCTCTAACTGAAATAAGCACAGGGTGTGATAAATAGACTTAAAGGGCAAATAAGTCATCTTAGAAGGGGAAGGATGGAGGTGGGAAGGGAGTGAGTGGTAGGCTTCTCAAGGGGGATGAGAGGCCTAAACTGGGTCCTGAAGCAGAGGTAGAAATTAACCTGGTGAAGTGACATGAAGAAAATTTTGAGAAGTTCAAGTATTAAAAGAGTTCAGTATGAGTCTATGGCTATGACACTCTGAATGTGCCAGATCTTGTCTGAGCTTCTAGGAAGCTAAACAGGGTTGGTCCTGGTTAGTACTTGGATGGGAGACCACCTAGGAATACCAGGTGCTGTAAGTGGGAAAAAACAAACAAAATGTTCAGAATGGCTGGAATATAAAGGTGTACTAGAATAGAGGGCAGGTATGAGAAAGGATGGTTCTGGAGGCAATGAAACAGATTTCAGAATGAGTGGACTTGTTTTTCTTATATGTACAATTCCATGGCGACACCTGTTAATTTAAATTTCTATTTCTTCCCTAAGCAAATATCAATACTGATTGACTTGAATAAAATGACACAGTATCTCCCAACAGTGGAAAATAATGGAATAGGACAGGCGACTAGAAAGATCCACCAAAAATTCTGAAAACGGTGAAATGTAAAAGCAACCACTGCCAATTCTTTAGAGCTCCACAGCAAAGCTGGCTTTAACAAAGTTAAAAAGCAAGTTTAAAATGTAACTAGAATTAAAATTTTAAACAATAAGCTGAACTATGGAGATTAGTCAAAACACCCAAAGCTTAAGTTACCCAAGCAAAGCAAAACCAAAATAAGTCTAATAAGGTAAATCTGGAACAGATTTCGGCATAGTGAACAGTGCCTCATTGGGGGATATAAATAGGGACCTACATACCCAGTACCAAGGTTCAGAGCCCTGTAACACCTTGCTCTCTATCTAAAGGGTATCTAAGGTAAGGGTGCATTATATCCTTTGTATTTCCCAAGCTAAATACTGACCTGGAACATATCAGACATCAGTGAGTGAGTGTGTCCTGAATGAACTTGGTACAACTGGCTAATGGTACCTGCAGGAGCATTGGGGCAGGGAGTACCCTGCTTCCCAGTGGCTCACAATGGCTATGTATTACATCCTCAAATCCGCATTACCCTCCAAACCAGCCTGTGGATAGGAATGCTACTCCAGAAAGCCTGTTTACTCATATATTCATTCATTCATTTAGCCATTCGAGAACTTATCAGTTGCATAAAGTACAGCATTCAAAGATGAATCATCATAGACCTGCCCTATAAGAGGCTGCAGTAAACAGGAAAATACATGTTGATTAATTGCCTCTGTAAAGTTAAAATGTGACACGTAGCACAGTTACGATGCTGAGACTTTAAGGGAGAAATCACTTCCAGCTGGGATGATCAGAGAAGGTTTTGTGGAAGAGGTGGCATTTGAGGAAGGTCCTGAGAAGAGGAATTAGGACAGGAGAGGAGTGCTTTTCTGGAAAAAGAAACAATATGGATGTTGAAAAGGGATGGAGAGGCCCTGGGGAATGGTAAACAGATCAGTTTGCCTAACTGTAGTACGAAATAAAGTTGGAAGGGCAAATTGAGGTCAGATAGTAGAGCATCAAATATTCAGCTAGAGAGTTTAGACTTTGTAGGCAATGAAAGCCATGGAAGATTTTGAGCAAAGGAATATTACAAATATGAATCCAGCAGTTACATGTAAGAAGGAATGGGGTGAAGAGCCTTCGTAGGCTCCACTCAGTTGTCTCATTCTATACATTTACTGATGCCTACTTAAGCACTAGTTACCAGAGAATTAAAGGTGAATAAACAGACCTTTTTATTCAAGATGCAGAGTTTGGCAGATAGTAGGGAAATCATATGGAGTCTGACTCATTTTTAAATTTCTTCAGGAATGTCTGTCATATGAATTTGAGAAACAAAGCAGGAAACAAAAGTAGACTATAGCGAAGGAAGGTATAGAAGAGGAAGGTTAGCATTTAATGCAGATAAAAGACTGTGGCCAAAGGAACACGATCTGAAGTAATAATGGCAGCTAATATTTACTGAGACCTTAATACTTGCCAAGCACTATGTTAAGTATTTTATATAGATTATTTCATTTAATCTCATATTACCACTCTGTGAGGTGAGTTCTATTAACATCTCCAGTCAATAAATGAGAAAACAGAGGCTAAGGAAACTAATTTAAGACCACACAGTAGTAAGTGAAAAGAGACAGAAATCAAACTCAGATTGTCTAATTCCAGAGCCCAGAGCAAGTCACACTCCCTCTGAAAACTAGTGTACATTTTTGTGTAAATGCATGTTGAGGGGCAGTGAGTAAAGAGCTAATCCGCAAACAAAGTGCAGTTTATGCACTTTCTTTTTTGGGCTGTGAAGAACTCAAGTACTAGTTGTGTTCCAAGTGTGACAAAGAGCAACCACTTACTATTACATTTATAATGTGGTTAAAAGGGACCAAGCCAATCCCAGTCCTAGGTACATACCCAAAGAATTGAAAACAGGGACTCGGATCATTTGAGATCTTGCTCCCTGGCATATGCTGCCAGTTTGGCAACTTTTATAAAAATTAAAATAAAAAAAACACAACTCAAACAGATATTTCTATGCCAATGTTCACGGCAGCATTATTCATAAGAGCCATAGATGGAAACAACCCAAATGTCCACCAACAGATGCAGAGATAGACAAAATAATATATACATATTATTTAGCTATATTTAGCTATAAAAAGGAATGAAGTTCCAATACATACAATGTGGGTGAACCCTAAAAATGTTATGCTAAGAGAAAGAAGCCAGACACAGAAAGACAAATAATATATGATTTCACTTATATTAAAATATCAAATAGTCATACTAATTGACAGAAAGTAGATTAGGGGTCATCAGGGGTTGGGGGCATGGAGAATGGGAGCTTTTACTTAACAGAGTTTCTGCCTGAGGTGATAAAGAAGTTTTGGAAACAGTAATGATGGTTGTATAACACTGTGAATGTAACTCACTTAGAATGGCTAAAATGGCAATTTTTATATACTTAGAATGGCTAAAATGGCAATTTTTGTGTTATTCATCTTTTGCCAGTAAAAAAATTAAAAACAGAAGGAACCTAGCACCTCAAACATAAGGTCATAAGAGGAAAATTGGGGCTACTATTTCAATAGAGTTAACAGTATGACAACAATCTATCCCTGTGCTACTTCCTGAGTTAACTTCTGAAGGGTAGTACTGACACTCAGAAAATATCTTTAAGCATGAGTTTATATAATATCTACCATTCTCTCAGAAAGTTAAACTTACCTATGTAACATAAATCTGAAAATTATAGTCAAGAGAGAATATGAAGTGTTATAAATTCTAACTATCGCATAAAAATTTTTCAAGAAGGGTTTTTTTTTAACATTTTATTGACTACAACTTAAACACCTCTCCAGAGAATTTCAGGTCAAGATGGTGGAGTAAGTAAATGCTTGTCTCCTTCTATAATCACATCAACTAAACTATAGAACAACCATCACTGATAACCTCTTGAAGACTAGCTGAACAGAAGTCCTATAACTAAGGAAATAAAGCATAAGCCATGTTGAGAAAGGCAGAAGGGGCAGAGATGCAGAACAGGCTGGTCCCATATTCATGTGAGGCAGTTAAAAATATGGAGGGATATCTTGGGCTGCAGAGGTACCCCCTGGGGAGTGAGGGGTCACAGCCCCAGAGCAGGCTCCCTAGGGTCCCAGTGTTGGGTAGAGAATCCCCATAACTTCTGGATGTGAAAAAACAGCATGGATTGTACCCTGAGTGAGAGGAGGGCTACTGAAGATCCAGGTGTTTCTCTTAAGCGGCCCCGTGCACGAACTTAGTTGCTGCCAGACTCACTGACTCTGAGCTCCAGCGCTGGGACAGCAGCTAGATAAATGCCAGGGACATACGGGAGGAACTGAATTGTCTGGTTTCAGGTCAAG
This sequence comes from Macroglossus sobrinus, assembly GCA_004027375.1. Lineage (NCBI taxonomy): Eukaryota > Metazoa > Chordata > Mammalia > Chiroptera > Pteropodidae > Macroglossus > Macroglossus sobrinus. The sequence continues at coordinate 351,216 of PVKZ01000730.1, read as the reverse complement.
GGCTGCAGAGGCAGCGTTCTTCCCAAAGGAAGTGCTGACAGAAACCATTGTCCTCTTGTTGAGCTCTTCCTCTCCCCACCTATAGGCACAGGTGGGAGCCAAGTATGAGTTCCTATCAACCTGGCCAAATTGTTTGCCTCCACCCTGGTGATTCCCTGTGACCCTGTGCTACCAAACTTGTGGGCCCATCAAAGCCAGTTCCAGTGGTTTCTCCATACAAACTGCCTGTTTTGGCTTATCCTGCAGACTTTCCTAAATCTCTTTCAAAGGTTCACAAACCCTAAATAAGAAGCATCTGGCTTCAGCCTACCCTGTACGTCTTGCTAAGTGGCCTAAAGCCTGACAGTAGTAGCAGCCAGTTTCGGTTTGCAGTTTAGTTTCTCCCAAGCACCACCAAGCCTAGCACTAGCTGTAACCATCTGCAGATCACTCCGTAGCTCATACCACATGGCCCCAGGCAGGGCAAAGGCCATGGCTGACTTTGGCCTGCACCAAAGCTCCTCCCAAGAGGCCACAGAACAAACACACCTGGTGGCCAGTTTTAGACCACACCAGTGCACCATCCAACTACCTCCACAAAGGACACACCCAAAAGGTGAACTTGGCAGGCATAAGAGCCCCACAAAAGTGAATCTTGCTTTGTGAGTTCTGCCCTTGCATAACTGTAGTCATGGCCAGTCCTCATAGCCAATCAGTCTGAAGGTCAGTCCTTCCCACTGATGTGCCAACAGCAATCAAGGCTCAACATCAAAAGGAGGGCATATACAACCCACACAAGGGATATACCTGGAGCACCTTGCTCAGGTGACCAGGAAGACTGTGTCACTGGGTCCCACAGAACACCTACTATATAAGGCCACTCTATCAAGACCAGGAGATGTAGTGGCTCTACCTAACACATAGAAACAAACATAGGGAGTCAGCCAAAATGCAGAGACAAAGAAACACATTTCAAATGAAAGAATACTAAAAAAAAAAAGAAAGAACTAGATAAAATGGAGACAAGCAATCTACCAGATGCAGAGTTCAAAACACCTGTAAGGATGCTCAATGAAATAAGGGGAAGATTAGATGAACTCAGTGAGAACTTTAACAAAGAGATAGGAAACATAAAATAGATATAGAAAACGAAAAAGAACCAATCAGAAATGAAGAATACAATAACTGAAATGAAGAATACATTAGAAGGAATCAACAGTAGATTAGATGAAGTAGAGGATAGAATCAGCAATTTGGAAGAAAGGTAGCAGAAAACACCCAATCAGAACAGCAAAAAGAATAAGAATCCAAAAATATGAGGATAGTTTAAGGGGCCTGTGGGACAACTTCAAGCATACCAACATTCATATCATAGGGGTATCAGAAGGAGAAGAAAGAGAGCAAGGAATTGAAAAACTTTTTGAAGAAATAATGATGGAAAAGTTTCCTAACTTGGTGAAGGAAATAGACATACTAGTCCAGGAAGTACAGAGTCCCAAAAAAGATGAACCCAAAGAGGCCCACACCAAGATACATTATAATAAAATGCCAAAGTTTAAAGACAAAAAGAGAATCTTAAAAGCAAGAGAAAAGCATTTAGTTGCCTACAAGGGAGCTCTCGTAAGACTGATTTCTCAATAGAAACTTTGCAGACCAGAAGGACTTGGCAGGAAATATTCAAAATGATGAAAAGCAAGGACCTACAACCAAGATTACTCTACCCAGCAAACCTATCATTTAGAATCAAAGGAAAGATCAAGAGCTTCTTAGACAAGAAAAAGCTAAAGAAATTCATCACCACAGAATCCATTTTACAAGAAATGTTAAAAAGACTTCTTTAAAAAGGAAAAAAATGTTAAAGGTCAAAAATGTGAATAATAAAATGGCAATAACTATATACCTATCAATAATTTCTTTAAATGTAAGTGGATTAAATGCTCCAATGAAAACACTTAGTGTGGCTAAATGGATAAGAAAATAAGACTCATACATATGCTGTCTACAAGAGACTCATTCAGATCAAAAAACACACTGATTGAAAGTAAAGGGATGAAAAAAGATATTTCATGTAAATAAAAATGAACAAAAAGCTGGGGTAGCAATACTCATATCAAGCAAAATAGACTTTAAAACAAGAGACAAAGAAGGACCTAGCAGTTCCACTTATTAGTACTTATATATAAAGAAATCCAAAACACTAATTTGAAAAGACATGCATCCCATGTTCATTTTAGCATTATTTACAACAGCCAAGATATGGAAGCAACCTAAGTGTCCACTGATAGATGAATAAATAAGAGGTGGTACATATACATAATGGAATATTATTTGGCCATAAAAAATGAAATCTCAACAACATGGATGGATCTAGAGAGTATTAGACTAAGTGAAATAAGACAAATACCATATGATTTCACCTATATGTGGAATCCAAAAAACAAAATAAACAAACAAACCAGAAACAAACTCATAGAGAACATTATGATGGTTACCAAATGGGAGGGGTATTGGGAGATGAATGAAAAAGTGGAAGAGATTAAGATGTGCAAATTGCCAATTATAAAAACGGTCACAGGAATGTAAAGCACAACTTAGGGAATATAGTCAATAACACTGATTAGTACTATACTTATTGGGGTGATCACTTCATAAGTTATATATCTAGTCACTATGTTGTATACTTCAAGCAAGTATAATACTATATATCAACTATAATTGAAAAATTAAAAAGTATTTTTAAAAAGTTTTAAAAAAGCCTTTCTCCAGATATTTATTTGGAGTCCTAGGATAGAATGCATGGTACCCACCCCAAGACTTACAATCTTGACAATACTTCCATTAAATTTTCTTTTAGAGACATTTCAAACAGGAGACTTCAAACTGGCATCTCCAAACATCCCCCTTCCTCAGCATCCCTGCCCCATACACACAGAGAGGGTTACATGGATTCCTCTCTAATTTGCTGTTTCTACTAGTGGCACAACACATCTAATCAACAACTCAAAATCTTCATCATCTGTGAATTCTCCTCTCTCCTGTCATCTATATTTCAATCCGTTATGAAGGACTGCAATGTCTTTCCCATATCTTTCTCTTTTTTTTCTCCTAGTTCTCTGAATCTAGATTCCAACCTTTATTACTTCAGATTTGGACTGTTATAAAACTGAACTGGTCTTCTCATCATCAATATATCTATTCTATAGTAGTAAATCCATATACTACTGTCATCCTAAAAATGCTGTTTTCATCATTTTCCCACTAGATTGTAACACACATCATGGCAGGGATTCATTCATCTTTAAACTTGGCATATAACATGTTTAATTAATGTTTGCTGAATGAATTAATGACTACATAAATCACATCACTCTTCAAAACTTTCATCTATTTCTCATTGTCTACAATGAAAGATACAAACTGAAACGTTATACGCCTGACTATAAGCCACTTTAAAGCGGGGGTCCTATCTTGTCCTGCATTGTACCCCTCAAGCTATAAGAGAGCCTGGTATTGAGTGGGTACTCACTAAACATTTCTTAAATAAACATTTGATAGATCCATGAAAGTGCAGATAAGTTGGCCTGAAATGTGGGTATATAATGTTTTTTAGAGAACTTTTAGTCCTGCGTAATGGCTTGGTCAAGACAACAACTAATAAAAATTGGATATTTTGCAAATAAAATGTCAATAGGTAATAATTAACAGGCAAACCATTTTGTATATAAATAAAACAGTAGATGTTTAAAAAACTGATTCAAAAATTGAGAATAAATTCTTGATCTCCAGGATTTCTCACTCCTGCAAAGATTTAAACTAGTTATAATATCACAAGATAACACCTATTTAATAGAATTCTATATTTGCACATATGCAATGAAAAGTAATATAGGAGAAGAACCAAAATGGCATAGGTGATAGAGGCTCTGTTAATCCCTCTGGCAATGAAATCAAAGTTGTGATGGAAACAAGGAGCAGCAGCAAGGAAAAATCACCTGTTATCTTTATGAATAAGGCATACAACTTGGGAGAAACCCAAGAAAGCACTCTGCAATGGCAGAAGGTAACATAGGGCAAGGACGTGGGGCGACGCAGTCTTGAGCAGCTGAGACAGAGACTGCGGCAGCAGCAGATGCCTCTTAAAGGGGCTGTGTCCTTGAGCAAACTTTCACGGTGATGGACCTGCTCGTTCTGAACACCACTGCCAATTGGGCTGCGCAAAAGGGGCACCAGGGACTTATAGGGAGACACTGTTGGAGTGAGGGCCGAGGGGAGACTTGCTCTGTATAGAATGCCGGCAGTATCCATTGTTCCCTGTTGAGCCCTTCCCTCTCCTAGTGCGTGGACACAGTACCACCATCGCCGTGAGTTCATCAAACTGGATAACAGAGGTTGCTACTCACAGAGGATTCCCTGAAACTCCACATACCCCAACTCGCGGCCCCAACCAAGCCACATCCAGGGTTTATCCTCAGTGAGTCAGGTGCTCCTTGCTGAGTAGTGCCTAGACTCACACTGGAGGCAGCTGGCCTTGGATTCAGGTATGGACTTTTGAGGCAACTATAAGCACAGCATCTGTGTATTGCTTGCTGAATCTTAACATGTGGCCCCGGATGGGCAGAGGCTTGAGCTAAATCTGGCCTATAGCTGAGCCCCTCTCAGGACTGTGCCACTGGACACCTACTTCACAAATCCACACTAATGAGACCGGGAGACTTAGGAGCTTTGATTAGTACATAGTAACTGACACAGAAAGGCAGCCAAAATGGGAGGACAAAGAAGCAGAAATCATATGAGAGAACAGAACAGAGATCCAAATATAATGGAGTCAAATAGTCTAACAGATGCAGAGTTCAAAACACTGGTTATAAAGATGCTCAATGAACTTTTGCGAAGTGTAGATACATTCAGCGAGAACTTCAACAAAGAGATAAAAAACATAAGAATGAAAATAGAAATTATAAAAGGGAACCAGTCTGAAATGAAGAACACATTATCTGAGATGAGAGGTATTTTAAATGAAATAAACAAAGGAATAACAGAGTGAATAAAGAAAACAATCAAATGCCCTATCTAGAGGATGGGAAAGCCAAGGACACTCAATCAGAATAGCAAGAAATAAGATGCCAAGAGTATAAAAATAATTTAAGAAGTATATGGGACACTATTAAAATTTCAAATATCTGTCTGATTGGCATAACTGAAGAAAATCAAGATGTTGGACAGCTGTTTGAAGATATAATGGTGGAAAACTTCCCCAACCTGGTGAACATAAAACCCCAGAAAGCTCAGAAAATTCCAAAAATTAGGGTTCCAAAGATGCCCACACCAAGACACATCATAATTAAAATGCCAAAGCTTAAATACAAAGAAAGAATATTAAAAGCAACAAGAGAAAAACAAATAGTTTCTCATAAGGGAAACTCATAAGACTGGCAGTTGATTTCTCAAAAGAAACTATGCAGGACAGAAGGGCTTGGCAAAAAATATTCGACAGGATGAAGACCCTGGATCTACAACCAAGAATACTTTATCCAGCAAAGCTATCATTTAGAGTTGAAGAACAGATAAAGAGTTTTCCAGACAAAAATAAGCTGAAGGAATTTATTACCACCAAGCCCATATTACAGGAAATGTTGGAGGGACTTCTTTAAGAAGAAAAAATACGTGTCAAAAACAAGAATAAAGAATGGTAACAACTACATTCATATCAATAAGTACCTTAAATGAAAAAGAATTAAGTGCTCCAACCAAAAGATAAGAGCAGCTGAAAAAAATAAGAAAACAAGATCCCTACATATGAAAATAAAGGGGATAGAAAAAGATATTGCTTTGATGGACCTAGAAGGTATTTAAGTCGGACAGAGAAAGATAAACACTATATGATTTCACTTATATGTAGAATCTAAGAAATAAAAAGAACAAACTAATCAAAACAGATTCACAAATAGAGTGGACAATCTGGTGACGGACAGAGGGGAGGGGGAGCTGGATGGCTGGGAGAATAGGGTGAAGAAAGAAGTACAAATTAGTAGCTGAGGGATGGTCACGGGGATGAGGAGCACAGTTAGCATTAATACGTTGGCTAGGTGGAGGATCAGGGAAGGGAGGGAGCAATTGGGGGGATAGTTTTATGAACTATATAGATGTCTGTATACTTGAAACTTAAAGTATACAGTACATTGGTTTTTAAAATTTTTTTAAAGTAGTATAAAATTCCACATGATATTCAGAAGTATTGATTAGTCCCTTCAGATATAGTTTGCATGATAATATATTTATTCAGGATTCCAAAGGCTATGTGACAAAATCAAAAGCTGTTTACCATTCTCTTCCAGCTATAGAGTAGCACCTGCTATCAAGAAATTTCAGGAATGATTTATGAAAATAAACTTGGTCTTCAAGCTATACCAGAATAAAGCCACAGAAGACTTTACAGAGTAAACCAAAATTTAAAACTATTAGAAGAAAAAATAAGATATACTATATATTTTAATAAATAGCCCTAAATTCTTACTTGGCTTTTTGATCAATTCCACACTTGATGGTATTATAATCAATGGGATAAGAGAAAAGTTAACATCATTTGGCAAAGACAGAAAATCCAATTCAGAAACAAACAGACAAAAATCCCAGAAGCACATGAAGTACATTTATAGCTTTAAGATAGCAGAAATGTTACCTTACATCTGGATAGTTGCCCTACCTACCAGGGCCATAATGATTTCGTCTGCATGAGGTTTCAGCCAAGACACTCCACATTTCTATGCTGACCAGGAACTATCCAAACTGGACCAAAAAAAAAAAAAATTATAAAGCCGGATCAACAAAACACTAAGTGATTTATTCCAAGTTTTAAAATCATTAGCATTCTAAACAATAATACAAAGCAAATTATTCAGCAAAATAATCCTGAAATTTATTCAGTAAAATTACCTATTAGAAATTATGGAAGGAAATGCTACCAGATGGATTGCTAAATAGCAGCTTCCTATTCTACTATTTGTACCATCAGATGTTTCTTAATAACAGATGACTGAATAACATCCATTTCTTTGGCAGAGAATGATAAGGTTCAGAAGACTAAATTTTAGAACCACCTCTACTAACTACACTATGAATCTGGGCATTTCTCTTAACCATATTCATATCGCAACACTTCTAACTACAAAATCAAACTCATAGTTAACAAAAATGTGTAACTATAGAGTACATACTACAAAGTACATACTACTATGCTCATATTAAGAAATAATCTTGTAACAAATTTTTATGTTTATAAATGAGTCTGTAGGTCTAAGTTCAAACAACGAAAGTCTTGGACTGATTTTCATATTAAGCAGTTGCCAATTTTTAGAATGTATTCCTAATACAGCCTTTGATAGAAGATAACCTACCCTCTTTTCAGCAAGTTATCAACAGGGTGAATTTTTAAAGCCTTAGGCATTCAAAATTAATTATATCTTTATAGACTGCATATCACAGGAAACCCCTCCATTGTAAGGTGATTCCACCATGGACCCACTGGAGTGTGACATGCAAATGAGAGGCAAATGCACCAGAAATAGAGCCACAATCATGCTAGCAGATGGTATGTCTAAAAAGATGTTCATTACTCATTAACAAATCAACATATTCTAATTATAGAGTTCAGAAACAAATTGAATAAGTGAAACAGAGGGGATGGGAAAAAGCATCAGAGGTCAAAGACCTCTGGAAGGGGTGTAGGGATTAAGTTCTCCCCAAGGAAATGGAGAGGGAGGATGCACAATGAAGTTTTTAAAAGAATTTTAAATTCAATTTGAAATGGAGGTTGACGCACAGCTGAGCTTCAACAAGTTTCCTAACTATGGTCTTGGCACCCATAATACCCTGTCTTAAAGACTCACTATCATTGAATGAAGGCGTAATTACAGAGCTCCTCCTCTCAAAAATGAGAACAATACTTCGAGTACTTCTTGCCATAGGTGTGCTCTGGTTAAAGGAGGGTAAAAAAGACCAAAAGGCAAGGGCCTTCAACTATGCAACTTACAGAAAAAGGAGCTGCGGACGCATATTAGCAAGTGGGAAGCCCCAGCGGGTTCTGGACGGGCAATGTCGGCTTCACAGGACAGAATGAGGCGGAGAACCTGAACCCAAGACACTCCTCCAGCCCCCGTAGTAGCATCTCCCACCTTAGGTGGCAGCATTTGTCTGCTCGCTCTGCTCCTGGATGCCAGGACTCCCGCTTGCGCTACCCCGTGGAGGCTGCCAGCCTTGTCCCAGCCACCAACCTCCTAAAAATCAACTGTCTCACCAACAAAAGTGTAGTCAGGGAAGTCCGCTACATGCGTCATCCCTTAAGAATTAGCAAGAGTTAGAAGCCAGGAGAGAGAGAAGGAAACCAAAAGAGTTGGGGCAGGTTCAGAAAAAGCTGAGGCGGAGCAGGGGGTAGAGCCGGGCGGCCGCGGCCAGGCAGCTGAGGCATGAGGAAAGGGGAGAACGCGCCGGCGAGGGACACTGCAAAACAGGCGGGCGGGCCGACTGGTAGGGCAACAAGCCTCCTGAGGCGCGGGCGCCCCGACCTCACGCCGCCGGAGACCCCCGGCCCGCAGGTAATCGTACTGCTGCGGCCCCAGACTGACTCTCTCTGGCCTCCCCGCCCGACCCCCAAGGTAAGCTCTGGCGCCGCCAAGGATCGCACTCACCGCACGCGCCGCCGGGGCGCGGCGACCCGCCGCCCTCGGAGCGATCTCCGCCCCTCCCTCTGCGCCCCGCCCGTGGACTGGGCCTCACGCGGCGGCGTCGGGGACGACGTAACAGCGCATGCGCTCTCTGCGCTCTGGCAACGTCTCGGGTAGAACGTAATCAGCTCGGCGTGCTGGTTTCCTTAGAGACGGAGTCGGGCCTAGGCCGTAGCCGAGAGAGTACGACGACAGCGGGGCCTTTGAAGAAGACAATATGCCGTCGAAGGGAAAGGACAAAAGGAAAGGCAAGAGCAAAGAAAAAGAAAATAAGAAGTAAGGAGAAGCCACCCTGGGATCCCCTCTCCCTGGACCTACCCTCCGGGGATTCGGGTGTGGGGGCCACCCGGCGCAGGGGTTGACTAACTGGCGCCCTCCCGCCGGCTCTCCTTGACCATCCTGGACCCTCTTCTGGCTCTTCCCAGTCCCGAAGACAGTTCTTAGTGTTTGGAAATTCCTCCAAATGCATGCCGAAGCGCATTGCTTCAACTGAGACAACATAGAGTGTAAGATTTGGGACCCTGAAGTAATTTAGACACAGCCCCTGCCTATGTGTAATGCATTAACGATGGAGGCAGATAAGTTCCCTAAGAACAGAAGTAACACAGGACCGAATGAAATAGATGCTATTTGAGGAGAAAAGAACAGAATGAGGAGGAAGAGTTCCGACACTAGATGTGAAGGTCAGGATAACATTTCTTGGGATATTGGAGGTCCTGGAGACAAGTGCTGTCCAGTATGGTAGGCACCCTCTCTATGTGGCTATCAAATTAGAATTAATTAAAATTAAATTAAAAATTCAGACTCTCAATTGTACTAGCCACATTTCATATGCTTAATAAGCACATGTGGTTAGTGGAGACTATATTGGCCAGCCTAGGTAAAGAACATCACAGAAAGTTTTATTGGACAGCACTGCTCTAGACCAGTTGTTCTTAACACAGGGCTGTTTTGCCTCCCAAGGGACATTTTGCAATATCTGGAGGCTTTTGGTTATCACATCTGGGGATGTGTGATACTGGCATCTAGCAGGTAGAGACTAAAGATGCTGTTTAACACCCTGCAATGCACAGGACAACCCCCCCTATCCTCACCCCAAGGAAAAAATTATTTGGCTCAATGTCAGTAGTACCAGGGTTGGGAAGTCCTGCTCAAGACTATAAGTTTCTGTAGAGTAGGCACAAAGCATTATGCACCATATCATCAGCACCTATCAGAGAGCCTGGAGCACAGCAGGTGCTTAATATTTGTTTAATAACAAATTAAGGTATCTGCTTATGTATGCTTCAACTAGGATGTTTTTTCCACAAGAACTGTGCTCTGGGTTCATTCTTTCTTGCCCCTACTCTGAGATATATCTGCTATGTGATTGAGATGATCTTGAACATCTAAAGGATCTCTGGATGATTGAAGTAGTTCCTTGGGCCTTTTAGGGATTCCTTTTGGTTCAAAGGGAGCCTAAAGGATCTGACCACATTGGATAATTGTTCAGGTTTCCCCAAACTGGTTGGAACCTCTGAAGTGGATATTGCTGTAGCACTAATCCTTTGCAGCCTTGGAGTTGCTGCCGGATTGCCACTAGACTTATTGGATGACCCTGATTGTTCCTAGATACATTGGAGTCATACGTGGTATCCAACAACACTATTTATGGAACCACAAGGGAATCTCCTAAACTCGTAAAGTTTGTGAGGTAACTTGTTTAAGAGAGTAATACATGCTCAGTACAAAAATTTAGGAAACATAGAAAGTCAAAGGAGAAAACATCATCCAAAGATAACCACTATTATCATTTGGGGACATTCTTTTTCATTTTTGTAAAATGATAGCCTAATGTACATACTTATTTTTAGCTTTCCTCCATGTGTTAATATAAGTATTCTACATTGTGATTTTTAAAAATATAACTGCATTGTTTAGCACTTCTTAAAAGTGTCAAGGGCTTATTACATTCCTGGAACTCACTAGCATATGTTTTCTGTTTTTGACCCTGCATCTACAGTACACACATATCAACAATGGAGAACACTGAGGATAACAGACCTCTTATTCCTAGGATTTTCCATGACGCATAGTTTGAGAAACCCTGCTTTGTTTCTACAATCAGTATTAGTGGTCCTCCTGTGAGAAATCCTATCAGATTTCATGTATCAACTACTCTGAGCAGCTTAGACTTGATACCTTCAGAGAGCAATTGGATGACTAGCAAGGCAGTTTATCACTACTGCCTAAAGCATGCTGGAAAGGGAGGTCAACAGCTAGAAAAGGCTGGGGGTTGAGATGGGCTGGCCTTAATTTGTAGAGAACAAAAGATGAGAGTAGGACTGGAAAGGGATCAGGAATCAGGAGTTGAGGGGTAGGAATGGAGGGTGACAGTATAGAAAATTCACACATACTTCTGTGTGAAAATATTTAGAATTCAAATATAGGTGAAGTCTTCTTAGTTGTTATCTAAATATATATCCAGTGCCTACCACATATGGGATAGTGTTTTCTTAATGCTCATATAATTAATCTTTATTTTGAAAAAGCTCCCCTATTATCACCTTAATCTTTGCAACTGTTATTATTTTTAAATATCTCTCCACCTCTGTATGACTATGGTTTATCAGCCATCCTTGAAACCTGGTGAACTGTGGCACCAGCAGATAAAGTATTTAACATAATTGCCCTAGTGACTTGATGTTTTGTCTAAGACCTCGCCAAAAACCCCCAAAAACACAATAAACAAAAAACCAACCTAGAACAAAAAACGGCTTCAGATAGGTAGAAGATTACAGAAATATGGACTTAATGTTACAGTTACACAATGAATATATCGTTGTGCAGAACAGGAACTAAGGTAATGGATTTGCAGTGGAGAAAGCTAAGGTAAGACTGAGTAAGTAGATATAGAAGACATTTCAAATATTAGAGAAAGAAGAAGCAGATGAAAAGATGTGAAGGCTTTGTGAAATGAATTTCACTTACGCTTTTTCTCTTTGTTTTCCTATTCCTTTAGAGTTATGCTCCAAAGTTCCCCTCTTCCAGGAAGAGGCACCTACTATGATAATTATTCCTTATCAAGTAAATATATATTCTTATTAACTAATTTATCCAATAATATTTGCTCATATGTGCCAGGCAATGCCAAGCAAAACAAATTATTATAGCTGTAATGCTACTATAGTAGAGAATAGTTATTTACTGTCAATGTCCTCTTCCCATGTAGGAAGATAATAAAAACTGAAGAATCTGTAGTGGAAAGAGCCAAGGCCAATGCCTCCCTTTGGGAGGCCAGGATGGAAGTCACAGAACTCTCTAGAATTGAGTATCGTGATACTTCCCGGAGACTCGCAAAAACTAATGAGGAATTAAAGAAACAGCAGTATAAAATGGAAAAAGATACAATGTCTGTATTAAGCTACTTGAAGAAGCAGGATCAGGAGAAAGATAATATGGTAGGTAGGTAGAAACCCTCCTGAGTCTTGGTAACTACCTCTGTGTTATACTTGTGTGGTTATATGTTTCAAGGATTTTAATTCCTTGAAAACTTATTACATACTTAAGACATTTCAGTTGACTTTAACTCTCCTTGAAGCAGGATGCTATTTCAGAATGGTTTTACTGTCATAGCTGAGTCTCTGTCATTTTTGATTTTTGTTCCATGTTTTCTTGTCTAAAACAGAATGATGATCATAAGTGAACATAATAATTCATTTTATTTTAAGGATAAGAGCATGGTATGTGATCTATATATTTCTTGATATTGATAAATATTTAGTTTTAATAATCTGTAAATTCACTAATAATCCATCATCATATGAATATGAACTTAAGCTGAACCTTGAATTTATCTTATCATACCTTATTTAAGTGTTTGAGAGTAAAGCTATTATTTTAGATCTGGAAGAAAAAGGAATGGGAGTTAATATTGTGGAGGCCATATTTTGTGCCAGGCTCTATGCTAGGTACTTTACCTTTGTTATGTCACTTGGTCTTTTTAATTACCCCAATGTAGCTACAATATTGTCATTCCCATTTTACGGATGAAGTAATTAACTCTCAGAAAGGACAGGTAACATACCCAAAGTCACACAGCTAGTGGGTTTGAAAGTGGAATTTAGGTGGAACTCCAGATTCTTCTCTTTTCCATTCTGCCTCTATGAACCCCATGGAAACCCAAGGAAATTTTCACCATGCTGAGGTGCTTCAGTCCCATGTATGTTTTTGTACTTTTACTATTTCTGTATAATATATCCACAAACAATACACACTATAGTCTTGTTCTAAATTTTACATTAGTAGTATCATATTGTACATGTCTTTTACAACTTGTTTTTTTACTCAACATAATATTTTAGTGGTATATTCACCAAAATCACATAATTCAATTTATTTAAGAAATTTGTAATGAGTATGCTTTATTTTTTCATTTTTTCATAACTGCTTTATAATATTCCATAAATAAATTTTATCTCTACCTCCTGTGGGTCATTTAGACTCCATTTTTTTCATTATTACATTCAGTGAACATTCTTGTGTATGTCTGCATGTGCCCTTTTGTGAGACTTTCTCTAAATTAGACAGTTAAATTACTACTTTATGGGGTATGCCTAGTTTCAACTTCATAGTAGTTTAAATTGATCTACAAAGAGGTTATGCCAATTCATACTATCACAAGCAATGTATTAGAGTAAGTTCTGTTTGCCAAATTTTTGTTAATACTTGATATTATACTTAATAATTTTTGCTTAATTTTATGAGTATAAATTGGTATCTTGGTATTTTAATTTGTATTTTCCTGATTATTTGTTGCTTGAACATCTTCTATATATTCCTTCATTCATTGTTTGTTTATTTATGTGTTTGCTTCAGTACATGTATGAACTAATGTTGGAGTGATACAACGCATGGCTCCTATATAAGGGTGATGTGCAAATGCATGAATCACTCCTTAATTTTTTCAAATGCCACTTTTTCAGTGAAACCCTTCCTCACTATCCTCTTTAAAATTAAGACCACTACTTTTTAAAATTTTCTTTGTTATATTTATTTTTTTCTGTCATGCTATATGGATGTAACTTACGTATTTGTTTATTATCTTTTTCTGATTAAAATGAAGCCTCTCAGAAGTAAAGAATTTTGGAACCTTTTTTAAATTGTTGTTCAGTGCTGTATCTCCAGCACTTAGTGTGAGCCTGGCACAAAGTAGGCACTCATTAAATCAAGTTTAAGATGATATTGAAAATATTTTAGAGAAATCAGACAATGGAATATTTGTGTAGGTTTTATTAAATAAAATCTAATTTTGTGCATTATTGTCATTTTTTACCTTATTTTCTAGGCAACCTGTTTTCAGAATTACTTTTTGAAGAGTGGGCATTATCAAAGTTGTCTTCTTTAAAATATTATTAAGTAAATTTTAGGCCAGCAATACAAATAATTTTCATAATTCATTACATAGAAGCTTTGTGGCCTCTATTAGCTAATTGATATTGGTCTGCATTTATCAGTATCACTTGTATTTCTAGATTTTCATCAAGAAATGCCTCAGTATGTCAAGGTCGACAACTGGCTGTAGCAATTGCATAATTTTTCACAGTCATGGATGCCCATTAAAACCAAAGAAACTACTTTGAGGGAAAAAGTAAAGTAGATTCAGTATATCCTGGTTAACCAGCTCTCCTGTAGTTTTGTTACTCATTGTGCTGTTTTCTCAAACTTTAAACTGTTTATAGTCTTATTTCACATTAATTATAGAAATATTAGAAATGAAATGTTTTTAAAACTTATATCTTGAACAAAAGCAGGAGATTTTTTTTTAAGAGTGAGTTTTTGTATTTAATACTTTGTTCTGTCAATCACAAAGTAAATATTACTATATTTCACACCTATCCTACATAGTTTAGGACTGTCTTAATTTCTCTTTTAGAATTTTAAGATTTTCTTTAAACTAGTTCTAAGATATAATTTACAACAGTGTTTCACTTCCATATCCTCTGATTTTATAACCATGTCAAGGAGTTTTTAGTTTAAAAAGCTACCCAGGTTCTCTACTACAACAAACCAGCATCCTTAGAAAAACGGTTGATTCCAAGTCTGGGGCAGGTAAAGTAAAAGATGAGATTGAGATGTCTTTATGTGCCAGAAAGTAAGTAAAAAATATTAAGGAACACAGAGGCTAGCCGGAAGCAGCTCCCACAGGCCAAATCTGAGATAATCAAAATAAATAATCACACTAATAGATTGTAACCCATTGAATAAATTTAAGTCCATGAGTGCATACACTAATAAATAAATACATACTTTAATAAATGAGGGAGAAGAGAAAGCGTTTCCTTACAATAGAATTCAATAAATTATTAAATTTTCAAGGAATGGTGATGGAGTTAGAACAGGCACCATTTGACATCAGTCAAGAGTCAGTGGATGCTAAAACTAGTGGGTGATAGTTTGATGAGCAGAAGGATATTGGCATAGTCTCAAAATATCTTCCCACAAATTACTTAATTACAAAAGGAAAAACTGTAACTTTTAAGTGGAGAAAACTTACAGACACAATCTTAACCAATTTACTAAAATTGACATCAATCACCTCATGATATGAATCACTGGAAAGAATGCGTCATCGCTTTTGCAATGTATGCCTGCCAAAAATGCATAACCTGAATCTACTCATGAAGAAACATCAGACAGCCCTAACCTTGGCCAGTATTCTTCAAAAATGTTGATATCATAAATGACAATGACTGAGAAACTGTTATTGAAGGAGACTAGGATACATGACGACTAAATGTAATGAGTAACCAAGGATTATATTCTGGACCAGAAGAAGAAAAGTTGCAATTAAGGACATTATTGGGACAAGGGGTAGTAAAATTTGAATATAGAGTAGAGATTATATATTTTGATTTTGAAAATTAAACTATGTTTCTAAAAAAGAATGTCCCTTTTCTTAGGAAATACATAATTATTTAGGGGTAAAGGATCGTGATGTCTTAAAGTTATTCTCATATGATCCAGAAAAAACAATGTAAAAAAGTTTATCATCTGTATGTATCTATATAATTATGTATTTAGATCTATTTATATATACATAGGGAAATCAAATAGAAAAATTGGGTGAAGAGTGTACAAGGACTCTGTACTCTTCTTGAAACTTTTCTTTTAAAAAGTTACCCAGATAAGAGAAATACAAATAAAAACTACAATGAGATACCACTTTATACCATGGCTACTATCAGAAAAACAGAAAATAACAAATGTTGTGAATGATGTAGAGAAATTAGAATATTTGTGGGAAAATAAAATGGTGTAGCCAATATCAAAAACTATGAGGTTCCTCAAAAAATTTCAAATAGCATTACCATATGATCCAGGAATCCCACTTTTGGGTATATTTTCAAAAAAATTTAAAGCAGGATCTTGGAGAGATATTTGCATACCCACGTTCGTTGAAACATTAATCACAGCTAAGAGGCTGAAATAACCTAAATGCCCACTGATAGAACGGATGAAGAATATTATGCAGCCTTAAAAAAGAAGGAAATCCTGTCACATGCTACAACATGGTTGAATCTTAAGAATATTCTGCTAAATTAAGTAAGCCAGTCATGGAAGGACAAATATTGTATGATTCCATTTATATCAAGTATCTAAAGTAGTCAAAATCCACAAATAGAAAGTAAAAAGGTGGTTGCCAAGGGCTGCGGGGAGGGGTTGTTGGCGAAGGAATTAATGTTTAATGAATATTGAGTTTCAGTTTTGCAAGATGAAAAATTTATAGAGATCTATTGTACAACCATGTGAACTGTACATTTAAAATGGTTAAGATGGAGTCTACAGCCATGCCACCCTGAACAAGCCCAATGTTTGACCTTAGAAACTAAGGGTTGGGCCTGGTTAGTACTGGATGGGAGACCACCTAGGAAGACCAGGTACTATAGGCTGAAAAAATAAGAAATAAGGGATTGTAAACTGACAAGGTCCTTGCAATCTGTGAGGTCAACCAAGGGTTGCCCAGCCTAAATAAATAAATAGATAGATAGATAGATAGATAGATAGATAAATAAATAAATAGTTAAATGGTCAAATTTAATGTTATATTTTTTACCACAATTAAAAAGTTATTCCAGTAATTGTGATGGCCAGGTTTTGGAAACCGGCAATAGCAGTTTGAGGGGATGGTATATGTCTCCTCTTCTCTTTCCACTTGACTCAACCTCTCCAACCCTCCTGGTTTTAATATTATGTGAAAACAAGGCTATTTAATAAAGGCAGGTCACAGAGCAATTTCTTTACCTTCCTGATTCTGCATTTTCACTTTCTACCTTCCTAACTATGTATTATCATCTTATACAGATTGAAAACCTGAAGCAACAATTGAATGAAACAAGGGAAAAAGCCCAAGAGGAGAAGGAAAAATTGGTGAGTATTTCAGTATACTAATACTTCACTTACTGGGTGATCAGGTTTCTGGCAAGCTTATATTTAAGACAATGAGAATAAATGAATAGGTCCTCTGAGCATCTTAGCAACCTTAAAGCTCACACACTTGTATAGAAGTTCAAAAATACCATAAAAATATGTTATTGTAGAAAACTTAAAAAACTATCTTGTATTAGTAGTGCTTACTCATCCTGAGTTCAACATTCATTCTCAGGCTATTCAGTGGACCAAATGAAACAATACATATTTTTTATTTTTATTTATTTTTTCTCAGGTTTTATTGAAATATAATAGACAATTAGTTGCTCATATTTACATTGCACAACTCAGTGAGTTTTTTTTTCAATTATAGTTGACATACAATAATGTATTAGTTTCAGTTGTACAGCATAGTGATTAGAGTTCTATAAAACCAACAAAGTGATCACCTCACTAAATCTATACTCGTTTCCCCTTACATATTTAGTACAAAATTATTAACTATTTTCTTTATGCTTCACTTTATATCTCCATGTCTATATTGTAACAATACATTTATACTTCTTGACCCTTGACCTTTTCCACTATTCTTC
Organism: Macroglossus sobrinus; assembly: GCA_004027375.1. Classification (NCBI taxonomy): domain Eukaryota; kingdom Metazoa; phylum Chordata; class Mammalia; order Chiroptera; family Pteropodidae; genus Macroglossus; species Macroglossus sobrinus. The sequence goes on along the minus strand of PVKZ01000730.1, from coordinate 333,515 downwards.
CCAATTTCCCTCCCAGCAATATATATTTTTTAAAGATTAAAAATATATCATGAAATATATTATGAGCCCATACTAATATTTTAAATTCAGATGCAGGCATACAGGGTTTTAACTTTATCTGTCTCCTTTCTCGCTCATCAAAAATTCTGGTTCTTAATAATACCAATATAATTGTGTAGTTGCTTTAAACCCCAATACATCAACAGTAACAGAATGCTAATACCAGTACTACCACCTACATAGACTAGTAGAAACAGTTGAAGATTTTGTGGGGCAATTTTCCCCTTAGTATTATACCAATAGGAATCTACTGTCAAAATACAAGATTTAGAAACCATTCGAAATAATTATTTTCTGGAAGTTTACGCCATCAACTCAACAACACATTTTGCTTTTGATTTCAGGAGTTGCTTTTGAAAAATAAATTGCACATATAAAATTATGTAGTTATGTCATTATAATTATGTAAAATATTTATGTGGTTCCAAAGTCAAATCTATCAAACATGGTATATTCTGAGAAATCTAACTTCTATCCACGTGTTCACAATATATCAGAGTATATTGTCAAAATGGATTTTTGTCAGCCTGTTAGGTGAGACATGATATTTCAGTGTACTTCAATTTGCATTTCTCTTATTATGAGCTAGGCTGAGTATTTTTTCATATGTTTGAGGGTCATTTGCATTTCTTTTGATAGGTCTTGTTCATTTTCTTTACTGGTACTAATGGTACTTATGGTGGTGTTTTTTTTTTCTTTTTCGTCTCCCTCCTTTTTCTTGTCTTCTCTCTCTCCTCTTTCCTTTATTTTTCCTCCCTCTTCTATCTCCTTCTCCTTCTTCCCCTTTCCTTCTTCTTTTTCCCATCTTCTTACTCTTTAGTTATTAGAGATATTAGTCCTCTTTGTCTCTTAATTTACTAATTTTAATTTAGGGTCAGGGATGTTATTTATCTTTTTTACAGAGTAAAAATTTGTTTAGTCTTCTCATGCCTCTTTTTAATAAATAGCTGTATTTTCTATAAAAGATCAGAAAAATAGAATTTTTCTTCATCAGGGCACTTGATATCTTTTAACAAAAATTAAAACAATGCAAAATGAAGAGGGATGTTTCTTCAAAGAAAATAGACAGTTGACTTAAGGCTTCAGATGGAACATGTTTCTGTGGGACTTCTGTTCTTTCTCCCAACTCATTTACCTATTTTTTGTTTTTGTTTTTGTTTTTGCATACAGGAACAAAAGTACACTGTGCAAATAAGTGAGCTGGAGGGACATTTCCATCAAAAAGCCAAAGAAATTAGTATGATTCAAACAGAGATGAAAACAATAAAACAATTCCAAAAGAGAAAAATCCAAGTGGAGAAAGAACTAGATGATGTAAGTTTCTTTCTTTTTTTAAAAAAAGGGGATTAGAATTGACTACTATGTCTGCAAAAGCCTTCACAGACATTTACTCCTATAAGATGGTAAAAGACTCCCTTTGACATTTTAGAGATTTTTTTGAGAAGAAAAGGATAGGACATATCAGTTTAGGACTGGATGCAAAAGATCTTGATGGCTAGACTTTTCTTTTTCTAAGCATTGATTTTTTTTTTTTTTGAAAATTCAACACATTTTAGCCAGCACACTCTCTCACATTTATCAGCAGTTAAACCTTTATAGTGACTTCAATAAGAAACTACAGTTCTTTAAAAATATTAAGGGCAAAGCAACAAAGTCCCTACAGCATAATATTTAGACTGATGAATGATAATTTTAGAAAATTTTATAAGGTTCTCTGGGTACGGTTGAGTAGGGTGAGGAAAACTGAGTACTTTCAGAAAGTTTCTCTGACCTTACTATGCTCTTTCTCTTACTTTCCATTCCCTCAGTTCAGAAGATCATTTCATTGCATTAATCATAATGCAACAAATTTCACAGATGTGTGCCAGGCACAGGTAGCTGAAATCAGTTTTGTGACTTTGGACAAATTACTTAGCCTCTTTATACCTTGGGTTCCTCATCTGTAAAAGGCAGATAATAAGAGTTACTGTCTCATACTGTTGTTGTAAGGATTAAGTGAGTTCATATATGGTAAAGTGCTTAAAATAGTGTATATCACATAGTAAGAATTATGTTAACAGTGGTGCATAGCTCTTTGCAAAAACAAAAACAAAACAAAACAAGAAAAAAAGTTCTGATTTTTAGCATTTGCTGATTTCCTTGGGAGTAAATACTTTCATTATGGCCAATTTCAAGCTACCAATGCTTTAACAACCTGCTAGCAAAATTCCTGATAGGAGTTTGCTCTAACACTCTACTGAATATACATGAATACTCTACTAATATACGTAGTAATAATAGAAGCAGTATTGCCATCAAAGATAACCGTATAGCAACTTACAGTAGGGGTTAAAAGTTGGTGCTCTGAAGTCAGACTGCCAGAGTATAAATACTGTCTTCACTATTTGGATATCTTGCTAAATTTCTTTGTCTTTAATACGGAGATGATGATAATAGTACCAACTTCAAAGGGTCATTGTGAAGAATAAATGAAATAATCTGTGTTATATGCTTAGCACCATGTGATAAATATTACCTGTTGTTGTTTATTCTGCTGCTGTTATTACATCTGCTGAAAATTATGATTATTATGGTTAGTAATATTTAAGTTTTTTTCTCTGTTCGTTTTAGTGCCTCTCACTCTCAATCATGGTGTGTCCTTTAAGCATGCAGTTTCTCTCAGGCTCTCTTCTGGCTACCCAGGGCGCTACTTAGCAAGAACAAGCTTTGATAGGAAACCAGAGTTTATCCTGTTTCTGTTTATCTTTTAGCTAACTGCTAAATTTAAAGGGTATATGAGAAATGAAAAAGGTAGATAAGATAATGTAGTAGTTGAGATCATTGATTTCATGTCCTGGCTCTGCAGCTGATAGATATGTGGCCTTGGATAGTCTTAATTTCTCAGAGTCTCAGATCACTCATTTGTAAACTGTGGCTATTGTATCACCTTTCTCCTCTTAGAGATGTTGTGTGGATTCAATAATGTAATATGTAAAGTACTTAGCTCATTGACTCATACTAATTCCTAGAAAGAGTAATAGCATAGCAATTATTGATCTTTTGATTATTGTTATGATTATCTAGCTTTAAAAATCTTAATAGAGGACTCTTTGAAGCTCTAATTAAAGGACTAAGTCAGTACATTTTAGGCAAGTTGGGGATTGGGAAGATATTTTCTTAGATTGAAAGGAATGTGTTACCTCATTATGTAATTATCCCAAAATCTTTCCATGAGGCTCACTTTGTTCGTAAGCTTGATTACTTGTTGCTTTATAACTGTTGTTATACTGTTGCTTTAAAATCGTTCTGAGCTATGTTTTCATAGCTCACCAGTATGCAAACTCTTTTGCAGTGTTTTCTGGGGGATCTCCTCTATGAGTTTCAAGCATTTTAAAGTCCTTAAAATAGCAGTTATATAAGTGTCTTCTCTAGTTGTTTTATGTTTGTGTTCTTTAATCTTTGTAAACTAAAGGGAATAAGAGCCACATCATCTACTTGTGTATGTACTTTCACTGCTCACTAATTCCTAGACTAGTACCTAATAATAAAACTTGCTAAATGAATGATATAAGGAACCATCTACAACTAAAACATTTTATAGAATTCATAGAGTCTTAGAGCTGGAATAAACTTTAGGGCCTATTTAAGTCATTCTACAGGTGAGGAAAACACACAAAGATGTTAAGTGACTTTTGTGGTAAGTTATACTTATAAAGCTGGTAGCAGAATTGCAGTGTCCTGAAATCCTGTCCAATACCTCTATTTATTTACCTGCATTAGTTACCTATTCTCGTAGAACAAATCACCCTCAAATTATTTTTTTAATGGCTTAAAGCAAGAATAAACATTTGTTAAAAGCACAATTTCTATGGATCAGGAATTTGGGAGCAGTTTAGCCGAGCAGTTCTGACTCAGGGTTTCTCATGCAGTTGCAGTCAAGATATTAGCCAGGGCTGCAGTCCTCTGAGAGCTTGATTGAATCTTGGAAGATTTGCTTCCAAGGTGCCAACTCACATGACTGTCACATCTGTGCTGGTAATTTCTGGGAGGCTTCAACTTCTTCCCCCATGAGACTCTTCACAAGCTACCTTAGTATGCAACTTGAAGGGTGACTTCACTGAGAGCAAGTAATTCAAGAGAAAGCCAGACAGAAGCTAGCTGGAAATCGCATAGCATGACTTCTGTCGTATCCTATTAGAAGTAAATTACTAAGTCTGGCCCACATTCTAAGGGTGGGGAATTAGGTTCCATCATTGAAAGGACTGTCAAAGAAATTTGCATGTATCTTAAAACCACCATACCACCGCAGTCTGAAATACACACTGCTACAGGAATGATCTTAAAAATCACAGTTTTAATGATGTTCTGATCACCTCCCTCAAGTATCTTCTTTAGTATTTCTCTATTGACAACAGAATATTTCCCAATCAGCTGAGTGTGAGTGTCAAAACCCATCTACTTTGGAACATTGTCGTCTCTTTTTACTACCTCTCCCCATGCACACCCCCTTTAATCTACCCAAACTGGACATGTACTCATCCCTGGAGTCTTTATGCCATTATTACTTTGTTCACACTGTTTCTTCTACCTGAAATATACTTCTGACAGATCTGTCTATTAAAATTTTACCTGTCCTTCAAAAACTCAGCTCAAATGTATGTTTTCCATGAGACTTTCCCTCAGAGTCCTTTTTAAAAGTACTAATTTTCTTCCTGCCATTTGCGACAACTTGAGGACATTATGCTAAGTGAAATAAGTCAGACAGAGAATGACAAATACTGTTTATGTGGTCCACACTTATATGTGGAATCTAAAAAAAGCCAAACTCAGAGAAACTACAATTGTGGCTACCTTGGCTGGGGGAAGGGAGAAATGGGGAGATATTGGTTAAAGGGTACAAACTTCTAGTTATAAGACTGACAACTTCTGGGTAATGTATAGCTTGGTGACTATAGTTAATAATACTGTATTATATAGTTAAAATTGCTAAGAGAGTAGATCTTAAATATTTTCACTGCAAAAAAAGAAATGGTAATTATGTGACAGGATAGAGGTGTTAGCTAATAAATACCATAGTAGTAATCATTTTGCAATATGTAAGTGTATCAAATCAACATATTGTTCATCTTAAACTTGCACAATGTTATATGTCAATTATATCTCAATAAACTGGAAAAAATAAAATACACAAAAAGATTATTAGCAGGAAAAAAAAGGAATAATTTTTTTCTGTGTTCCTATCGCATTTTGTATCTCTTTTATACTACCTAGCCCATTCTGTCTCGATATTATGATTTTTCATTTGTCTTATCTCTCCTACTAGATTATAAATTATTTGAAGTATAAACAATATTGTCCTTTGTATTAATCAACATGTAAGATACACAGTAATGCCCAATGAGTATTTGTTAAATTCTGAATGGGTCTTTTCATTAAAAATATAATTGAAGGGATATCAAGTTTTCTAACTAAATGGGAGGAACCCTTTCACAATGTAAATGTATATCATATCATGATGGAGATTTGAAGTACCTTATAATTTTGTCAATTATACTTCAATAAAGATGAACAAAAAATTTAGAAAGAATATCTAGTTTTCTCATATTAAAATGCTGCAGATTGAATCGTTAAGTTTCTTAAATTTTGGGAGGACTCTCAAAATAGTCATCCTAAGTGTAGGTATACATTCTGAATCAAAAGTGAATTAGGAACTAGCTGTGCATATTCTAGTGGGCCACAGTGTGATTTTTTTTTTTTTAAATGAACAACGTTGCCACCTAGGGGAGAAATAAATTTCAAACATTTCAAAGAGGGTTGTTGGGCCAGGTAGACTTAAAATTCAAAGGCAAAAGGATACTGGCTTATGGGAGAAAATAATGTAGTTCTAAGGAATAGCAAATACAAGATTATTAAGGCAAGTGTGCAGGCCTGTGAACTTAAAATTGGGAGATATACATAAACGAAGGAAATTAATTATACTACATATATATAACAGAGACTAAATTTAGATTATCAAAAGATAGTCAAAGCATAAATTTTAAAGAAGAATTATTTCTATCTATCTGATTAACAGAAAAAGCAAAAATTGGTAGTTTCAGTTATTATTTTTTAATAAATTATTTTAGTCTTTTTTGGATAAAGTGATAATACGCATTTCAGCAAATTTAGCTGATACAAAAAGAAGAAAATCATACACATACACCCTCAATTCCACTATGTTAGAGATAACCATTCTTGATACTTTGGTGCGTTGAAAATATATGTTATTTTTATGAGAATGAGGTCATAATGCATAAATTGTTAACCTGATTTTTTCACTGTGTATTGTGAATATTTTTCAATGCCATTACATGTTTTTCTATAAAATCTTTTAAGTAGATACATGAAATTCCATTGAGTAGATGTATCATGATTTATTAATCTGAACTTTGATGTTAGCTATTTGGACTTTTTCCTAATTTTTCCCTATTATATACTGTGATGAACATCTAAATAAAAATATTTTCCTATTTCTTTAATTGCTTTTTAGAGTAACTTAGAAGTGGAATTTATGGGTTAAACAACACAAACTTTTAAAAGTTTTTGATATGCATTGTTTAATTATCTTTCAAAAGATTTATTTATTAATTTTAGATTTTTGAGGGAGTCCAATGGCACACTAGGATGGTAGACATTTCCATAAACATATATTCACATTAATTTTAAAAGTATTTGACAATGTAAGAAGCCATTTAAAAAAATTATTACAAAAGACAAGGTGAAAGAAGAACATTTAAAAGAGATCATATAAAATAGAGATTTAATGCAGTTAGAACAGAGATCACAGTAAGGAAAACTTAAGTATAAGAGGGGACAATATTAGATATAATGACAATAACAATTTAGCATTATACTAAATGGTTACTATTCTAAGTACATGTATTATTTGTTATTTAATCCTTGCCACACTCCTATGAGATAGCTACTATTCTTATCCTCTTTTTATTCCTAGAGATCTGAGACTTTGAGAAGTTAAGTGACTTGCCTAGAGTCGAACAGGTGGTAAATGAGTGAGGTAGCACCTGAACTCTGATCTTCTCGCAGCCTTTTATGTGGCATGAATGTTAGATTGAGTATACCTGTTTTGATCTGATTGATTCTTGCCAGGATCATAGCTTGCTTGCTTGCTCTCTTTTTCTTTCAATTTATTTTTTAAGTGACATTGGTTAATGAAATCCAATAAGTTTCAGCTGTATACTTTAACAATAAGGCATATATATTTACACTGTGTGTTCATCTCCCATAGTTAGATTTTTTCTGTCACCACATATTTGACCCCCTTTACCCTATCTGCCTCCCTCTCCCCTCTGGTAACCACTAGTCTATTGTCCATGTCCATGAGTCTCCATTTGTTTGTCCTGTTCGTTTGTTGCTTGTAGGTTTGTATCCCACATATAAGTGATATCACGTGATTTTCAACTTTTTCTGTCTGGCTTATTTCGCTTAGCATGATTATCTTGAAGTCTATCCATGTTGTCACAAATGGCAGTATTTCATTTCTTCTATGGCTGAGTAATATTCCATTGTATATATGTACCACAGCTTCTATAGCCAATCTTTATCGTAGGACACTTCGGTTGCTTCCATGTCCTGGCCACTGTGAACAGTGCTGCTATGAACATCGGTGTGCAAATATCTTTTCAGATATGAGTTTTCAAGTCTTTGAGGGTAAATACCCAGTAGAGGGATTGCTGGATCATATGGTAGATCAATTCTTAGTTTTTTGAGGACCCTCCATAGTGCTTTCCATAGTGGTTATATCAATTTTCAGTCCCACCAACAACATTTGTCCTGTTGATTATACTATTCTAACAGGTGTGAGATGGTATCTCATTGTGGTTTTGATTTGCCTTTCCTTAATAGCTAGTGATGTTGAACATCTTTTCATATATTTGTTGGCCATTTGTATGTCCTCTAGAGAAAAGTGTCTGTTCAGGGCCTCTGCCCATTTTTGATTGGATCATTTGTTTTTTATAAATGAGTGAGGTAGCACCTGAACTCTGGTCTTCTCGCAGCTTTTTTTTTTTGGCGTGACTGTTAGATGGAGTATTCCTGTTTTGATCTGATTGATTCTTGCCAGGATCATAAGTTTAAATTAGCTCAAATTTCTCTGCCTAGAATTTTGTCCTTTTTATTATATGTAGTTTTAGAGGACAGAAGGATCTATCCAGGGGAATCAAAGGAAGGTTGTTTTTCTTTTTAGATTAATACTAAGAAGAATTTTCTGAAAATAGGAACTATTAAAGGACTGCTTAGTGAATTAATGAGATCTGGATTAGTGATACTTCTATCTCTAGATGTTTTTCTTATAGAAAGGATTTCTATATTAAGTGAGAGATTGTATTGTCTGATTTGTAAGGTCCCTTCCAATTTTAAATGTGTGATTCCACACATTTAAAATGAGGATATTTAAAAAATATGATTATGAGAACATCTCATCTGAATATTCTGAGAACTGTTATTTATGAAAAGCTTTTTAGGAACTTATTACTGATTTTGTAAGTTTATAGAAGATTAAGGGAAATAGGGTACTCATAGGCAGGGACAGTTTTCTCTGTGTTCAGGATTAAGAGGTAATATGTAACAGAAAGTGTTTACTGAGAATTTTCTAGGAGTATGCCCCAATCAACCCCATTTCCTATTGACTAGTTTTTTGTTGTTGTTGTTGTTGTTATTGTTAATTTTAGCTGAAGGAGAATTTAAGGAACACAGAGCGAAAACATCAGGAGACTCTTAGAAGATTGGAAAACAGATTTTTTGAAGAAAAGGTATGACATATTAGGGTTAATTAAGAAATGTTTTGATTACTAGAACAACATAATTGTATTTATATACATTCTGAGATATGTCAACCTTCCATTTGGTATCTTAGAATACTGTTATCAAATCATAGTAGAATAAAAAACAGGGGAAATAAATCTATTCTAGATATCTCAATGTCTAGTCTCTTCCTCACTTCCAGTTAAGAGATTCTTGAAATCCTCAAGAGAGATTGTCATCTTACCAAGGCTTTAGGACACATCCCTCTTAGCGTGGTATTCCCCTGGTAGAACTAAAGCTGCATGTACCCCATTATATAGGGGAATTGGGACTGAAGAGGTCACTGTGGTATACATGAAGTACATGTTAATTATTATTGTTTAGATCCCATCCTAGAATATAGTCTCCATGAGAACAGGGACCTTATCTGTTTTGTTCACCACAGAATCTCCAGTATCTGAACAATCGGCTACACAAAACCACTTGATACAAATTTGTTGAATGAATAAGTTATGACTCTCATTATATTTAGCAGAAATTTTTCCCAGCTCTGCTTTCCCATACTGATGTGGATTTGTTTTTCCTATTTCTCTGTCATGTTGCTTTTTTAATGTGGAAATTGGGAGGTACCCTAAGGTTCCTGTGTTCACGCTACCCTTTTTGTTGGCTCCTCCATTAATACTTGGAGTATTTCACATCAGGTCATGTGGATAGGAGCGTTTTATTTGATATTATAAAATAAATACTTAACTTTTTGGTATGTAAGTTTTGTTGTAAGAAATATAACTGTATTAAAACAGCCTATTTTCTTTTTTAGCACCGACTAGAACAAGAAGCTGAAAAGAAGATAATAATGCTGGCAGAGAGAGCCCACCACGAAGCTGTCGTGTAAGAGACTGCTGCCTTTTTTTCTTTCTGATAGCCTCTCTTACCTCTCTGCAGGTCTCTTTTGTTCTTATCCTTTTGTCTTCTCACTTCTGTCCAGGTTTGCACTCTTCAAATTATCTGGCTTACTTTCCCTCACTGTTTCTAGAAAGAGAACTTTGTGTCCCCGCTCCTCACCTCTCTGCCCTTTCTGTAGTAGCATGGTGTGAGGCTAAGAACCTAGGTTTTGAAGTTAGACTGGTTCTCAGCATATATATCAACTGAGTGTAGGAAGATTCCTTACCTTTTTTTTTTTTTAATTAAATTTCTTTATCTAAAAAGACAAACCTTGCAGGATTGTCTTTATTATTAATGCTAAAGCAATCATTGTTTAGTTTGGTAATATCTAAAACTTAGGCCTCTGTTTTGAGATCTTATACCTGTTTATTTCAGGCAACTGAACAATGCTGGAAGAGCTGTTTTTAAAGAGAATGTTTATCTCCAGAAAGCTCTGGCATACCACCTGCAGGAAGCTGATGCTCTACAAAAAAACTCTGAGAAGTTGCAAGAGACTCAGACTTTCCTTTTACATCAAAAGGTTCCCACTCTCATTTAGACTTTGTTTTCTATCTTTTTTTTTGAAGGATTGGGTTGGTACAAAGCATTGAGTAAAATAAAGATAAATAGGGACAGTGGGACCATTTTTCTTCTGTCTGATTGATGTACCTTTCTTATCTGAAACAATTAATGACTAAGAAGCATTAGACTTGGCTTTATAAAGAATATATAAGAAAAAATATATATAACTCCTATCATCTACTACCTGAGAAGATTTGTTTTGCTTTGTTTGGAGTTGGTCCCTGAATCACTTGGGAATAAGTGCAGCTATGAGTTATATCCCTGACAACAATGGCATCACCAAATAAAAGTTTATTCTCTCACCTAAAGGAAGTCTGGAGGTAAGCAATCCAGAGCTGGAATGATAGTGCCACAAAAATAACAGAAACTCCAGTTCCTTAACTCTGCTCTACAACATGAGGTTTACTTCCTTAAAGTCACCTCATGGCCCACGGCAGCTACTGGAGCTCTAACCATTACTCAAACACCAGGAAGGAAGAAAGACAAGAGGGAAAATATGTACCCTTTCCTTTAGTGGTCTTCGTAGAAGTTCTACACACATTTCCACTTAACATCTTGTTGCCCAGAACTTAGGTGGCTATGCTGAACCACAAGGGAGACTGGGAACTTTGAACTGGTCTTGCTGACTTCCTGAGTAAAGTTGGGGTTTTATTACTAAGGAGAAAAGGGAAAATGGACATTGGGATAGGCAAATAGCAGATTGCCAGAGTTTTCAGTACATAGTTGTTAAATTAATATTTTATTTTATAGTCTTATTGATTTTAGAACTACCCTTTTGATAATATAAAATATTTAAGCTTTCAGAATTTTAGAGGAAGGAATGTTTCTTAATTAGCAAAATCAGTGATCTTCAGACAAGGTCCAGACAAGGACCCTACAATGTTTTTTACTCTCTATAATCAGAATAGCAAAGTATCACCATCTCACTAGGCTTCAAACTCAAATCTCATGAAATAGTGGAAATTGGTGAGGAACTTTTAAGCTCTCAAATTAATTAAAGAAAAAAAAATCTCTTGCCTCTCTCATCTTTCTATTTTTAGGAGATCAATGATTTGTTGGTTAAGGAAAAGATTATGCAACTTACCCAGCAAAGATCACAAATCCAAATTCTTCAGAAGAAGGTTGTAAGCTTGGAGACTGCACTGAGTTGTATGACGAGAGAGTTTGAAATGGAAGTTTTAAAACTACAGCAACAGGCAATGGTACATAACCAAGAAGGGCAGTTTGAAATTTACAACCTACAGTACCTTCTTCAGATGAAGGACAGGGAAATGAATCGAGTGAAGAAGCTTGCTAAGAATATACTGGATGAGAGGACAGAAGTGGAAAGGTTCTTTTTAGATGCTCTACACCAAGTGAAGCAACAGATCTTATTGAGCAGGAAGCATTATAAGCAAGTAGCACAAGCTGCTTTCAATTATAAAATGCGGGAGGCATGTGCAAGAAGAACAGAATATCCCAAAATTCGAACATTTGATGGCAGAGAGCACAGCACCAATAGTGTGGATCAGGATCTTATGGAGGCTGAAAAATGGTACTAACTATGCTTTGATATTTTATCTTTTGTGCTGCTATTTTTGTGCCCTTTAGAGAAATAACCCTGAAAAGTTCAGTTTGATAATATCTAATTATTGACTCGATTACTCAGTAAGTTACTTGAGGACAGGAACTGACTTACTCATCTTTGTAACCCATATGCTTAGCATAGTTTGTGTGACCTAATAGATATTCTTATTTGTTCTTTAGAATGTCATTGTAGTATCTTTTAACATGTTCCTTTATTTTACATTCTGTAAACCAATTATAAAGGTTTGATTAGATTAAGGTTAAACAGTTTGATAAACATACTTTCTTAAATATTTTTGAAGTTCTCTTTACTGAGATAAAAGTCATAGGTAATAATATCTAACTAAACATATAATTTAAAAAAATTAATATAGCAATTCTTCGTTGTATAGAACTCTCCCATAGTACTCCCCATCACAATCCCCACAGGTTTCCAAAATACACTCTGGAGAGCTACTACCATTATGATAAAGGCAGCAAAATTCTTGAGATAGTTGTAGCTTCTATAAATGATTAATCAATTCCTGTTAGCACTTTTATCTGTTAGAGCACTCTTCTCCCTATAAATCATGGATTGAGTTATGATACATTTTAAAGATTATTCTTAAAATTATGTTTTATATCCCCATGCAATTAGATTCTTTTAACTCAAGAAACTTAAAAGGATTCCTTACTACTATAAACTTAACATTTTATTAAGAGTGATTCCAAATGTGTTTTCTGCTTTAAATTATTTTTTAATGGACTAATTTGTAGGTTCTTTTAAATTATGGAGCTGCTAGGAAGATTGGACCTGGTTAGTGGCTTCGGAAAGATAAGACTCTTCTTCAAAAATGCCCATACTATGTATAATTTTTTTTACCTTCTCTCCTGAGTCAGAAATCTGTAATAACACTTCTATTACCTAGAGAACCACTGTAATTTCCTCTTATTTATTTAATAAGTCAAACAAGTTTTGAGTCCCTATCAAACATAGGCAGTTTCTTTTACTTTTTTTTTTTGTCTACTGTATATTAAGTGGTATATAGGTTTTCAGAGGAAAGTACATGACATGATTCTCCACATTGTTATTGCAGAAACTGGAATTTTTCTATTCTGCCTTTTGTGTGACATTTTTGCTACTGAGCAATTTGTCACCTTAACCTCAGTTTTCTATTGCTTGTACCAGCAAGGTAGGAATGGTGATTAAAATATTACATCATCTGCTTAAAAGGAAGATTGGAGAAGGACAGTTGAAGGATGTGGTGATCCTAAGGCAACACCTAAACTTAAAGAGAATTATCCCAAGTGCCCTATATGCCAAAATTTCAACATCAATACTCTATCTACATGTCAGCCAACTTTTTAAAATTACAAGTGGACTGATTTTTCTGAGAAAGTTATAGTATAGTTAAAGACCTGCCTAGGAAGCTTAGCTGCAGCCTGATTAGGAAACAAGAAAATAGACTAGATGAGTTACCTGTTATTTTCTAAATTTACTTTTGTTACTCTACCTTCATAACAAAATATCTGATACAAAAAGAAATGTTAAAGGGAATTTATCAATAATATCACTAACAACTGTTTTGTTTTTTTGTTTTTTTTGTCTTTGTATCTGGGTATGTTATGTCATATTACAATTTTCTGTTTATTTGCTTGATGTTTGAGCACACTTTTTTATGTTATAGTTTTTCTTATTTTCATTTTAATGATACATAACATTTTGATTTGGCTAGCTTACTGATATTCTTTTCAACTTTATAATGTAATGGATAGTTTGCTTTGTAGTCATTACATTTGGAAACCTCATAATATTCAGTTATGGTTTGGAAATTTTTTCTTCTCCTGTTTACATATTTTATATTTTTTAAAAAGGAGAGATGCTTACATTGACAATAATTTTCCTTTTTCTTTTTTTTTTTTTTTTGAAATTTGTTAGGACAGATATTCAAGGAAATGTGGATATTGGAGATTTGACCTGGGAGCAGAAGGAGAAAGTCTTACGATTGCTCTTTGCAAAGATGAACGGTTTTGTCCCTAGGTAACTCCATATTTCTGTGGTGGAACACCAAGTTGTTATCAACCCTAGAAACTATATAGGAACAATGAATTAATTTCACTTAGAATTAAAGGGATAGAAAGAGACCAGAAAATATAAGAGTCATATTGCTTAGATACTGCAACTCTCAGAGGTAAAGAATTAGAGATGAATGAATGAGCACAAAAATGAAAAATGAATTAGAATTAAAGGGGGAGGTGAGAAAAGAGATTAATCTTAGATGTTTAAAGTAATGCTTGCTAAGAAGGTACAACATTGCTCAGCTGAATGAGTGGTAACTGAAGAGAAGCATGACAATTGTTAAGATTTTACTGGTTTGCAAAGATAAGTAAATGATTTTTTAAAGCTAATTATTAATTCAGAGAATCTCTCATACCACGGAAAAGACTTAGAAATTAAAACAAAAATTCACAGATATTCCAAATAATTCTTTTTAATGATTAGTTTTCATTCTCTCCATTTTGTCAGTAACTATAATCCTAGTAATGAACTATAAAGTAGTAAAATAAATCACCCACTTATTGATTGCTTATTACATGCTTAACACTGTGTTAGGTACTATGGGGATTTAAAAGAATTGAGAGACATTGCCCTTAATCTCAAAGAATTTGGTTGCCCAAGCAAAACCAAACATAACAAGGAAAAAAAGTGGCACAATAAAATATAGCTGAGTTCAAATAATATGTCAGTGGGCTAGAGTAGTCAGTGAAGATTTCACTCAGACTGAAAGCATATGGCTGTGGGGTGCCTTGTAAGATAGTGGGATAATAGAGAGTGGGGGAGCACATCAGGCAAGGGGCTTGGTAGGCAGCTTAAGTAAAAACCCAGAGGAAGGAATGGGTATTGGATATTTAGAGAACACTGAGGAAAACTTCCTAGCTTGAAGAAATTTGGTAATGGAAGAGTAATTAGTAATTAAAATTAAGGTTTAATCTATAGATTAAATTATGTTGAGGCTTAAAAGCCATGCAGAACAGCCTAAACTTATGCTATTGTAGATTCTTAAGCAATGTAACACTTTTCTGCCTTGAAGCACTATAAAGAACAATGAGCCACACTCTCATACTCTCACTGGAAGGGCTCACAGGTCATTGTTCTCAGAGCTAACCTGAATGAATCTCATAGTGACAAGTATGATGGATTGGAGGACAAAAATAGAGGTGGAGACCAGCAGAAGCTACTGTACTACTCTGGATATGTGGTAATGAGGGGTTTAGGCAAGAGTCAGGAAAAAAGAGGAGAAAATGAAAGACACTCAGGAAAGGAAAACAAGATGTGATGATGAAGGACAAAAGGAATAAAGAAGACAAAGTGTAAATGTTTAAGTTTTTTGGATTAAGACATGAAAGAATGGTGATATGAAAGGCAAATGAAACGTTTGTAAGGGAAACGTTTAAATTTAGTTTAATCCATCTACGAATTCATTTCACATACATACTGAATAGCTGCTATTATTAAGGATATAGTGTTGAGCAAATAAAGACATCATACCTAATCTCAGGTAGTTTGTGGTCTACATGGGAAGAAAAACATTCAAATCACACAAAGAAATACAAAAGTATAACTGATACAGGCTTAAAGGAATAGTATAAGAGCCTAGATTAGGAGAATCTGAACTAATTGAGGAGGTCAGGAACATTTCTGAGGAAGTAGAAGCTTGAGCTGACCACTGAAAGGTAAATAGGAACAAAAAGGGAGGGAAAGAATTCTAGGTAGAAGAAATAGAAAGTATTTTCAGCGTCAAATTGGAGGTGACAGTATATTGTGGTGAAAAACACTTAAGGCATTGTAAATAGTGATTGGAGTACAGATGATAGTTTGGGGAGAAAGATTTGAGCATGTTTAGTGAAAACAGATAGTTGAGTTCAGGAGAGTGGATAACAGCAGAGAGTAAAGGGCTGAAGCTAGAATCTTTAGGAATATGCACAATTAATAAACAGGAAAGCAAAGAAGAGTAAACCAAAAGAGTAGTTTAAAGAAGTATAAGCTAAATGGAAGATTAAGGACTTTGAAATAGCTTTTATGTCTCTGATAGCCCTCCAAAGAAGTGGTGGTAGGATCCAGGTTGTAAGTAATGAATTTAATGTCTCATTTTGAGTTGATTTTTTTGTACCCCAGAGTTCCAGGCCTCAAGTTCCATACTGTGTTGTTTTCAGCATTAGAGGAACAAAGGAACTTGAGTGAAATCTTTCACACCGAAACAATGAACTTGAACCTGGCCACAATGGAACCATGTCTAAGCCTGTCAGAATTTCATGCCAGGGTTGGAAAAGAAGATAGGACTAGAATGGTGAAATAATGAGATGAAGATAGGATTAAATTAGAAAGTTCAGATTGGAGAGGAATTAAATGATAAGAGATTACCAAGGCAAAAAATAAGGATGTTGGTAGTTGACAATGATTGTATATGATTGTGACTCCAATAGTACAATATTGTATGTGTGTGTGTGTGTATGATGGAACTAAGTCAAAGGAGTATAACCAATAAACTGTACTCTTCAGTGCATCAGCAAGAACTCTGGCACTAGTAGTAGTAGCTAAAGTGCATTATCAGACTATTTAATATTGATAGATTTTGAATGAGTTTATACTGCTTTCATGTGTACCTAGTTGACAGATTTTAGGAATGAGATGTGTCTTTTATCTGCCGGCAAATCAACCTACTATACTTTTTATAACTGTTAAGCTTGCTTTCAAATTAGAACATTGAATTAGTAATATTTTTTTTCTGTCCTTAAACGAGACTTTTTAGTATATAAGGAGAAATTTTCATACTGTGTCTCCATTAGTTAACCTTTTTGTGTTTTGTGGTTCTTTTCATGGCAAGGGGATTTTCCTGACTGTTTTGGTCAGTATTCTGGTTCATACTTGCCCATTAATAGCTGTTATGTATCGTTATCATGATCATCTCAATAAATATTTCCATTTCTTAAGTCCAACATGTCTCAACTTCAAGAGAATATAAGTTTATATTAACTTGCCTGACATTATACTGTCTCTGTGTATGTAAAAGCTCATTTTTAAAAATGAGAAGCCCATTTAACTGAAGCATTCATTTATTTAGCACTTTTAAAGTATAGTTGAAATACCTGGCACAAGGAGACACTTCCTCACTGTTAACTTTTTCCCACAACAGGAAATACAGTTCTAGGCCTCCAGTTCCAGACTATGTTGTGTTGGACAATGGAGAAACAAAGGAATTTGGGTAAGGTCTCTCTTGACAAAGCCATGAGCGGGTGCCTGATCATAGTGGTTCTTGTGGACATCTTATACGTGCTAAAACTGAGTTAGAGTAACATGAGAAGTCTCTTGTTCTGAACCATGTTCCATGAGTGTCTGCTTCTTGACAGGTCTGCTATTTTGTCATTATTGCAGGGATGAAAGTAAGCTTCAAGATCAAACCTTTATCACGCAGCAAGTACCAATCTCAGACTCTTCTGGTGAACTGATGACATCCAAAATTCAGAAAGGATCACAAGAGTCTGATATGGTAAGGAGTCTGTAACCTAACCAAACAATATACTTAACTGTTACCTTTCCTCATGTAGCTTCTTGCTAAGTCACAGTTCTTTAGCTTTACTAGCCAGGAGTTCTCAGGGGTCAGTGAAATGAATAATACCTTTGGTTGAAATCATAGACATTTTTATCACACAATATCCACACTGAGGAAGGCATGTACTTAACTTAATGCATATTTGTGCCTCTTTTAGTGTGGACAACCTATAAATTGCCTTTGGCAATATACAGCCTAGCCAAAATATGTACTATCTTTTATGTAAGAATAAACATGATGACCATATAACTCTTGGCTTTGAACAGAGGTTGGAAGTATGAGTTGCTAGAAGCTCGGGGACAAGAAGATTACAAGGAAATATGGCACCATTAAAAAAAGAAAGCCAGATTTTTTTCAGAGTTTTTTTATTAAAAATTTGTTATTTATAATCAGTACAATATAAAATCAGAGAAATTTCAAATGAGGTCACATCAGAGCAAAAAGAAAATACTGAATTTTTTAGTTGCTACTAGCATAAACATAACTATAGATTTTTTTTCCATCTCAGAAACAAGAGGCTTTTGAGTAGCAAGAAGCTAGCTAAATGAAATTGATTCCAGTAAGGACAACACAATTCTCATTAGTTAGTATTTTTTTAAAAAGTGATTTCCCTTAAATGTAAGGAAAATTTAGAAGCCTCTGTGATTATATTTAATTCCATTTGGAACTTAGGCAATATGACCTTTTATCCAACCTAGCCTGTAGTTGTTGGATTGAATTAAATATCACTACCACTGGCCAGATGTGATAAGACATAAAACAAGGGGCATTCTATAAATTTCTATTGCCTCATCTCTTTAGGAAGGCAAATCTAAAAAAGAAAAAGAAAAAGAAAAAAGACCCAGTAGGGTCATAAATGTGATTTACTAAGTGACTGAAGATTTTGACATTCTATCTAGTTCATGGTAATAATAAGCCCAAAATCTATAGAGTGCACATTTTCAAGGTTTTTACTATATTTAATTCACTGAATAACCCCATGATTAGGTTAGCATTACCCTTATGACTAATAGGGAGGTGGAAAAATAATGACCTATGTCATCTGGCTGAGGACGAGAGACTACTCTATGAGAGCCTGAAGCCCTCTCCTAGTTCAGTGGATAAAAACCGTATCAGAAAGATAAGATTTAATTGGGATGCAGAGCAAAAAGACAGAAGTTATTTTGTTTAGCACATCAATTTCTGTTCTGACTTAAAGTTGAGCTACATCAAAGAAACAAGCATGAAGACAGCAAAAGAATCTGTCAAAGTATTTCTTTTTACTGTTTTATGTCATAAAATGCTTTAAAATTTCTTAGGCCCAGTCAATCACTCTATATAAAGAGTTCTTTTATTAAAAAGTATCACTAATGAGAAATGCAGGCAAGAACAACATAAAAATTTTCTCAATGACTATCAGATTCATTTCACTTAAGGCAAGAATCTTGCCCACTTTCATGGCTGGAACACCCCTTGATTTCTGGGTGTAAAATAACTTTTGAAATGGCTTTCTAAAAAAACCCCAAAAAACCTATGGGCACCTGAATTAATAACTGAGCATTAATTAATGACTGAAGCAAATCCTGAAATCTAACACTTGGTACACACAACAAAAAGTCAATTTATCCAGTGCATAATGAGGTATCCTTGAGAAATGATTTTAAGCAGGAAAAGTGACAATGGTAGAATTTAGTGTTTATAATTCACAAGGATAAAGTGGCATTCAGCAAAAAGAAAAAAGCAGTTGTCACACTGTAGGATATGTAGAATAGACTCTATTTTATGTAGTGTGGGACAAATGAGAGGCTCAGGAAAGCCTGGCAGAGGGGTCTTTCCCACATTCATTTATGTAGGGCTGTGTTTGAGGATCAACCAAAGAGTGAATTATTCCTGTCCTGTTTCCCCATCCAAGAGATCCTCTTCCGATTATGAGAGATCTTCTTTACATAATCTTCCCTTCCTTAAAGTTATCAGAAAAGGGGATAATTTTTAGAAAATAGTCCTAAGTAATCATTTCAGATAAACATTTCACAGTTAACAACAGTAACCTCAAAAACAGATATAGGAAGAATAAATGAAAACCTGGTGTCAGAGTTACACTAGGAGTCTCCCTATAGCAACTTTGCAGGGGCTAACTGTCATGAGAAAGGTATTAGTTACAATGTAGTCCATTCCCAGGGATCTGGTCTGAGTAAAGTTGGCAAATGAAGTCAGTCAAAATAAAGAGAGATTACTCAGGATGGACTGAGCTGGAACAAACTTGTTTCTAACGGCCCATGGTAGGCATGACTACAGTAGGTGAGAAAAGAGTAGCATCTTCTTCTTTCCACTGAGAAGTGATAGTCTTTAGCTGAGTATAGAATTGGATGCCCTAAAGAGAATAAACAAAAGAAAGAGAGGGAGAGGGAGTTAGCATATATTTCTGAGGGTTTTATGATTCCTCTTTTAATCAAATTTTGAAGGGAATGTTGCAAAGTACTACTCACACTCCTACTTGAGGAATAGCTGCAATTAAAATCCAACATATTGTTCATCAAGGTTTATCTAAAACATTTAGCATAATACCTGGCACATAGTAAACTGTCAAACCTTAGCTGTCATTATGCTGAAACTAACCAAGAGCATCAGCATCTAAATGGAAAAACTGAACAATGTAATCTGTTAAAACTTGCAGGACATTCTGTTCCTAGGGCTGAATATCATGTGCTCCGAGGTCTTGAGACAGGGTTCAAATCTTGCCTCTACCCCCTGCTGTGTAACCTTGGGCATTATCTGTGATATAGTGCCCATCTCTTAGCAATGTGTGAGGGGAAAATGAAATGGCATACAAATATCCTAGCATAGTAACTGCTGTTCAATAATGTTTTTCTCTCATTCCCATGAAGAACAGAAAAGAATGAAGGAATGAAATATATATTAGGCCATTTCTGACAATTGTCAGAATAAACAGCTAATGTTGAAGTAGTAAAATACACAATATCTTACAAATCTAAAGTAAATGTCTGATGTTATACATATTTACTTCTTAATCACCTATCACACATGAGGCTTTATATATACACAGTTTATGTTGTAACAATAGGCTTGAGCAAAAGAGAATAAACTATACAGATCTAACATTTACCTAATTACTAGCAAGCTAGAAAAATATTAGGAAAAAACATACTAGTTCGATAAAATACTCTTCTAGAATTTGTTGACAATCTGGGCCATGTTAATATACTGAAAACAACTTTAGAGATTATTACGTACTTTACAACTAAAGTTTACGTTATGTAAGTATGATACTTTCAAGTCTCCTTTCCATGCAAAATAGCAATTTAATTACCTAAAAATTTAAGACTTCAACTCTGTATGAAGTCAGTCTTTTCTTCTAAGAAGCCTCATTTACCAGAGTAACTTAAAAGAAAATTTTTAATAATATCAAACTAGTTAATTTTGCAAAAACTGTGACTAATGCACAAACTGTACAATCAGCCTCCAGATAACCAAAGTTTTTTCAAAGTTTTATAACCAATTGGCTATACTGTTATATTCTGCTATGCAATCCCATTGAATTTTTTAACCTATAAGAGAGACTGATATAGAAAAATGTAATTTATTACTAAAGTTTCCAAAATGGCCCTATTTCTGTGGGATTACAAAGAACTTCCACTAGCCTATTAGTTTAACACATTTGGTCACGTGGTCTGTGCCAGAGGCTGCAGATAAGTAAAAATAATTACAGCATGATGACGGAGGGCTTCTGAACATGGCTTAAAGAGTCCCACATGCCTCACCCCTGCCTATCTCTCCAGCCTCATCTCTTACCACTCTTACTCATCCACTCACTGTGTTCCAGCCACTTCTGTTTGAACATGTCATGCCTATTCCTGCCTTAGAACACGTGTACCTGCTGAAGGATGGTAACAGTGCTATTTAACCCTTATAACTTTATGAAATATACGTACTGGTGTTACTTTCATTTTATAGATGAAGAAGCCTGAGGCACAGAGAGTGTACCCTCCAAGGTCACACAGTTAATAACTGGTTGAGCTGGGGTTTGAACCCGATAATTTGGTTTTACGTATGCTTTATTTTTCTTGTTCAGTACTGTATTTATAGTGCCTAGAATACTGTTTGGTACAAAGATGCTCAATAAAATTTTTTTTGTAAATGAATAACTGTTACAGGAGAAGTATGTGCAGTGAGAGCATGAGGGCATACACAACCCAGCACTGAGGAAGGGGCTGGTGGTGGTCAGAGGTGATTTTCTGGAGGAAAAGCACTGAGGCATGACAGATGATTAAGAGTTAGTCAGATGAAAAGTGGGAGGCAGAGGAAAGGGCTTATACAAAGGCTTGTGCTTTCTCATGCTCTTTCCCCAAAACTTTGTTGCCTTGAGTTATTAAACAAGCAACAGCTTTGGCAAAATTTTGTTAACTTTTAAATCTTTTCTCTAGGGGACCTACTGACAAGCACTGCTCAACAACATATGACCCCAAAGAAGCTGCTGCAGGTCCTTTTTTTGCAGAATCCTTGTTCCTGAATATGTACAAGAAAGTTTCTTAGAGGAAAAAACATATTTTAAAACTTAAAGTTACCTGTTTGCCATAGAAATTGGTGTCTCCCCTGAAGGAAGATCGAGAGCCGGTGAATGAGAACATTGGTAAAGGCACTGGGATAGGGACGTTCACACCCACCTAAAGCAGAACAAATCCTCGTCAAATGCTAAGAAAGGGACTCAAACAAAGGAACTCTCCATTTGGAAGCACAAATGCTTTGCACCAGAGAGACCGATTTTAAATGCCCACCTTCTACCTCATCTCCACCCATTAACTTTTATTCCTGTGGAAGAGCGGAGGGGCAGCGACTGATCACTCTTTACCATCTCTAGATAGTTAACAGAAAAGGATTACAAGAACCTCCTAAAACTTTGTTCACAGACCTGTCCAACATCTACCAAGTGGGAATATTTCCGAGCAGTGGCTCCATTGGTGGTAAAGATGGCAGTTCCATTTCCATATGGGTTGTCATTTACAATCTTGATGGCTTCATCCAAAGTGTCTGTCTCCAGAACCACAAGAACTGGACCAAAAATCTCTTCTTTGTAACAGGTCATATTTGGCTGTCAGGAGTGATGCATCCAGAAAAGAAGTCAGTATTTTATGCTTATTTGGTACTGTATTACCCATTGTTTACATGGATGGCTTTCATGTTAGTAATCCCTTTTCATTTTAAACCTCGTATTTTAAAAAAGTGCTTTCTTGCTGTGTTCCATCTTCCAAGCTACTGATCATATAAACAACTTGATATTCCTATTATGTACAACTACATTCTTTTCCTTTAAGCACTGTATTTTTAGGTCTCATGAACCATCACTAGCTTCCTATTTTATACTTATATAACTTGTTTATACAATTGTTGTGTTACTGAAAAGTTACACAAAAATTCACTTTTTTAATAACTCAGATATATATTAAAAACACCACAGGAGAATTTTGGTTTAAAGAAACCCTGTGCTAAGTTTTCTGTAACATCAACTATCCATTCTCATTCACTCCTTTGCTTTCCAGTGAGTTTGTACTTTATATTTTGATATCAGGTCACATTAAACATTCAAAAATCCTTCACCCATGCAGCTAGTCAGCTGTGCTTACTGCTGATAGGTGGATTTTTCCTCTATGGTTTTGTAGCAAGAGATTCCACAAGTTTTCTGCTACATTTACATTTAACAATTATTCAGGATTATAGTAGGATTGGTGGGGACATATGTATTTCAAAGAAAGCCTCCTAACCTCAATTTAGTCATTAATTTTAGTTGAGAGACTTGTAGACTTTTGATAAATAAAAATTGACAAATCAATTCTTCTTCTTTTGTCACTTTCTGGTGAAGATGCAGATAAATTTAGGAGAGAGAGTAGATACTTAATACTGGGTGGCTGATATGTTGACGGAGACACTGCAATAACTATGAGCTAAACAGCAAGGAAGAGTGGGAAGAAAAAAATTAAATAAGTAACAAGTATAATATAAGAGAGGGATTGGCAAAATATGGCCTGTGGGCCAAATGTGCTTGTTTTTGTCCAGCCAACAAGTTGAAGATAATTTCTATATTTTTTCCATTAGCAATATTGTGCCTCAGATAAACCTCATTGGCTGTCATTTTGCCACTACACAAAGCTCTACATAACGGCTAAAAAAAAATCAATCATGGAATGTAAAATTAAAATTTCATTGTCCATAAAGTTTTATTGGAATATAGCCACACAATGTTAATGGCTGCTTTCACATGAAGATGTCAAGAGTTGAGTAGTTGTGACAGAGAATATATATCCCTGCAAAGCCAAAAAAATTTACTCTCTAGCCCTTTATGGAAAGTTTGCCGGCTGCTAGTAGAGTGGAAAGAGATTGGGGATGAGAAGGGAGGTTCATTCAGATTCTAGATAAAATAACTGAGTAATCCTGGCAAGAGATGAGGTCCCCAGTTATTAAATGCTCTTCATTTATAAATTGGAGGGATGAGAGTCCATAGCCTCCAAAGGGCCTTCAGCTCTCATATTTGTGAACAAAATAATCCAGAGTTGTTCACCTTGACATTTGAAATGATGGTTGGTCCAACAAAGTTGCCATTTTCATAGCCTTTGACTTTAATTTTTCGACCATCAAGAAGAATGGAGGCTCCCTCCTTTGTTCCACTATCAATTAGATTACAGACTCGCTCTTTAGCCTGTGGGGTGATCAGAGGGCCAAGATCAGCTCCAGGCTGGTCTCCTGTAAAATAACACAGACGGGTTTAGGACTCATTAACATAAATTATGATTGCCAACTAAAGATGAATCTAAATGACAACTACAGTATAAAGAGGCAACAGTAATAACCAGAGGGCAACTGAGTCCAGGGCTCAGCCAACAGACCTCAATAGACCGATATAGGAGTTGGGCTTTTTAGAATAAGCATTTACTGTCAGAGCACCAGTGATTTGAGAAGGCAGCAGGTTAACACCTTTGAAAACTGCCTTGCCTTCTCAGTCTGGCTTAGGGTATTTAAAGAATAATCAGGTCATTAATCCAGTGGCTATGTGACGAATCCAGGGGGTCTGTTATGCTTCACAGAGCTGTTACTCCAGCAATGTGGTCTTCTGGTGGCGTTAGCAACCCAGGGACAAAGATGGGCGTAGTCTAGAAAGAATGCTAGAGGATTGTGATCAGTAAGCATAAAGGTATTAATAATAAATTTCAGGGCAAGTTAGGGGATGTTCCAAGCTCTGGATCAAGCCCCACAGGATATAATCTATTGTTAAGCTATAGGGGAAGTAAAGTTGAGGCTGGGGACTTGAGGCCTCTACTAAAGGGGTCCCAACCAGGACCTTCTTCAGTAAGGGCAGACATGATTGCTTCCATTGTCCAAGACCAATGCTAAAACCAAGAGCTTAGTGCCACAAATACAAAGTCTAAAGGAGCAAAGCAGATAACCAATTACCTGCATTGACTCTCAGGTTTTTGGCACGCTCCACCAGCTCTGGCAGCCACGTCTTAGCTTCCCCCACAAGGATGGCTGTTGAAAGAGCCATGCAGCGCTGACCAGCAGCTCCAAATGCTGCCCCGACCAGCTGGTTCAGGGTATTTTCCTTATTGGCATCTGGCATGACTACCCCATGGTTTTTGGCTCCCTGAGGAAATATAGAAAGTACATGAATCTTCCTTGGCAAAATACAATTAGGCTGAGAAATCAGGCAAAGAATCTGTTACTCTGAGGATAAATTTATTATCTTGATACTGCTAAAGTCTTGGTAACATTGAACAAGTAAGTGTCCAGGTTACTTTTTTTCATTTACTCAGCTAATAAGCTGATATGTTTATTTAGATCAAAACAAATGAAGAGCCCCAATCAATCATCCCATTACATCAAACTGACAAGCTAAACACTGCATCCAGGAACCAAGGAGAACTCCCTTCTCTTCCCTAGGTTAGATAGGAAAGAATTTGTTATCTGCTGGGGTTTCCAGTTACGCAAAGAGCAGTATAAATAAAGAGCTGCCAGTAATAATGCCAGTGGCCAGTGAAAAGGCAAAATAAGAGGTAGACCTCTCTTGACAATTTCTGGAAAGAGCTTCCCCAGACTGACTTGCTTCTAGATACATAGCCTTATGAACTTCTATGTATGATAACATATGGTCATTTCCACACACATTTCCAGATACAACTATAGTTGAGTGCATGGATAAATAAGTACCATGTCAGCTAGCTTAATTTTATCCCATTATACATAGTATACTGTTAGACACAGAATTCACTCAATTAATTCATGATGAGATGGTTAGGACTTAAGTCAAACTGTCTTAAACACATTCAGCCATGACAAGAAATAAGTGGGCATATCATAAAGTCTCCACTTGTGCATAGGTGGTTATCCTTCATGCAACATTAGCTGAAGGGTGAGAAAGTAGCAATTGGATTTTAGTATCAAAGAATTGCTAAGTATAGGGCCAGGAGCTAGTAAGAGAACAGCAAAACTATGCAATCAAGTAAACCACACATCTCAAACAGGGATATTGGGCTGTTTCCAGTGCCTTAAATAGCCTTGGACTCTTAGGGAAGATCAAATTTTGATATTAATAGTTAGGATATCCCTCAAAAAAAAAAAAAAAGATGAAGGGCTAGAAAAGCATGGTATGAAGGAAGCAGGGCTAGAACCAGAATTTGTTACGCTGAAGCCCAAAGAATTTGAATGACACTCTCAGGGAGAAATATGCCCTTTGATACAAAGATTCATTGTATAAGATAAAGGTAATTAAAGTGACAGAATAAGACTCATCATAAGGTTCATTGTTAAAGGAAAAGAGATTTCAGATGAAATGGGAATAAGGAAACACTGGCATAAGAGTGGGATGAGCTGCCCCACTGCTGATGGGCTGTTTTAGGTAATTTAACTATATATAACAGTTTGAGGGGGGAAAAAAGGAATAAGAAGTCACCATATTGGCTTGAACTCTCTTGCCATGTTTTGACCCTCTCTCGAAGATGTACTCTCCTGCCTGGTTGGATCCCACAAAGCTGATTGCTTTGATATCCGGATGATCACAAATAAAGTTAACAGCTTTAAGAAGAAAAATAAATGATCACCATAAAGGAACAAATGGCTATGGCCTTCTCAATATGGCAATTTCCCCTTTTCCCACTGCTATATTTTTGTGTTTCTACCCTAGATTCCCATTTTGAAGTTCTCTCTTTCCTTGCTCTTTTAATTCTTTAAACTATAAATTCTATTTAGCCTCTTCCATTATTTTTCCTATTTGGTATTCTACAATTTCCACTTCTAATTCCAAAGACTCTAATTCCTATTTTCCTCCAAAATAATAGCCCTTCAATACACAACACTTCTTTTGTCCTTTAAGAATGTGATATTTCCTCAACTGTAACTATATACCAGGACTCTCAGATACTACTGTGTCCTCATGTGAGAGATAATATAGCATAGTACAGTCATGTGATGTTTAAAACAAGGACACATTCTGAGAAATTTATCATTAGGCAATCTTGTAGTTGGGCAAACATCACAGAGTGCACTTACATAAACCTAGATGGTATAGCCTACCACACGCTGAGGCGATATGGTATAGCCTAGTGGTTCCCAACCTTTTTGGCAGCAGGGACAGGTGCTCCTATGAAATCTAATGCCTGATGATCTGAGGTGGAGCTGAGGCAGTGATGCTAGTGCTGGGGAGTGGCTGCAAATACAGATGAAGCTTTGCTCACTGGCCCACTGCTCACTTCCTGCTATGTGGTCTGGTTCCTTCCTAACAGGTCATGGTCCAGTCAGTACTGGTCCGCAGTCTAGGGGTTGGGGACCCCTGGTATAGACAATTGCTCCTAGGCTACAAACCTATACAGTATGTTTCTATACAAAACAACACAATATTAAACACAAGACAAAATGACGCAATCAAGAGGTGCAGTAAACACGAGATGCATGAGGCTGCTATTAGCATAACGTAGTATACTGTTTTACAGCAAACTTCTTTGTTAAGAAGGAAGAATACAATCTAAAATAACAATAAAAAGTATAGTATAGTAAATACATAAGCCAGTTAGTCATTTATTATGATTATCAAGTATTACATACTGTACATAATTTTATGTGCTATACTTTTATATAACTGGCAGTACAGTAGGTTTGTTTACTACAGCATCACTACAAACATGAGTGATGTGTTACACTATAATGTTACAATGGCTATGATGCAACTAGGCAATAGGAATTTTTCAGCTCCATTATAATCTTTTAAGATCACTGTCATATTTGTGTCTGCTGTTGATTGAAACATTGTTATGTGGCTCATGACTGTATTTAAAAGTAAAATCTAGAGTCAGCCTTCCCAGGTACACACAGCTTGGCTTCAATAGTTTCTAGCATTGTGACTCTGGGTAAATTACTAATTTCATTATGCCTCAATTTTCTCATCTGTAAAAAAGGAAAAATAATAGTACCTACATCAAAGGGCTGTTGTAAAGATTAAAAGAGATAACATATGCAAAGCATAGGAACAATGCCTGAAACACAAGGACTTTTTAAGTACTAGCTATTGTTATGTAGATTAGAAGGCCTTCAGTCTTTCTGAAGTCTATAAATTCTGAGTTAAATATCCTCATAAATTCTCTCAATATTGAAGTAAAAACTTTCTTTTTAATCTTATCTGTGTCTTGCCCTAATCCTTATTTCTTTGTCCCCATATATTCTGTAAGGCAAGGACTGCTACTCCCTAGTTACTCACCATAGCACACAGAGATGGCAAAATAGTCAAACATTTCAACATGGCGGTTACTGTTAGTAAACCCCTTCCTTCCTAGGTCTTTCATTCTAAAATACCCCATCGCCACTCAACACCTTGATTTTTTGGAAGCCAGATTAAGTGCCATGTACTGAAGGGCAGTTACCTTCATGTTGTCCGTGGATGATGTTCAGTGTTCCAACAGGGGCACCAGAGTCTTGGAGCAACTTAGCAAGAAGCATAGTTGCTCCAGGGACTCGCTCTGATGGTTTCATTAAGAATGTATTTCCACACACCATGGCCATGGGAAACATCCAAAGGGGGATCATAGCAGGAAAATTGAATGGAGCAATGCCTGCACACACCCCCAGAGGCAGACGGTAGGAATAAAGGTCCATGTCTTTGGTGATGGATGGCATGGTCTCTCCCAGCATGAGGGATGTCACACTACATGCATGCTCAACCACCTCTGCAAGAGAAGACGTAGTCAGGCCATCAGCTGCCCACATTGTGCACTACTTAGCTTTGTCATGCTCTAATCAGCCCTGAGGACAAGGAATGGCTCAGGCCAATGACAGAGGAAAGATACACTGACTTGCCCTTCCATGTGAAGGAGGTATGCAAAATGAGATTCTCTAAATGGGAAAAGGACAGTGAAAAAAATGCACACATCTACTGGAAGATCATTGGAGTAAAACAATAAAGTAAATCAATTTCATAGATCACTAAGAAGTACTGCAATTTCCCACAAACATTAAAAAAGATATCATGGGGTAACAAAATCTCCATAAAAGAAGCAATCCCTCTTTCCGAGATCTTTGCCTCCCATCTTCCTTTGCTCCTTCCCAAAAGTTCCTGAAACTCCCCATGAGGGACTCCCAGCTTACGAAGGCCTCGAAACACATCTCCTTCAGCATCAGCTAGGGTCTTTCCTTGTTCCAGCGTGATTAACCTGGCAATTTCTTTCTAGAAAGAAAACACAAATAGAAACCAATGCAAGGGTGTGCCTCCTTTTAGTTCTCAGGCAGCCAAAGAAGAACAAAACAGGGAAGAAGCAGTATAAGGCAGAGAGCCATGATCTATGTCTCTCTGGACTGTAGAGAGAGGGAATGCAGCTGAAAGGGCCTCTGTAAATGTGAGAAGTATCCCTAAGCAACAATTTGGAAAAAGATACCATTCAGATTTCTTACCAAGTTTTCTTTAATAAGTTGTTGATAGCGGAACAGGACCTGCTGACGGCTTAATACTGAAGTGTCTGCCCATGCGGGAAAAGCACGTTTGCAGGAAGCAATAGCTGCATCCATTTCAGCTTTGGTGGCCTGAGGGACCCGACCAATAACCTCATTGGTGGCCTGATGGGAAAAAGCAGCATATCATTCTTTGCCCCGGTCCCACCTTCTCTGTTTTTCATTTAGTCACAAAGGCAGCACTGTGTGCTTCACAACAGTCAACCAGGTCCCCACTTTCCCACCATGTGCCCAGAATTCTAGGCTAGTCAGTTTAAGCAGCTTTGCTTACTGGGTTGTGGATGTCAATCCATTTGTCACTTTTGGATTCAACAAATTTCCCATCAATGAAGAGCTTTACAGTTGGCTGGGGGTAAAAATAACACAAAATTTTGTGTTAGTTCATTGCCTTAATTTTCTTTTCCTTTCACAAAGAAGGAATTCCATTCCATAACTGAATCTACTGCTCTCTAGAAATGTTACCATTAGATAAGAGATACACAATATACTTGTTTATACTGTTTGTTAATATGTGGCAGAGCCTCTCAAATACTATGACCTCTCTGAGAATGGGAAATTCCCAACTAATTACACAGTGAAACTTCATGAGTAAACACATGTCACTTGTAAAGCTTATACTAAAAAATGTTGCAGACTTTGTGTTAACAAATATTAGCTACTATAACTTGTCGGCCCAGCTGACTTTCTGACATATTACCAAGATGATGTCTTACCTTTATGGTAAAAAAATGTTTTTAATGTTTTTATCTACGTGAATTTTTTTGAGAAGCTTATTTTCGTTAAATTTCCAAAAGGGTCAGTGGAACAAAAAGATAAAGGACTACTGTATTACAGTGCATGCACAATTCTATACATAAAGGATTTTGAACACCAGTCCTTATTTATTAGATTTTAGGTACTGCAAGTGGCTGACAAGACAGAGGCCTGTAAAAACAGCTCTAAAGTTGTCAAGAATAAACTATCTGGCATAGTCAACTAAATTTCCAGAAGCCAAAAAATGTTTCTATCTTTTGACACAGTAATCTTATTTCAGAAGAGAAATAATCTAAAAGAGGAAAAAAACTAAAAATAAATGTTTGTTTAATAATATTGAAAAACTGAAGCAATCTAAACATTATACGGGAAATTATTAGTTAACTCAGGTTATATATACTTGATGAAATACTATGTAGCCATTAAAATCATAACCACATATAAAGACCATCTTGTAATACTGCAAATGCTTACAATACAATAGACATAATATTAAATTAAGAAAACCAAGATACAAAGTTTCACATGCACTCTGATCACAGTTACATAAAAAAGATAAATGGGAATACCCAAAAATTACACTAGATTTCTTCTTAAAAGTCAATCTTTAGTGCCAAATAAACTCACCACTGAAGAAGAAGAGAAGGAAGATGCTGAATACCAAGTGGAGTTTACCTTGGAAGAAACCTGTGAGGTAAAAGAATTATTATTTTGATAAACAAAGGCAGAAAATTATTAAAAACTTAAGAGAATGGCTACTAATGCTTAACATTATACTATTAATATTTCTTTGGGTATGTGAAAAAGGACTTGATGTTTTTCTGAAGGATCATATAGTCTAAAGAGAAAAGACATAAAACTATAAACCATAATCATCATGTTCTCAATTTCCAGAGCAGTCCTGATTTAAAAATACTTTTTTTGTCATTAGTCCATATTTTCCTAATTTTTGGTCTAGGAAATGTAGTCACCATAAATCTGACAATATGAAAACATTCAGCATGGTATCTAACCCAATAGGTGTTGAATATAAGGTAGCATATAACCAAGTATCAAATGTAAGTTTAATACTCCCATACAAACACAAATATATTTTGTAATAACCCAAAATTTAGAGAAAAACCAAATGTCCCATTGAATTTACCTATCCACCATAGGATAGGTAAATAGGGAAACAAATGTGGTATATTCATACACTGAAAAACTACTCAGCAATAAAAAAGAATGTATTATTGAGAGATACAATATAATAATTATATTGAGTAAGACAAAAAGAGTACATACTGTATGATTCCATTTATATAAAACTAAAAAATGTAAACTAATTCCAATACTACATCGGAAAGATTGGTGTTTTTCTAAAGATGATAGAGGAGGTAGAGAGGAGTAAGTATGAATCTATTCATATCTTGATTGTGATGATGATTTCACAGGTGCATACAAATTTAAAGCTTACCAAATTGTATATTTTAAATATATACAGTATATGCCAATTTTATTTCAATAAGCTATTTTTTAAATGCCTCATGTACCTTACAGGAAAAAACTGTGTTGTGTAGGTAATATTTAATAAGATATAATTAGAAAATTGGGAGGGGGATCAGTTGTAATAAAAAAACTTTCTAAAAAATAGTTTGTATATATACTATGGAAGTTGATTTAAGAAATATTCTAATCAAAGCAAGCCATCTGAACTGCTTGGGACTGGAATCTAATAATCTATTATCTTGTTTGAAGAGAGGCCATGTTAAAAAAAAGTTTAGAGCTGCACAAAATGCAAGAACTACATCTGTGGCACTGTCCAAAGGACCGGCAGACAAAACTTTCAAATGCCTAGTCTGCTTCTTCATCCATGCCCCACAAAAGTTATTTTAAACCACCAAAACCCTCCAGAAGCCCATCATGTCTTACTTACAGCTATGCTCCCAATACCAATCTGGTACATAGTAGGTATTTAATAAATATCTACTAAACAAAAGAAAGGTCCACTGGGCAGCTATATTGCCTGACTGGCCCCGCACCAGACAAGATTACATACTTCCTTTTTTGTACTCCCATAGCAGCCAATACTTCCTCTATCAGGTTTCTTTGTCCCTTTTGTAATTGCCTGGGTATTTGTCTGTTACCCAAAAGACTAAGTTTCTTAAGGGTAAGCACTGTATCTATCTTGTTTACCTACTTTACAGAGTTATTGTGATCAAGACTGCAGATATGAAAAACAGCTAGCAAATAGTTGGTGCTCATTAAATATTATTATATTATTATTATAAATACTTGTTTGCTTTCACTCCTTGCTTATCAAAACTTATCAATTCTTTTAAAACTTCTTTTTTTACTACTTTCCCTCTTACTCTTAGGAGTTGACCTTATTTTTCCTACTTCAGGGAACAGAAACCATCAGATGAGAACATCTTCAACTTCCTCTGAGCAAACCTACAAAACTGATCTGCAATTATACTCATCCTTTTTTTCTTCCTCCTTCCTATAATGGAGAAGGGAGCTAGCATACTCTGTGAGGACAAAGTGACTGGGAGACAGAGGTACACAATATCCATGGACTGACTGAAGAGGTGTCTGTCCTCCTATCTAAGGCTAATCTCTGCACCTGTGCTCTGAAGCCAACCTTTCCTACTGCCTCTGACACTTCCATCCATTATCCTTTCTTTTCTGTACCTTAAACCTCTCTCCAACTAAAAGCAAGGGTTCTCTATACTAATTATCTTTATTTCCTCATCTCCCATTAACTCTTCAATCTACTCTAACCTTCAAGACTGAACACCAGTGACTTCCTACATCCCATGGACTTTTTGTAGTACTTGACCTCTAAGCAAAGGTGACATGGTATAGAGGAGAGACTATTCTATGACTTGCCAGACCTGCCAGCCTGCCAGCTAGATCCTGGCCATAACAGAGAATGCTTCCCAAAAATCTCTTTAGAGACTGTCTGAACCCTCTCCTATGCCCCAGATATGCTAGTTCTTGAAGCAGGCCATTGCCTGGTCCAGACAAGCATACAAGGCATTTTCCTCTTCTCTGAGGGAACTCAAACCGCAGTACCTCCATTCATCTGCCCTGTCCTATATTACCCCTTCGTGGCTGCCACGTGGGACAGAAGTTATCCATGGCAAGACAAGCCTTGTAAATGAATTCCCTTAATAAACTCTTTATGTAAATATGGAATTGTCAGCCTCTTTCTTTGGTCTCTTTTTTTTTTACATAACACATGGTTAATCACGCCCTCCTTCCTGAACCCTCTTTTCACTTGTCTTCTGTGATACTCTGGTATCTTCTATTTCTTGGGTCACTTCTCTACCTTCTTTCATTCTCCTTCGAGTTAGTTCCTCAAGGCTTGGTCCTAGGCCTTCTCATTCTGCATACTCTCCTTCGGTAATTGCATCTACTCTGTGGCTTAATTACCTAGATCCTGATGATGCCCAAATCTGTGTCCTTAGCCAGAATCTTCCTTTTTAAGATAAGTGTCTTCCCTTTATCTCCACTTGGACATGTTTAGGTATACACTGAAAAAGCCAAACTCCTCATCTTTTCCCCACCAATCTGCGCTGCTTTCAAAAGCCCACCTTTTGGTGAACAGGACTGCTATTCACCTAGTTGTGCAACCAGAAACCTGAATGTCACCTCAACTCCTCCCTTTCTCTTTACAGTGAATCAAACAAGTCCTGGCAATCTGTTTCCTCAGAAGTCTTTGACTTTTTCTCTACTCTTCCTGCCATCACCCCTCCCCGCCCCCACTTTACCGTCATTGTCTCTCATCTGGATTTCAACCTTAACCCTTCTGAATCTAGTTTCCACATCATAGCCAGAAGGTCTTCCTAAAACACAAATCTGGTCAGATCACCTCCTTGTTTAAAATCCTCCAATGGCTTTTCACTGCCCTTTGATGAAGACTAATCTGATGTTGCTTAGAAGACTCTACATAGCATCTTTACTTTGCTAGTTTCTTAGGTCAACACTTTCCTCCTTGCTTTCTATACTCCAGCCATTCAGAACATGCTTTGGATCTTTTTGCCCTTGCATGTACTGCTCCCTTTTGCCAGGAATTGTTTTATCCCATTTGCTTGGCTCACTCCTATTCCTTTGCTCCCTACATAGCCATCATTTTGGGTATAGGTACAGATCAGTTTTCTAGGTTTGCTAGCAGAAAAAGGAATATTTGATTGTTTCTGTTTCCTCTGAAGTAGGAGAAACAAAGTTAACTAAGAATGAGAGAAGTAGCAGACTTGGAAGTTTTTAAGTCTCCATCTCAGGATCTGCACTAAGTACCTGACTGTGGAGTTCATAAAAACACCTGAATTTCTCTATTTCTCATATCATATTATGGAATAATAGCATGTTTAATTATTAAGTCTCTCTCTCCTTAGATCACGAGATGGTTGTGTTCTCAGCCCGTAGCACCATTCCTGGAATAGAGTAAGCACTCAGTAATATTTTGTAGACTGAAAGTATGAGAATTCACCAAGCAATCATTTGATATTGTTTCATATATACTGTCTTACAAGGCAAAAAAAAAAAAAAAAAGCATGGATCAGCCAACTTGAGCATTCTAGCCACTTAGTTTTATTTTTTAACTGGCACACAGCCTCTGCTGTCAAGAGAACATAAAAGGCACTGCATCTGGTATAACAAAAACATTATCACATAGTTGTTGACAGGTTAGATCTCCTATCTTTTCTTCATTTCCTAAGCACTGTTGCTGAAGAAACTATCCCACGTTCAGTCACAACAAACTTCTTACTCTCTAGATGCTTATTTTGTACTTGTTGTTTGCCAGGAACTCCCTTCTCCCCTTGGCTAAAAGCCACTAGTCTTGCAAGACTCAAGTCCAGGACCAACGCCTTTTAGAAGCTTTTTCCTGAACTGCACAGGTTTAGTTGTTCCTACAGTACCCTGTGTACTCCTATTGTTTAGCACTTATCATTGCTTTACAATAGGGGGAGCTTTCAATGAGTATTTTATTTACTTCTCCTTTCCCAAAGCCTGGGGAGAGAGCTTGACATAGACAGAGATGGATGCCAAGACGGAATTCAGTTCCAAGTTGGGAGATCTTAAATGACCTAAGTCACAGTGTTGGGTAACTTACTTTATTATATTCATTAATTCCAAGTTTTACAAATATTCTTGAAATTATAAAATGATGGAGCTGGGACAGAATTGTGAAGCCTGTGCTCTTTCTAGCACATTGATGATGCAAGTTACTGAGACTCTCTAAGACTGGTTTTCTGAATGGCAGTAATAATACGAGGAACAGAATTTCTTTTACTAGCTACCATAACAGAGAAGATATGCTAACGATGTACTTTAAATAACTGAAAACACACCGTTTGATAGTCTACTAAAATTCATGACTGTCAGAATCTAGACTACTCTCTATTGAAGTTTCATATTACAGTACCTATTGGTTGGCTAAGGATTACTATTTCTGTTCTTTTCCAGTTCAACTCAGCAGTTTCTTCAAAAGAATCAGAAAATATGTTTCCCAAATAAAGTTCATAGGAAGCAGAGTCTTCTCCTTGATGCAAAAGACAAAATACCTTCCTAAGGCTCTCAATGACTCATTGTGATTGAAGGAAGGTTGAGGAGGCAAAGGAAAAAAGTCAATTTCAGTAAATGATATCCAAGTGAAGTTACTAATGGAAAATATAGGCTGGAAACTTTGTTTCCCCATGATTAAAAAAAAAAGATACTAGAAAAACAGAAGTAGGATCACAGCAAGAAATATGAGCGAAGTCAGATGATCTAACAAATCCTTCCAATCCACTCTTCACACTGTCCCATTAAACAGCATATTTAAACATGAACCTTTGCTGACTCTGCTAAGAATCTTAAAAATGCACAAGTTTCTGCACTAGAATTCACTGAAACCTGGCAAATACTAATATTATCTCAAAGTTCAGCAATATAAAGGAAGAAGCTCCCAGGGTGGACATAATGAGTAAAAGGGCAATATTTTCTTGCAGGTTGAACAATGTTGCCTGCAGTAAATCTTGCCTCCTATTGCAAAGCTGTGAACAGGAGAAAAGCTATGAACAGAGTTAGACATCACAGGCTTCAGGCATGAGCTCTTGTAGCTCTACCACCTCTCCTTAGACTGGCTTCAGAGAAGACCCAATCTCCCTGATCAGCACTGATGAGGATGTGCTGGCCCACTAAGAGCTGACTTTGGGGCAGGAACTTGGAACTTGCACTTCTTGTCTTCTTGGCTCCTATTTTCTATCACCTGTTTTAGAGATGTTTAGTCCCTTGTATGTGCTTGGAACAGACTGGTCACATAATTTGTGTCCTTATTTGATGTCCTTATTTACTGCCAACATGAATACTGTAACTATGCTAAGAAAAAGTTTAACTGAAAGTCTTGGCAAGCAAGGGGACAGCCCCACGGCCTGTGAAAATACAAATAGACATAGCTGAGGAAGATAGCTCAGCAAATAACTATTTTTTTGGGGAAATCTAGTGTACACTCCTAGAAGATTCAAAGTTCATTCACTGACCCTCGCCCCTCATGTGTTTTCCACCTCCTCCTCCTTTTTACTTCGGATTATAGACAGTGAAAAAGGGTGGGGGAGGGGAACAATTTGAACGCTCGAAGTAGGGGAAAAGGTTCTAAAAAAGGTGACCAGAGGGGAGTGTCTGGAGAGAGGGGCAGCAGGTGCAAAGGTGAAAAGCAAAGGATGTGGGCGGACCAGGAGAGGTGAGGACGAGTTGCGACAGCAGTAATGGGGTAAGCTGGAGGAGAGTGGGCCACAGCAGGATGAGGGGAGGTTCAAGAGTAGAAGGACGGGGGTGGGAGGCCAGGGTGATAGTTCAGGACCTGATCCAACAACGACGGATACGGAGTGAGGGGGCTGGAACAGGGCCGCACAGGTCGAGTGAGAACAGGAGGGTCTGCCAAGAAAGGGTTGGCTCAGAGAATGGACGGAAGGGACCCAATTTCTAGCTTCGCGACCCCTCGGCGCCACTTTCACTCGCCTGCAGAATCCGAGCCCGCACTGCCGCCGCCACCACTACAGCCGCCATAGTTCTCGACCCCCTAGTCTCCGCCTCCTGGTGCCTCTACTGCCAGTGATTCCCCAAAGGCACTACGGCTGCCAGACCTCGCCCCTCTGTCCTGCTGCACCTCCTCATTGGTGGAGAGGACTATTTCCCCTAACCAATCACGCGCCAGAACTTCTTACCCCACCCCCACACTCCCAGCTTTGGGGATATGCGATTGGCCAGAAGTGAAAGAGCTCTCGCCCCTCTCCCATCTCATTAAATTCTGTTGGTGGAGGTAGGGAACACGCCCCTGACTTGGGTACTCTGTATTCAGCACACGGGGAAGACGCCCCCTAACCGGGAACTCCGATTGGCCACAAAGAAGACCGCGGTCCCACCCCATCACTGGGGAAAGTAAATAAAAACCCTCCAAGAATTTTGCAGTCGCTCCACCTCCACCAGGGTGGGGGTGTGTGTGGCTAGCAATGGGGGCGGGGCTGGGCAAGGATCGCCTATGAGGCGGGGAAACGAGGTGGCTGCAAGTTGGGGATAGGGTTTCTCTTTGGAGGCGTGGCTTATTGGTCCTAGCTTTCCCGCCGACGGTTGGTCACGTCACGTGACATGGGTTG
This sequence comes from Macroglossus sobrinus, assembly GCA_004027375.1. Taxonomy (NCBI): domain Eukaryota; kingdom Metazoa; phylum Chordata; class Mammalia; order Chiroptera; family Pteropodidae; genus Macroglossus; species Macroglossus sobrinus. Next base: position 295,669 of record PVKZ01000730.1, on the reverse strand, counting down.
GAAGATGGCGTCTCCCACAGACGGTAAGAACGGACTTAGAGATCCTTCACCTGCAACGTCCTTTTGCTCCGCTCTCCATCTGCCTCTCGAACTTACACTTCTTTCTTTGGTTCCTCTCCTTTCCCTTCCACTTCTCTTCCTTGAGATGCGGTGTGTCTTCAGCTCGCCGATTTTTCACAGTGGCTCTGCTCTGGACGTGCCCAATTTCTCCTGTGTACCAAGTGGGTGGGGAGGAGGGCACCCATGAAGGTCTCATCCCGGGCCCTGCCCCTCTCTTAGCCCCATTTGGGTTAAGTTGAGAGCGAGGAGGAGATACTGATGGGGAAAAGGAAGTCCCTTACTGTAACTTTCTCCTGAGGCGCCCCATTGAAGGCTCTTATCTTTGATCAATTGGAACTGTTCTCTCAAACCCTAGCTGCAATTGGTGGCTGACAATCCTTCGATTGAAGAGCAAAAGAAACATGATTCTCTCCTGTCTCAGATTAGTACTGTTGCTCTGACAGAAAGAGAAGCGGGGGACCTTTTCGGCCTCTCGCCATGAGAGTCTCAAGGAGCTCTTTAATGTAGTCTAGCACACGTCTCAATGTCTCGTGCTCCAGCTGTATGTGTTGTTTCCTCCGGCTGAGTGAATGAATAATGTCTGCTTATATATTGTCTAAGATACAAGTCATCTGAGATAGCAACTAAGTGATTTTGGTATATCTGTATGCTTTTCCGCTGGATTCTGCTTCAAAGAGTTAGGGTCTTGCAGTCATTTCTGAACTTAATTTTTGCTTCTGCTGTCCTCATCCCCACGTCCATTTCATTGATATGTAGTTTGCCCTCCCCAAATCAACATATTTTGTCTTTGGAAGGAATCTTGGAAGTTCATTTCAGGAATGAGGAAATTGAGGCCAAGAAAGCTATACTGACTATCTAACCATATAAAAGGCGTGACGCTAGGTGCTTTGGGAGGGGAAAAGATTAATCAAGCATGTAAACGCTTGCAGTTTCAGATCTCGTTTTAGATGTCGCCGCCCAGAGAGGCTTTCCTAGATCACAGTATCTGGATTTGCTCCTCTTCCCAATTGTTCACTATCTCGGTACCTTCGTAAACATATTTATTGTATTAACTTTGCTCCTTTCACACTAGATTGTAAACTCCAAGTCTGTCTTGTTCATAGTTGGATCTCAGGGTAAGCAGTAGGCTTTCATTAAACATTTATTGTAAGGATGATTAGATATATGCATAAATAATGTTACTTAATCTTAAGTATCAAGTTTAATGAGTCTTAAGTTTTTTTGAATGCAGGTACAGACTGTATAAGAAATTATGGATGTTGAGAGTCAAAAGAGATTCTCCTGGCTGGGTGCTTTCTTTTTTAAAATGACCTCTTGCTAGAAAGGAAAAAAAAAGCGTTTAAAATGTCAGCTTGTTTAATGGGTAGGGTTTCAGTCTGGGAAGGTGAAAAAGTTCTGAATGTGGATGGTGATGATGGTTACACAACATTGTGAATGTACATAATGCCATTGAACTTTACATTTAAAGATGGTTAACGTAAATTTTGTGTTATGGATATTTTACCACAATTTAAAAAAGTCAACCAGGTGACAGAAGTAATTGCTATTAAAACTTTTAGTTTATTATGAGGTTATTTTTAGATTTATAAGTTGTGGAGATTTTAGAGCTATGTTCTTTGTTTGATTTATTCCTGTTGTCTCTTAATTTTGTTTTCTTTCTTTGGCCAGAAATAGTATTGTAAACATATATTTTTTTTGATCTAGCCATCTCCATGGTCACTCTGTTTGTACTCTTAAAAACACTTTTTAAAAGTTTTCAGTCTCATATTTTACAGAGTTTTGCCCTTCTCCATGTAACCTTTTTTTTTCAATCTGACAAAATCCAGTTGAGCACTTTGAACTTAAATTCATCTTCTAAATAAATATCTCACCCCAAAATATTCTACTGCCTAGCTCTCTCATTTCTATTTTTAGTGTTCCATCTGTCTTTGTCTTTAAATTTTAATTTAAATAATAATAATTGAAAAAGTTTAGGTAATTTACTCATTTATCTTTTTAATGCAAAATTTGCTGGGACTTCTTTGAAAAGGAGAATATAGAAATCAAGTAAAGCCATTTAATTAATTTGTGAGAGTAAGACTCACAGCATAATCTGAGTTATACCCCAGACTGTGGTATCATAAGGCCACCCTTGTTGGTTATTGGATCCTAGCCCCAATAAGTTTATTTTTGTTACAATTGAGCTTCCCATTGGTTACATTCCTTGGAATTTGAAAATTGACATTTTGTGTTAAGATATCTTTTCTTTGTTACCATTTTTGGATGCTTTACTTAAGGGAATTTATTAAAGTGAGTTCTTTATCAATTAGAATGTAATTGGAAATTCTCTTAGAATATTTTCAGGGGAAAGTTCAGTTGACAGAAAAGCACATGTTGAAAAATGTTTATATATGTACATTTTCTGGGGAGTGAGGTTGCAGCTTTTTTTTTTTCCCTTTGGATTTAAAAGATGTGGCTTACCCAGAAATTGTTCATTACTGATTATATCATTAAGTGAACTAATTTATGCAACTAGTTAGCATACTGAGCATACAATATGCCAGCAATAAATATTAACTGTTGTTAATATCCAGTATCTACTGTGTGCCCAGGTAAGAGTTGAGAGGAAGTAGTGTCGAAGAATTAGGCAGGATTATGTAGGATTTTTTAGGGCATGGTAGATATACATTCACGAATTTAGCTAGGAAGAGGTCCTTTAAGCTGGAGAGTGACATGAACTGATTGATGTTTTTTAAAAAATCAGTTCTGGCTACTTTGTCGAGAATAGATTTGGAGGTAGTAGGGAGGGGTAGTAAGAATGGGAAAAGGATACCTATTAAGAGGTTACTGAAGTAGTCCAAGAGAGAAGCAATGGTTCCTTGGTTAATTGATTTGGTTTCAAGATGTGTTTTGGAGAAAGAAACTAGTGGATTTACTAATAGTTGGTTATGGAAGGGTAAGGAAAGTGAGGCACTGAAGACTGGATGATAATTGGATTTTTGAGAACTAGGGTTCATGGTAGTGCAATTTCTTAAGATGGAGAGGACTGGGAGAGTGTGGTTTTGAACACATTAGATTTAAGGGATTTTTCGCACATGTGAATATAGAGAAATGTCAAGTAGTCACTTAGATATATAACTCAGAAGTTTAGGGAAAGATTGGTACTGGAAATATAAATACAGAGTCATTGACGTACAAATGATGATAAAAGCTATGGGACTAGATGAGATCTCCTTAGGAGACTAAGTAGAGAGTAAGGGCAGCCTAGGTTGCAGCCTGAGTGGAAGAGGAGATCAAGGAAAGAGTCAGGGAGGAAGGAGAAAAGCCAGCATAGTGGTTTGATAGAAGCTGGAAGTGAGTGTTTCAAGGAAGGTGGTCAGCATGTGAATGCTGCAAAAAGTCACATAAAAGAGGACAGAGAAGTTACCACTATTTTTAGCAACATAGGTCATAGATGACCTTGAAACAGCAGTTTCCATGTATATAGGAGCAGAAACCTGATTGTTGTGGGTTAAGGAGAGAATGTGAGGTGAGGAAGTGGAGACAGCAGGATGGACAACTGAAGAACTTTTGCAGTGAAGGAATGAGGAGGTAATGGCATCAAGGAAGAGTTTTTTCAGAGAAGAGAAATTCTAGAGCAGGTTTGCTTGCTCTGTTGAGTATGAGCCAATAGAAAAGGTAAAAATTGATAGTGCAAGAGAGATGTTTTTCATGATGTCTTTGACAAAGCAAAAGAAGATGGAATTTAGAGCCTTAGTATAGAGTTTGTTTTTCTTGAAAGCAGAAATAATTAATTAATTGTAATTGGTGGAAAATCTTGAAGTATGAGTGAAGGTGCAGTTGGGTTTGTCGATAATTCATTTTTCTTAATACCCCACTAAAATATTGCTCCCATTTTAGAGATCAGAAAAATTAGATTTTATGAAAGAGAATGATTCATTTGTATAGTTATAATTTATTTGTAGTTATAGAATTTAGATCTGTAAACTTCTAGATGAGTGTTCCAAATTGTTATGTTCTTTGAGTTTGGAATGTTATATAAATTAATATATTTTGTGTCTTGTTGGCTCATCTGGGTATTTTGTTCTAGGAACAGATCTGGAAGCGTCTTTGTTAAGTTTTGAAAAACTTGACCGTGCCTCACCAGACCTTTGGCCAGAACAATGTAAGTTTTTGGTTTCTTTATATCAGGATCAATGCAGGACAACCACTGCCACTGAGAACCACTGAATTCTGTGATCCAGTGTTAATTTTTTCAGGACATGGTGTGACTCAAGAAATAATAAGGAGCCTTAAAAAATTATTTTTGAGAACTACATCTGTAATAAGTTCAGACAATACAGAGATATGTAACATATTTCTTCGCCTCCTTCAATCACTCTTATAAAAGAACCATTAATAGTTTGGTTCAAATTCTTTTGACCTTTTTTATGCTTATTCAGATAAGCAAATAAAGATGTATTTTTAAGTATATAGAGGGGTTTGGGTTTTGTTTGTTTGTTTTTTGGTATAATGTTAGGGCCTTATGTACATGGTCTACAGCTTAATTTATTCTGCCTTGTAGTGATTTATTAATGGATCTTTCCATTTTAGTAGGTGTAGATTTACTTCATTCTTTTAAAGTATTTCATTGTATAGATACACTATAGTTTATGTATTTATACCCTATTTGGAAACCTAAGTTATATCACACTTTTGATATTACAAATAATGTAATAATGAATATCTTTGCGCAAATACCTTTGTGCACATGGAAGAGGATGACTGTATATGAGAGTACCCATTGATTCACATACTAGCTGATATTGACTGTGACTGACCTTTATTAATTTATTTATTAGTGAGATTGAACATTCTATTTTTAAATATCTGGTTTTTCTTTTTCCTTTTTTAAAAAATGTAATTCTTCCTGTTAGACATTTAAATAAACAATTGTATTGACAGAATAGCATACCTAAAAAGGAAATTTAAACTTTGGTAAGAAATATTATATCTTGCCACTCTTTTATCCAGCTAATTCCTGATACTTCAAAGTTCACTTGAGGCATTATTTTCTCTGAGAAGCTTTTCCTGTTCTCTCAGTCTCATTTAGATTTCTTTTTTGTGGGGGGGGGCACAGATGGGGTCCTCTCATAGCACCTAGTATCTTTCTTGGAGCACTTAATATTATAGTTATCGGTTTGGTCTCTTTCCTTTTCTAGACTGAAAGCTCCTTGAAGACAAGGCTATTTTCTTATTATTTGAATTCTCTATGTCTGGGATTCTAAAGTATTTATTGAATAAATAATGTTGTATTTTTTTTCTTTTTAGTACCAGGTGTTGCTGAATTTGCAGCGTCTTTCAAAAGTGTAGGTAATATTTTACTTACCTAATGAAGTTTATCCAACATTTTGCTCCTTGGTGAAAGCTCAACTATCTCTTATTTCATTTTCAAGAATAATGTCATAATCTTCAAATCATTTTCTAACTCCAGTCCTGGAAATCTGTTTATATATTATCATCATATTAATTGATGATAATGTCTTTGTCTGTTCACATGCTCTATTTTTGGCATTTTGACCTTTGTCCCTTAGCCTCTTTTATTAGCTTTAAAGCTTTTAAGGCAAGGCAGTTGAAATATTTATTGTAACATCATTATTCTTTTTACCCAAACTATATGATTTTGAAGCTTTTCTCTTTTTATGTGACATATAAGAACCTTAGTTTATACCTCCTTAGGATTTTTGAAATTTCTCAGTTGCTCATCAGAAACTGAAGGAAGACATCCATTAGAGCCACAACTTTTCTACTTCCGGGCATCAGGCACTGTGCTAGATACTTTACATATGTTCTCTTATATATTTCCACAACCAGGAGAAGATGACAATTATAATATTAGCTAGGTTTACATAGTGTTTACCTTGTGCTGGGCACTGTTCTAAGTACTTTACATATATTATTTAGTCTTCACTATTATTATCATTCCTATTTTATAGATGAGGAGATAGACACAGAGAGGTTAAGTAGGTTTCTCAAGGTTATAGGCTATAGGTGGCAGAATCAGGTTGTGAACCCATTAGAATAATTACTAGCATTCATATTCTCAAATTTAGAAAAATTTCAGCCCAGTGTTAAAAAGCACTGACTGATAAGACACTTTGGTAGTCTATTCGCCCAAGTTGCAGTGAGTGATTTGCTAGGATTTGAATGCAGGTCTGTCTGATTGCAAATCCCATGCTCTTTCTATTAAATTATACCATTGAGGATTTGTAATATAGTTTCACAGCACTTTGCTATATGTGTAGCATTCTCTATTCATTATTAGAGTTAAAGGTGCCGAGTTAAATATTAAGGCCTTTTTGGGCCTGTGGCTTTCAGGCCCCATAAGAATATTTGTACAGAGGGATTCTGACTTTCATTTTTTTCAAGAACTAGGTTGTATGTAGGCTGGCCTTTGTCCCTTTAGCATTCAGTAAGGCCTAAGCATGAGGAGTTCAAGGCAGCATAGGGCTTTAGAGTCAGACACACTTGGATTTCTCATTTGAAACTACCCCATAGGCTTCTTAGTAGAAAATGCCATACATAGCCATATGCATGCAAAACACTTTGCATAGTGCCTTGGGACATAATAAACAACACATGATAGATATTATTATTAGATCAGCTTTTGTTTAGTAGATTGAGTAGAAAGTACCTCTTTTAATTTCCTTACATTCTCATTCATACTGACTTCAATTTAGTTAGTTAAATTTGATAACAACTAAGTATTTTGAGTTGTAAATGTAAGTAAGTAGTTTTTAAATAAATTATTAGAGTATAGTGTTTTTTAAAAATCTGATTAAGAATCTACACTTTTTTTTTTCTAGAAGTATGCACATACATGTTGAGTTTTGTTTCTGGAGGTTCAGGGTCATCCTAGAACCCCAGGTTAAGATCCCCTGGTATAGTCTGTTCCCTAGTAGGGGTAAAAATGGTGAATATGACCAGGAGCCCGTATAGAGTAGTAGTTTCTGAACTCAGATTACATGGCTTTTGAATCCTGACTTCACTAGCTGTGTGACCTGAAGCAAGTGATTTATAATCTTTCTGTACATGATTTTTTTCATTTGTAAAACAAGGACAATAATACCGCTTTATAGGGTTGATTGTAAATTAAATGACATAATGCACGGTGTTTTGCTCATTGCATAGTAACATATAAATATTAATTTAAACAAAAGGAAAAGAGCTGAAAGCTTAAGTAATGTTTCTCAACCATCAGTGTGCAGCTGTGGAACTTTTAAAATATATATATGTAGTGTCCTTTGCTCTCCACTGGACCCTTGCCTAACCCTTTATAACTAAATACGTCTGGGTTGTGAACAGGTTATTTGTATTTTTGTTGTTGTTGTTCCAGAGATGATTCTGTTGTGCAGCTAGGATTGAAAACTGTTGCTCAAAGCCATTCCAAGAATAGGGTCTCTTTTAAAGTGTGTAAGTTCACTTTTAGAAATGATAAGATAACTAAAAATTCTAAAGTTTTCTAAGATGTCTACCATATAATGAAATGTCAAGTGAAGATCATTACAGTCTTCTTGCAAATTGAATATTTTCTCATTTTTTGATTCTTTGGATCTTCTCTGCTAGAGAATGTCACTTAACAGATTATTGATTCAAATAGTTCAATTGGAGGCATTTACCAAAGCTGAATTTCAAATGATTTTTTTATTGCTATACTAACTTGTTATGCATGAAATAGTAACAGTAGTCATACCAAATTCTAAGATCATTTCTCTGAGACCAACTTTAATGATAAGCAGTGTCATTTTGTAGGGTGACTATTTGTAGGCCATATCTAAACATGGAGAAATTCGTGTTTTAGAAGTTATAATTTGCCAGTATTTTCAAACAAACTGAATGCTATGTGATAGGCTACTTATAAAAAGAAAGAGTAGGGTCTCTTCACATTTTGTATGTATCTGAATGGATATATTGTTTTTTGACAGCCTATTACTAGCTCTCCGCCCAAATGGATGGCCGAAATAGAACGTGATGACATTGACATGTTGAAAGGTAAGCAGTGCTGGTGACCTCTAACTTTTAACCTGACATTTATGCTCCTTCATAAATCACCTTTCCAATTATTCTCTCCCTTCCAGTTTTTCTGTTCCCTTGAAACTATTCTTAGCTTCAGTCAAACCGCCTACTTAACTATCTTTATTGATAGTTCTTTATGTCTCAATGCCTTTCTTTATTTTACCATGAGTAGAAATCCTCCTAATTCAAGATCTGGTCAGAATGATTTCTTTTGCTGCTAAATTCCTTAAGTACCTTTATTTTGTATAATGCTTACAGTTAACAAAAAGCTCTCACTTAAATTTTCTTATTTGATTCTCTTAAAGGTCTTGTAAATTAGGTACAATGATGTCTAAGGTTCAGAGGTTTAACTTAACCAAGATTTGTTAGAAAGAGTTAAAAATTTTAAACTCTTATTTTTTATTTTTAGTCTAGTCTCTTACCACTATAAACAAGTGCCCTATTTAGGATTTTCTGCCATATATTGTCATCAGTACTGTTAATTGACAACCCCTAAGTGGATTAAGACCTGTCTTTTATTTCATTCTTTCCCATCAATTTCTCCCATAAAGAAAACTATAAGTGGTGAATATTGTTTGATAAATTACTTGGAACTCAACCACAAGTGGAAATTTAAATTAAAAAACATTAATTTTCCTCAATTTTGCTCTACTGTACTTATTTATGTTTTAATCATGCTTCTGGTGATAAGATTCATGATGGTTGTAAAGTAATAGACTAAAATTAAGTTAAGAATCTTGGACTCTTGAGCTATTTAAGCAGCTGAACAGATCAAAAAGGAAAGTCTGCTACTTATGCCAGATATCGATAATGAGAGTGGCATGATAAGTGGGAGAAAATAACACTTTTATTTGATTTCAGAAGTAATTCATTGTTTTTCATGAAATGCTTAAATGCAGACACCCTCTTCCAACCATAGAAATATTAAGTCTCAAGGGCATTTCAGGTTCATTGCTCTAATGTTCCAAATAGACATTTATATAATATATCATCAGTATGTATTTTCTAAGGAAACTTTAAATATTTAATAAGGAATTGTAGCATTAGCATTATATACCATACAAATTGACCTGTGTCTTAAACCTAAAAGGAATTGGGTGCTATTTAAATGCAAATCTGGGAAAGTAAGTTTTTAAGAATACTGTGTTTTTATCTGGTTAACTTAAATTTTTTTATAGGTATTTGATTTGAAGGAAAAATTTGGATTAATATTTCATTTTTGTTTTTTAAATTTAGGGAAATGGGGAACAATATGTGTCTTTTTGTTATTGTTAATCAAAATAATGAGGACTTAATAAATTACAGTGGAGGCATTGTCCATTTTGCAAGACTGATCTGTCTGTAGGCTTTCTTAATACTATGTCAAATCACAAGGTTTCATAATTTAATGTTAGCGTATTCATTTCATATGATAGGCAAAATGGGTATTACAAAAAAGGTCCTTATGTAATTTGCCATTGTATTTATGCTAACTCTCTTCTCATTACGGAGGTAAGCTTATCTGAGGCATTTTGCAGCAGTGGGAAAAAATTCATTGGGGTGGGGTGTGTTGTATGTGTGTCTGTGTGTAGGGAGAAGGATTTGATGAGAAGATATAAAGGATTCATTTTCTATTTATTCAATAGGAATTAAGCTTGAAAACTTTTATAACAAGGGTTTCCAAACCGAATAAGTTGTTACTAGAGAACAGTGGAAAGAAGTGGTATTGAAATAAATGATTCTGTTTCAGAACTGGGGAGCCTCACCACAGCTAATTTGATGGAGAAGGTACGAGGCCTACAGAACCTGGCCTATCAGCTGGGGCTGGATGAGTGTGAGTACCCAAATCACATTTATTTAGGATTGCATGTTGTGTATTTCATGATGAGTTCTAGCTATACTTAAGAAGATATCTTTGTTAGGTTTTATGAAGGTAAGTCACTGTAATCTGAAGTGTGCCTTTTATGATAAGAGTATGTTGGAATAATTACTGAGTTTACTAGGTAACAAGTTATTTTTCTCTATACAGTAAAAGTATATTGAAAATCCTTTCAGTTTTAAGTAATAGAATGTCTAATCATACTAGTTTAAGCAAAAGAGGGACTTTGTTAGTTCACACAAATCAAAATTCCAGGAATAGAAATAGCTTTGAGGGTATCTAGATGTGTGAATCTTAATGATGTCATTGGGTTTTGCTTTTGTTCCTGCTTTTGTTTTGTATCTCAAGGCTCAGTTTCACTCATACATTATTAATTAGTCTTATTTTTGGCTGCTGCAGATAGCTTTTTCCTAGAACTGGAGAGAGTGGCCCGAGTGTCTTTAAATCTCATAATCCCCAAAGAATGAACATCTTTTCTGAACATTGAGAAAGAAAAGCCCGGGGAGGACTCTGACTGTTCCATCTTGGCTGACATACCTATTCTAGAACCAGTCCTTTAGTCAGGTGACCTGGAGCACTCTGATGGACCAGGCCTGGGTCCTGGGTGCATGTACAGATTGGAAGGGTTAGTCTAACTCAGATCACACAAATTGGGAGGGAATAATTAGTTCTTCAAAGGAAGGGGTAGATAGCTGACCAAGAACACAGTCTGCTACCATGAGTAATGTTTTAAAAGTTCTCACTTATTACTGTCAGTATTTCATTTTTAGTTTAAAATTACTTCTTTATACATTGAATCTTTTCCCATACTGTATTTATTATAAAACTGGAAAAGGAATTGTAGAAAATTATCACTTTGTAATTGAAAGAGATAACATAAATACAGTGCTTAGAACTTTGTTCTCAATGGTTACCTCCTGAGACCTTCATAAAACCACAATTTTGAGAGGCTACTATAGCTTATAATTTTCTTCAAAAACACAAGTTTTATACTGATTATAGGATGGATTAGAACAATCCTAAAAACAGTTTCATAAATTATTTTTTTTTGTTTATAGAGCATATAGTAGATTTGTTCACATCATTGGTTTAAGTTACTTCCAAATTCAATATTTCACTTTTAATTTAATTTAAAAACTTTTTATTTTTGACTAATAGTTATCACTTTAGCCCTTTTTATTTTTTCTTTTATTTTGTTTACTGTTGTTAACAATGGCTTTCTTTTACCAAGGAAACATTTTTTAATCACTTCATGAATCAAGGAGCAGAGAACGACAAAATGCTTTGAGATGTGGTTGCTAGGTGGTCTGCTAGGTTCACCCATTGTGACCTAATTCTAATATCTGTACGGGGTTGTTTATTTCTTATGATTAAACATTATGTGTTGACAAAATTACTAATTACCAGGTATGTCATGGACCTCCAGAGTTTATAATGAAAAGATAAATCTGTGATTATTAAATTCATGAATGCAAGGCTGTGTAGTACAGAAATTGATTCTGTTTCTAGCTCTGGATAATAAATGCTGTAATGATCATAATAATCAATGCTTTATCTCTCTTGTCAGTTTTTTTTAATGAAATATTATGCTCAGTATATCAAGAAGATGCTATTACTAAATGTATTTATCAACAGTATTATCTCTACTTAGTTATAGTTGAAATTGCTATATTTTCTCTGAATAGTTTTTCTGCTTTCCTGCTGAGAAAGATAATGAAGTATCTTATTTTTCTTACTTTTTGTTATGGAAAATTTTAAACGTATACCAAAGTAGAGAGAATAAAATGATGACCTCTTGTACTCATGTCATGACTCAGCTTCAGTAGTCAACATGGCCAATCTGTTTCACTTATACCAACTTCCCATAATTTTTTTTAATTTTTATATTTTTATTTTTTTCAATTGTAGTTGACATATTATATTAATTTCAGGTGTATAACACAGTGGTTAGACATTAATATAACTTATGAAGTGATCACCCCGATAAATCCAGTACCCATCTGATACCATACACAGTTATTACAATACTACTGACTGTACTCACTATGCTATTTTCTATATCCCCATGACTATTTTGTATCTACCAATTTGTACCTCTTAATCCCCTCCTCCCTTCACCCATACTCCCACCCCACATTCTGATAGCCATCAGAGTACTCTCTATGAGCTCATTTCTGTTGTTCATTTATCCTGTTCTTTAGATTCCACATATGATATATATCTTTCTCTGTCTGACTTACTCCACTCAGCACAATATTCACTGGGTCCATCCATGTCATTGTAAATGACAAGATTTCATTCTTTTTTTGGCTGAGTAATATTCCATTGTACATATGTACCACATCTTCTTTATCCATTCATCAATTTATGGATACCCAGGCGGCCTCCATCTCTTGGGTATTGTAAATAATGCTACAATGAACATACGGATTCACATGTCCTTTGAAAGTAGTGTTTTGGGTTTCTTCAATACCCAGAAGTGGGATTTCCGGGTCCTCCTTTGTCTCTTGTTATAGCTTTTGTTTTAAAGTCTATTTTGTCTTATATTAGTATTGCTACTCCAGCTTTTTTGTTTGTTTCCATTTTCATGAAGCATCCTTTTTCGTCCCTTTGCTTTCAGTCTGTGTCTTTAGATCTAAAGTGAGTCTTTTGTAGGCAGTATATGTAAGGGTCTTGATTTCTTATTCTTTCAGCCACTGTATCTTTTGATTGGATCATTTAATCCATTTATACTTAAAGTAGTTGTTGCTAGATATGTAGTTATTGCCATTTTATAATTCACAATTTTTACATATATTTTTTCCTTTTCTTTCTTAAAGAAGTCCCTTTAACATTTCTTATTATATGGGTTCAGTGGTGACGAATTTCTTTAGCTTTTTCTTGCCTGGGAAGCTCTTTATCTCTCCTTTGAATCTAAATGATACCCTTGCTGGGTAGAGTAATCTTGGTTGTAGGTTCTCACTTTTCATCACTTTGAATATTTCCTGCTAAACCCTTCTGTCCCACAAAGTTTCTGTTGAGAAATCAGTCTTATGGAAGCTCCTTTGTAGGTAACTAACTGCTTTTCTCTTGCTTTTTTAAAGATTGTCTTTGTCTTTAACCTTTGGCATTTTAATTATGTTGTGTCTTGGTGTGGGCCTTTTTGGTTTCATCTTATTTGGGATTCTCTACATTTCCTGGGCTTGTGTGTCTATTTCCTTTACCAAGTTAGGTAGTTTTCAGACATTAATTTTTAAAATAGGTTTTTAATTCCTTGCTCTCTCTCTTCTCCTTCTAGTATCCATATGATGCAAATGTTTGTACACTTGATGTTGTCCCGGAGGCTCCTTAAACTATCCTCATTTTTTGGGCAGCCTTTGATAACTGCCGAGATCCACTATTTCATTATAGGTTGCAAAACGGTAATATTCTAATTCAGTCATTCCTTTTTATGAGCTAGATTTTTTTCTATGATGGTCTTTATCTTATTACTTATTATTAACTTGAAAGCTGTTATGACTGGATAAATGATTCTTTCTCTTTATCAGTTTGTAGGAAAATCACTAAGCATCTATAAAGTCTATTTTAATGGTTTTCCATTGAATCAGAAACTTTGTATGGTTTGTTTTAGTTTTTAATCCACACGGTTAAAACCATTATTACTAGTAAGTGTATTTCCAAAATTTACGGCTTTGGAGGTGGGAGAATTTGAAGTCACCTAATTAGCCACCTTAAGCACTGAACCAAACTCTATAACAAAAATGCTCATGTCTGCCAGATAAGTCCCATGAGCACAGCTGAGCTTTTTTGAAATTATTTTCTAGCTCAAAATTCAGCCTTAAACTTCTGTAGCATTGCTTTGCAACTGATACTCGTTTTCCTTGATCATAATGGATTACCTAACATAGAATATAGTTTTAAATTTAGAATTAGAAAGAATTACATTGATATGTATTGGACCTCTTGGAGACAGTCTTTCTTTGTTTTATTGTGCATAGTGTATTTGCATAAAAACAAGATCTTTTTTTGTCCTTATAGATTATTCATGTACTCTAGGGGCTGACATTTACTTGACACCCTAATCTGGTGTTTCGATGTCTCAATCCTCTTTCCTGCATTAATTGAGAGGATGACATGGATGAAAAATAAGCAATAGGAACTGATGAATCCCCAAGGACCAATGATCCTGTTTTCATGCAAATATCTGCACGGATAATGATGACAGCAAGAAAAAAAATGCAAAAAATATTTGTCCTCAAAACATGATTGTTCGTCACTTCCCTAGAGCATTGTTAAATGTTAGTATAGAAATAATGGGAACCTTCTAGGGCTGATAGTAACTAGATTGTGTCTTTTGAAAGATAAACCCTGCCCTTTGATTTGTTACATGATTATGTCGCAGATAACCCTTTTGGGGTACGGATTTGGAAATGCAATAATTTTTTTGTATAGGCATTTATAGCCTCTCATGATTGGGACTTTTTGGCTTGAGTTGGGCAGTTAATTTATATGAAATTCTCATGAAATATAGAACTACAAAAAATTGTAAACTGCCTTACTATATAAAGAATTTCATTTGTTACTTCATTCTGGTTCCATATCCTTCCTATTGTACTAGGACTACTGCAGTCATCTTCTGTCTCTTAACTGCCTCTTCACTACCTCATCCCAGTCATCGTGTTTGCCAGTAGCAGACTAATTTTTCTAATGTACTATTTCTTCTGTTCGTCTTTTGCTCATAAGTCATTAGTAGAACTTCATTACCCATATGATAAAATACAGATTCCTTAACATGGTATGCAAAATCCTCTACACTCTGGCCCTAGCCTAATTTCAGCCTTCTTTCTTACTTCTTCCCTACCAAAACACCATGTTCTGTTGCCATTTGAAATACTCTTTCTCATCTTAATTCCTTTCATGCTATTCCTTTTTCTCAGAAAATCCTCTTTGACCTATTCATAATTTTAGAATTTTCGTTCATCCTTCATTATTCTGTACAATATTTACCACTCTCATCAGCCTTTTCTTTTCATACCTGATCAGGAAAGTAAACTTTGTTTTTTAGCCTCCCAAATTACTCTAGAGCAGTTTGTTTGTTTCATTTGTATGGCACTTTTACTACTCTGGGAGATTTTTGGTACATGTCTAATCTTTTGGATTGATTGTAACTATAAGTAAAAATCATATTTTTGGGCTGTCTTTGTAGTCCATAGTAAATTCGCCATATGTATTTTTTGACTGAATTAATGATCAACTGCAGATGCCTTCAAATGAAATGACAGAATTTTTCTAATGAAAACTGAAAAAGTGGAAACTTCTGGAAATTGTTCTTTTTCTGGATAGTTTGTGTTTTAGTGATGAGAAGGTCTTGTAATATCTGGAATTTTTCCGCTTGTAATAGTGGGTGATCAACCACACATAGTAAAGACAATGTGAAGGTTGTTGTTAATGGTTTGGTTTTCTTCTACCTGAACCCTACTTCATCTGTATTATGACCTGGACATGATTCTGATTTTGTCTTATAATTTGCAACAGTATATAGCTTGCTTTACTAAGACCCATTGAACTGTTGTGAATCTTATTAAATACTACTGATTCTCAGCAGTTTTTAACTTAAAAAAAAATTATCCCACTGTTTCTTAAGGCTTTAGTAGTCGTGCAGATGACTTACTTATGGCTATATTTAAATGTTTTAAAATAGGATGTGAAAATTGAGAAAGCAGCAGATCATGCCGTTTGAAACTAGGCCTAACGCTTGGGGCTCTGAAGCATTGTTCTTTTCTCTTTTTCTTTTTTTTAATAACCACTTTATTGAGATGTAATTTATATAAGTTACAATTCACTTATTTATAATGTACAATTCAATTATTTTTACAGTATTTAGTTGTGCAACCATTACACAATCAATTTTAGAACCATTTTATCATATACCAGAGTATATACCAGTTACTTCCCATTCCCCCCTGCCCCCTGTTCCCTTGTCCCCCTGACCCCAAACAAGCATAAGAGTAGGACTAATAAATGAATTGAGTAAAGTTACAGGATATAAGAGGCATATATAAAAATTAATTGTGTTTTCCTACAGTAGCTAATCTTTTTATCTATATGAATTTGCCTAGCCTAGACATTTCATATAAATGGAGTCATACCATATGTGGCTTTTGTGACTGGTTTCTTTAATTTAATATAATGTTTTTAATGTTCTATGTTGTAGTATTTGTCAGTACTTCATTTCTTTTTATGGCCAAATAATATACCATTGTATAGATATGTTTATTCACCAGTTATCCAGATTATATTTATTCGCCAGTTGAGGGACATTTGGGTTGTTTCCACTATTTGACTAGTATGAATAATGTTGTCATGAACATTCATGTACAAGTTTTTGTATGGTCATATGTTTTCATTTTCTTGAGTTTATAAGTAGGAATGGAATCTCTGGGTCATATGGTAACTCTACATCTGACCTTTTGAGGAATTGTTAGACTCTTTACAAACTGATATCACTTTACATCCCTACCAGCAGTGTATGAAGGTTCTTATTTCTCCACATCCTTGCCAATATTTGTTCTTATTCATTTAAAAAAATTATCATATCCATCCTAGTGGATATGAAGTGGTATCCCATTATGGTTTGGAATTACATTTGCCTAATAACTATTGATATTGTACATGTTCTCATGTGCTTATTGGCCAGTTGTGTGTCTTTCTGGAGAACTGTCTATTTAGATCCTTTGCCCACTTTTAAATTGAATTATTTGTTTTTTATTATTGATTTGTAAGAGTTCTTTACATATTTTAGAAAAGGTTCACTTATTAGATACATGATTTGTAGAAGTTTTCACATATCTATGGGTTGTCTTTTTACTTTCTTTTTGGTATCCTTTGAAGCACAAAAGCTTTTAATCTTGATGAAATTGAATTTATCAGTTATTTCTTTTGTTGATTGTATTTTGGTATCATGCCTAAGAAACCATTGCCTAATTCAAGGTCCTATACTTTCTTCTGAAAGTTTAGTAGTTTAGCTATTACATTTAGGCCTTTGATCCATTTTATCTTAATTTTTTACATGGGTGAGATAGTGATCCAAATTCATTCTTTTGCATATGGATATCCAGTTGATCCCACACCATATGTTGAAAAGACTATTCTTTTTTTTATTGAATAGTCTTGGATTCTTATAAAATATTAATTAATCAAAAAATGTGAAGGTTTATTTCTGGGCTCTCAATTCTATACTGTTGATCTATATTTCTGTCCTATGCCTGTACCTCACTATCTTGATTACTGTAGCTTTGTGGTAAGTTTCAAAATGGGAATGTGTGAGTTTTCCAGCTTTGTTTTTTTTCTTTTCAAGATTGTTTTGGCTATTCTGGGTTCCTTGAACTTCTATAGGAATTTTAATTTGTCAATTATTGCAAAGAAGTCAGCTGGAATTTTGATAGAGATTGCATTGGTGCTCTAGATCAGTTTGGGGAGTATTGCCATCTTAATATTAAGCTGACTCATGAATGTGGTACGTCTTTCTATTTATGTCTTCTTTAATTTCTTTCAGTGATGTTTTATAGTGTTCAAAGTCTAAATTTTATACTTCATTTGTTAAAATTTATTCATAAGTATTTCATTTTTTGATGCTATTAAAATGAAGTTATTTTCTTAATTTCATTTTCACTTTGCTCATTGTTACCATAGAGAAATAGTTAACTTTTGTATGTGCATTTTATATCTTGCAACTTTACTCAACTCATTTATTTGTTCTAATGTGTTTCAGTAGATTAAGATTTTCAGTACACAGAATTAGGTCATCTGTAAATAGAGATAGTTTTATTTCTTCATTTTCAATCTGAATATTTTATTTTCTTGCCAAATTGCCCTGGCTAATAAGTCTGGTACAGTGTTGAATAGAAATGGCAAGAGTTGACATCCTTGTCTTCTTCCTAACTTTAGGGAGAAAGTATTAAGTCTGATGTTAGCTGTGGATTTTTTTTGTAGATGCCCTTTGTCATGTTCAGGAAGTTATCTTTTATTCTTAGTTTGTTGGGTATTCTTATCATGAAGAAATGTTGAATTTGATACATTTGTTCTTTATTACATTTACCATATACTATAAAATAGAAATCTCAATTTTATTTTTACTCATTTACTTGGACTGGTTTGAATTTACGTTAGTACTATAAAGAAAAGATTAGCTAAGAAGTTATTAAGTAAATAAGGTCACACTGAGTATATTACATCCAAAAAATCTTTACAAAATTTAGCTTATTTTGATACAAGCAGTTGTTTCTGCTAATTTATAGTCTACTTGGACTACTTGGCTAAATTTAATTACTTACCATACTTTTTAAAAGAAACATTTTATTGTAAACAGATTGTGACTTCCTCATTTAAACTTGATGTTTCATCTCAGTAATTTACATTGACGAGGTTGCCTGTGCCAGAAACAACATTCTTTGATGTTGATTCAAAAAAGAAAAATCTATGCTTTAAGGTAGTCTGTGGTATAATAGACTTCTCTTCCCTCTTAAGCATGTGATTTTTGAAAAAGTATCCATTTATATTTAGAAATTTTTTCTCATCTAGATAAATTCTAAAGAATAGTTAGCTCTGTTAAATTTTTATTTTAATCTGTGAACGAGGGCAGAGAGAGAATAACTCTTATACCCTGAATATTTGTCATTGTGGCTTGACATCAAAGTTATCTGTCTGGCTTACTTTATAAGGTCTGTTGTTCAGTCCTACCTCTATCTATAATAATAGTAAGTTAGATTAACTGCAGTTATCTGAAGAGAAAAGTCATCTAGTCTTTAACCTCTAGATGGCAGCATGAGTCTTACTGTACCACTAGATTTTTCTTCTACCCAAGTCTTTGGAACTGGGTTTCTGATTTAGGTAAAAAATCCTTGTGACCTTACCAGGCTACTTGCCTGACTTTTTTGTTGCCCTGCTTGATTTTTAGCTTTTTGCTTTTCTTTTCATCTCTCTTACTTTCAAACAATTTCTTTAGTAAGCAATGTATATTGTTGATGCTCAAACTCCTTTAATTTCTTTATTGTGAGAAATAACATTTGCTTTCAATTAAGGAGAGCAATAGATAAACATTTTTAGATTGTGGTAATTTAATTCCATAGCTTCTATACTTGGATGTAAGACCCTCAAAATAGGTTCAGCTCCCTCATCTCAAGCTTTTCTGGTTCTATTTGACTGCTGGTTATTGTGTGATATCAGACAATGCCTTATTAAGTTAAAGCAGGAATGTTAGCTAAAATTGATTAAATAAACTTGGACTAAGTCTCTCAAGAAGAATTTGTTTTAAAATAAAGTTTTCAAATATTTAGCCATTTTGAGTGATGAAATAATAGCAAAAGATGAAGTGTCAATTCAGCAACTGTTTTGAGTTTCTACTTCCTGTAAGGCTCTGTAAGGTCTATGAAGATGAATAAGACATAATTACTGCCCTTGAGCAGATTAAAATCTAGTAAGAAAGGGAGATAAGACAATTAAGGTAGAGGAGATAAGCTCCATAGGAGTACAAAAGACTATGGGGATAGGGGAGAAGAAGCAATAGCATTAGATTGCTACAGGAATGGCAGCTAAATTTAATTTCGTATGTCAAAATGGATTGATGAGTAAGGACTGCGTAGGTCTGTTTACTTGAGAAGGATTTTGAGAAGGAGTCAGGATTCAGAGAAGCCAATTAGTGTTGTCTGCTATGGACAAGAGAAAGGGATGTGGTAGTGTTTGCTATTTGTGGATCATTGAAAATAGGCCTTAAAGAATACATAAGATCTTGAATGGTGGAAATGGGAAGGGACCATATTCTAGGTGGAAAAAATGCAAAGCAGAGTTTAAAAGAACTGCTATGCTCAAGAAACCGTGTGAGTGATCTAATCTGGTCCTTAAGGATACCAGATTATATTAGGGATCATAAGGACCAAGACTTAGGATGGAGATAGGCACTGGGTTAAAAAGGGCCTAGAGCTATAGAGGGTGAGGAGTTAGACTCATTGGTAATGGGGAGCAAGTGAAATGTCTTTTTAAAATATTTTAATGACATTATATGTTCATGACAGATGGCTTATGAGATGCTTTACTAAAGGAGACTTTATCACAAATCTGTTTATTGTAAAGATAAAGAAGAAAGTAAAAAATAACCTAGCCTTATCACTGTTAACATTTGATGTGTTTCCTGGCCCTCCCTTTTCCCTTTATGCATGTGTGCTTAACATTTCTACATGTGTCCATACGTACACACAGTCATGCTTTTTAATATAACTGAGACTATAGTCTGTGCATATAGTTTTAGCCTATGTGAACTTTTTTTTTTCATTTATTCTATTGTAAGCATTTTTCTGTCATTAAAATTTCTAACACTAAAGATTTCTGAGTAGGGAAGTCACACATCTTTAGGAGGTATTAGTGCATAGAATGATATGGAATGGTAGAGACTGGAGGCTGGAAGCTATTGTGGGAGTCCAGCAAGAAGAATTAAGGGCTTGAATGAATGGTGGCAGTGAGAATGGAAAGAAGTGTATTGACAGTAGGTGTTTCAGGTATAACATTTTCAGGACTAGGTAACTAACTGTCTGGATAGATATTAGGGAGTAAGCTGAAATTAAGAGTTTACCGTGATGATTTGAGCCTTGTTAGTGACAAGGAAGCCGGAAGGAGAGATCTGCTTAAAGAAATAAATCACCTAACTCTTTCACATAAGTAAAAGCCATTAGTATAGGTTGGTGTTATTAATAGAATGAAAACAATGCTCTTGTCTAGTCATATCACCAAGGCTACAGGTGATGTTTTCGATGTTTTTTTTCTCAGGAACATGAATGTGTGAAGGATATCCATGACTTCAGGAATGGATTTGTAGAATCCTTATACTGTTTAGCCTCTGAGTTGAATAAATTACTTTTGCAAAGTTTTCTTCCATAGTACTTTTTCATTTAGTTACCTGCCTGTAGCTTATTCAGGAAGTTGTTGTGGCCTGTGTGTATAGTAGATCACCAAATCTTTGTTTATTACTGGAAAAAAAATTTCAGAAGTTTAAATTTAAAGTAACAGTAATTGGCCCAAAATACTTGATGTTGATGTACCTCTTAATTAGCAGCTATATTTTAATTATATCAGCATCAGGGTAAACTCCTCCTAGGGGTGAAGACTACATTTTACATATAGTTGGAGATATGTAGGATCTCTGATGGGGAGTGAAATATACTACCAAATATACTTCCAGAAAGGCACTATCTACTCCTACATTCTTGCTAACACCAAGTATTATCATTTTTTAAAGTCATTACCAACTTGATAGGCAAAGTATTACTATCTTGTTTTTATGTTTGTTTCCTCTTATGTGAAAATGAACTCTTTTTTCATGTTTCTCGATCATATTTGTTGACACAGGCTGGAAATTCAAGAAAAATAGAATTTTAATTATTTTATCCTGAAAAACTTAGCTAGGTAACTTGATTCAAAAGCACCTTAGACAGTGATATAACCTACACTTCTCAAATATCAAATGAAACTTATCTTTGTTTTCTGCTATGCCATCTCACCATAGTTCTTAGCATGGGATCCTATTTATGTAGTAATACAGTATAAAACCTAGAAATCTCACTTTGAAGATATTGAGATTATTCCACATACTTAGAAATTATCAATTTAGCCTTAAGTATTTTGTTTTTAAAAATGTATTATGCTAATGGGAAATAAAACATGCCATTATTTCTCATTTTTTTTCTTGGTTAACAAATTAGGATACACAAAGCCTCAAATTACCTTTAAGGCTTATAAGCATTTATATCTTTTATCCATTAGTCAGGTTATTTCATAAACCCAACATTGCCTCTGAAATGGTTTTACACACAAAGAGGATTTAACCATAAATGCTTGCAGTGTTTTAGTCTCATCTGAATTTTGGAGGGGAAGGGAAGGATAGAGGAAAACCAGCAGGGCATAAATTAATTTGGAGGGGTTGGGTTCAATGTAGCATTCTGCATAATTCTATGAAATGTATGATAGGTAAAAAGATATACATAGTTAAACAATTTAAAGTTTGACATTAGGGGAATAACCAAGTGAATTATCGTATATTTATATAGTAGAAGATAATGTAGCCATTAAAAATCATGTTAAGGCATTAAAGAGCATTTAATAACAGAAATGTTCATTGTCTACAAGGATAATTACAAGTGAAAAAATTCAGAATACAAAATCAGTAGTTCTTTTTTTTCTTTTTGTTCTGTTTTAAGAGCAGGGGCATAGACACATAACTGAAACACCAATGTTTCAAGACTATCTTGAGTGATTGTTTTTTAAATTTCTGAATTGCCTAATTGTCAACAATGAATACATTTCTATTCTGTTGAGTAGGAAAAAAACTTTAAAAAGTAAAGAAAAATTGTACACTATTCTAGAAACAAAATTAGTTACTTGAGAGAGCTATCTCCTAATTTCCTGTGCAGTTAAAATGTTAAATTCTTTTATGGACTATATCTAAATAAAAATAACTAGATCCATTAACAACAATTGATCATTTTAAGCAAGTGATGAATAGCAAGGTGAAAGATGACGATACTTCATTTTTCATCCATAGCTTGTCCTTCCAGAAGTAGAAATTTGAGAACAAAAGGAGTGATAAGCTTTTGGGTCAAGGGCAAAAGATTTAGTTGGGAAAAGCGGCATCTTTTGGTAAAGCAAATGTTGGTCAAGATTTTGTCAAGCTTTATGTTTTCAGCCTTTCTTCTCCATAGTTAGAAAATTGACTCAGTATTTACTGCTCAGTAGGAGCAAAGAACCATTTAGAATATGTGCCAAATTTTTGTTTGAGAAGCTATTTGTTTGAGAAGTAAAATGAACCTAATACCATTTTTTCCTTTGGCTTGGAATATAGTTTGCTTATGACAAAAAGGAAAACCAAATAATTGCAATAGGTGTGCACAGAAGTTTAGTTTCTTTCTAGGCTTTGGGTATAAGAATGAGTTTCTGCTCTTGGAGAAATAAATTGGCATCTTCTGATTTTTTTTTGTTTGTTATTTATTAGTTTAGTTTTTGATACTCAGAAGATTTCAACAAAATGAAGACTGCTTTTTGTTTTAAGTGTAATATAAGTTCCTTTTGTTTTTTGCTTTTTGATGCTTTTTAGTTCTTTCCACTAGTTTGTGTTGGATATATGATCTGAGAGTGATATTGCATGGGAATTTATAGGTGATGACAAAGCACTTTGCTGTAGGAAATCTAGAAAACTAATGACTTTTGATATGTAGAAGTAGCTGTAACCATTAAGTCTAAACTAAAAGCTTTGTAAAAACTACTAAATTTTGATATAATTGAAAAAGATTTGAAAAATATAATAGAAAAAAAGAATGATCTTTTTAAAGGAAGAACGGTTACATTTGATTGACTCTTTTGTAGGAGGATGCATTTAAAAATTGACTTACTGAATAATAGTGAAGAAATCCTTTGAAAGGATAGTTGAATCTGACACGTTGAAATTTTGGATGCCAAATGCAAAGAGAAAAAGAACTAAAATAAGACTTCAGATTCAGGATGTAAAAATGTTCCATTATTTCATCATTTTTTGTTGTTTAATAAACCTTAAAAAATTGAAGTATAACATATATAAAGAAAAGAACACATTATAAAGTATAGTTCAATGAATTTTTATAAAATGAATACTCTCATGTAGTAAGCATGGGCCAGAACAGATCAGGAAATAGAACCTTTCCAATATACTAGCCTTCCCAGACACTACCTGTCCTTTCCCCAAAGGCAAGCACTATTGTGATTTATAATATCGTAAAAGAATTTTGCTTGTTTTTGAAATTTATGTAAATGGATCACAAATTATGTACTCTTGTTTCTGGCTTCTTTTGCTCAACATTTTGATTATGACATATTCCATGTGGTTGTCTTTAGCAGTCATTTATTTGTTTTCATTGCTGTATAGTATATTCTATTGTAAGAATATAACACATTTTATTTTTTTATTCTACTGATGACGGACATTTGGACCGATTCTAGCTTTTGGTTAAAATATATACTATGCACATTCTTGGTATATGTCCTTTTTTTGGTATGTGTATTTTTGTTGGATATATAAGAGTAGATTTGCTAGGTCATGGGGGTAAATGTATGTTTAGCTTTAGTAAATACTTCCAGTTTTATGAAGCAGTGTTGTGCCAATTTACAGGCTGATCAGCAATTTCATTTGCTCCAAGTCCCTACAAAAGGTGTAGTCTAAGTCTTTTAAATTCTAATAGGTAGAGTGGTATCTCAGTATTGTTTGAATTTGCATTTCCCTAATGATTAATGAAATTGAGCACCTTTTCATATGTTTATTAGCCATTTGGTTGGCTTCTTTGTGAAGGGTTTATTTGTGTCTCACCCTTTAAAAATAGGATGATTAGTCTTTTTAAAATTGATTGGCAATATTGTTTATATATTCTGGTTATGCATCATTTGTCATTTACATAAATTGCAAATATCTCACTTTGTGACTTGCCTTTTCATTTTCTTAACGAGTATGTTTTAATGAACCAAAATTTGTTTTTTCTTTCAAACTATATTTTTGTCAAATTTCAAATCTTTTTTTAAAAGTTTCAAGAATAGAATGATAAATATACATATACCCTTTACCAGTTCACCAAATGGTAATATAACATTTACTTTATATATATATATATATATAATTTTAATTTTATTGTTTTATTCTTGAGCTATTTGAGAGCTTGCTGAAGAAACCATGATACTTTATAAATACATCAGCATTATTTTTTAAGAACAAGGACATTCTACGTAGCTACAAACTCAAGAAATTTAACCTAATACAATTATCTGATCCATATTCAGATTTCTCCAATATGAGTAGAAGTTTTAAATTTTAGTATTGTTCATTTTAGCAATATTTTCGTTTTTGGTGAATGCCACCCCTGTCATTTTAATTTGGGTTATGATAATGTCAAAGCTGCAGTAACTTAGAAACACATACTAAACTACCAGTGTGGCTCGTGCTGACTAAATTCTTTTCTTTTCCACTATTGTACACCATGAGAATATCAAAATATCATTTTTAGTTACATAATTGAAAAAATTGAAGTAGAGAAAGTAAAGGTATGTTTTCCTTAAGTCACTGGTTTTCCAATTTGATGTGTAAGTTTTCTGACGACCTTGCTGAGTGATGTATTTTTAAATGTGTTACTATTTGTCCTTTGAAAATCCTTGGAAAACTGCTTTGCTTGGAAAACCAAAGCATCTTTAACTGTTGACTAATTTACGTACTACATGATAAAAGAACTTGCATAATGAGCTAACAACCCAGTTGATTCTTATAATTATTTCAGAATTAGAAAAGAAAGAATAAGGGAGATTTTTAGTCTCACATTAGTAATTAAAACTTGTATCAGTTGTAAAAACAAGATAGATCTTTTTGCGTTTGTGTGTGAAAACCATTTTAGTTAGTGTTGTAAGAACTGTAGAATGGATTTAGTAATATAGAATGGAAACAGCAGATCTAAGCACTGGAGAATTGTTGGAATAGAGAAAGTTGGTTGGGATGGGGAAACCACAGGCAATTATACTAGGACCATTGATTTCAGCTGGATTATTAGTGACTTAGAAAAGTGCTGTGCTTATAACCCTTACAGTTTGATCTTGTACAGTAGATAATTTTTAGAAACAGTTAAGCCTACTAGATATGTTTCTTTTTTAAAAATATTTCTTTTGAGGAATAGTTTTAAATATGTGTGTGTGTGCATATATATATATATGTATGTATATATATATAACTTCATGGAAATTGGAGCTACATCTTGCAGAAATGAATCTGTGTCCAATGCTGCAGCCAATTTAAAAGAAAAGCCAGTACGAAGAAGGAAATGTGAAGGTACCTGAGGGAAAAGAGCTTGTTTGGACATCTTTGTTGTGAAGGTTTAGGAAATCACTGTAACACTATACACAATCTTTAGTGGTGTACTATCTAGCATGGTTTTTCTTTTTTTCAGTTCATAGACTCTTTGTAGAAATGAATACAGTGTGACTAATGTAAAAACATGGGAGCAGTGACTTTAAGTCCCTATTTCATGCATCCATAACATGTCCACTTAGCGATTAGTATAATTGTTCTTATCACTGTGGACATCTTGGTAGGTTTGTTTTTAAGAAGAGATCCTTAAAGACATCAGGTCCAAGAACAAGTACCTGGATATTTTTTATATGTATGTGTGTGTATATATGTATATGTGTGTGTGTGTATGTATATATATGTATATGCATATGCATATATAAATGTGCACACATATAAATATGCACATTTATTTTACATACATATTATATACTTAATTTTTTGACTTAGTACATTTTGAACATCTTTCAATTCCCATAAAAACATAAGAAAATCAGCAATTTTATGACTGCAGAATACCATTATATGATTATGTATAGTGCATTTTATTAATGATCTCTAAGTGGACATTTAGGTTGTTTCCAATGTTTCACTAAAGTAAATCATGCTGCCGCATGCATCCTTTGCTCTAGATTAAAGTGAATGGCACATTACAAGTTTTTTATATATATTGCTGTTGTTACCTTCAGAAAACTTGTCCAAATTATATTTCTAAGAATAGTAAATGGAAGTACTTGTATCCCTACATCTTAGCCAACTCTAAATAATTTTAAACTTTTTAATACTTGCCCATTTTATATGTGAAAAATTATATTTTAATATTTTTATATTGTATTTCTTTGATTGCTAATAAAGTTATTTTTACTGGCCACTTATTTGTCCCCCTTTTATGAATCTCTTGGTATATTCCTTGTCTATTTTTCTATTGCTTCATCTTCCAGTAGTTAAAGGTGAGGAAATTGAGGTCTAAAGAAATAAAGTGACTTTCCCAGGTCACCCAGCAATTTAATGACAGAATTGGTCATTATAGTGTGTTTGAGCTGGAGGGGAATCTTTAGAGATCATCAAGTCCCAACCCTCTCATGTTATAGAAGCAGAAACAGTCCTAAAGACATTAGGAGACTTGCTTAAGGACAGCTACACAGTTCATTAGTGACAGAACCAGAAATCATGTCTCATGAAGAGGGAAAGGCAAGTAACATTTTAAAGCCTGCTATGTTTCTTACATGTGTTTTCTCATTTAATTCTCACTACTGTTTTACTATTCCCATTAGAATAAATGAAGCAACTGAGGTTCAGAGAGCTTCAGTGATTTACACAGAGTCATACACCCAGTTATCTACAAAACTGGGACTAGAATCCAAGTCTCCTGATTCTTAATCTGGGGAGGAAGGAGGGTATCATTGCTTCTGAGAATAATAGCAGTAGATATGTTTCTTGGCTTCATTCAAATATTTATTTGATAAAATATTTTTTTTTCTCTTGGGAATTTGTAAGTAATACTCTGCCTCTGTTTAATAGCTCTTGTTTAATACTGACACCAATCTGACAGTTACGAACTTAAGGAACTTTTCATTATAAGCAAAAGCAGATCAGAGATCATGTCTTATACTTATGGGGGAATAGAATTGAAATCCATGAGATAGAAATGACCTAAGTTTTTTATGGTAGTGATGTCTGGGTTGAAACTCTCAGTATTTCCTTAGAACTATTTTTATTCTATAGAGAATAAAATCTTAATATATAAAATGAAAATGACATTTGGGTTCTCTGAAATGTAAAATGGACCTCAAATCATCAAAGGCTTAAATAGGAACCAAATCGAAACCATGTCAATTGCATCCTCCATATCTTAAAAATCCTCTTAATCTTCATTTCTCCACAGACCTCAGAATTTCAAAATTATATTAGAGTTAATTTGGTTGCAGTTTCATCCTATAGAGATCAACAAAGATTTGTGTTGACTCATATATATCTTTGATGACCCTCTTGTTTTGGTTCAGTTATGTAGAAATTAGGTGGTAAAGTCTTTGGCATTTCTACTTTCCAGACAGATCTTATAAGTGTATGGATTTATGTTTTTTAAACCTGCTAGTTTCATCAGAAGAATTGGGGAAAATGGAAGAATTCAACATGTTGATAGAATCTTCCTTTTTTACTTCACATAGGACTATAAGCATGTAGAATAGAGGGGCCAGCAATTAACTCACATTCTAGTCTTCAGTGGTAGTGATCTCTTAATCCTTATTATTTAAGAAATAGATGTTATTTCTTATCTTTGGTATTGTTTTGATTAGCTATATTGGAACAAGAACTGCACATTAATTAGCACTTATAGATTCTGATAAAGGCTGGGATTTTTGTTTTGGGTTGCCGTTTTGTT
Organism: Macroglossus sobrinus; assembly: GCA_004027375.1. Taxonomy (NCBI): domain Eukaryota; kingdom Metazoa; phylum Chordata; class Mammalia; order Chiroptera; family Pteropodidae; genus Macroglossus; species Macroglossus sobrinus. The sequence goes on along the minus strand of PVKZ01000730.1, from coordinate 267,460 downwards.
TTTTCTCTCCTCCTATAGCTTTTGTGATTGAATGAATCTAAAAAGCAAGAGTGGGGTAGTTGAGAGCAGTGACATTGCTAAAGCCATACCCCTTTAAAGCACATGCAGAGATGGTCCATAAGAGTGTGGACCATTAACTCAGACCACCATCAAAAAACAAGTAACACCAGAAGTAATTCTTATTCTAGTATCAGACATAACAGTCCTTTAAAATATCCTTTGGAGTGTTGAAAAGAGATCAAATGAAACCTTCAGAATGGTTATTTATTGGGGAAGAAGAAGCCTCCAATTTCATTCGTCCATTGTAGCTCCACTTTCTCATTTTAATGCTTCATCCACCGTGGCGGTGGTAAAGATGTCCTGCACCTACTGCGATGGCAGTGCAAAAGGAGACATCACCTTTCCTTTTATTGCTTGTTGCAGTTTGGCCTGTTTTCAGACAGAATTGCTCTGTGGGTGCTTCTAGTGGAGAGCAAAGGAAATAAAGTAGCAGCAAGAAATCAGCATTTACACGTGACCTGTGAATTGGCTAATTTTAGCCTGCAGTTAGTTAAGAAATGATTACAGTTTGAGGAGTCATGACCTCAACTTTTCATCAGTTCCATTGGATTGTACCTCAGTTTGGAAATGAAGGAGATATGCAGGAAGTTTTAATTGTACCTGTGTGATTTATCCCTAGTCAGCTCTTTAATTTCTTCTGGCTGTCTGAGGTTTCCGACATGCAGTAAATTTCCCCAACTTTTTCATTATCTGCAATTTCTTTATGACTCGTGAATCGGAGTGGAGAGAGAGTGTGGATTTACAGCAGAGATAAACATGTCCATAAAGTCTGTATCTGTGTCAGTAATTGTACTGCTGTCAGTGACTGTCCTGTTTTACAGGCCTCTCTTGGGAGAAGAACAGGCTTACCACCAGCAGCACTGAAGTGCTTGCTTTGATTTGCATTAACTTGCTGGGAGATTAGGTAGAATGGTGGAACAGGAATTGATACTGGACCTTGGCCTCTCTTGTTTGTTTGTTTAAGGTCAAATGACTTTGTTTTGGATAACTGTTGAAAATAAAACATGGACAATATTCATTTCCTAAGTGAAAATGCAACTTATATTGATATGGTAGATGTGAAAGATCTTTTGTAACTTCATTTTATACAATGCCTTTAAAATGACTTTCTTTTCTGTCACTGTTGATCATTAAATTTTTTTTTTCATCTTTCCATTTTCTTAGAATTGAAACAGGATTTCTCTTTCAGAACATTCTTTCCTCCTCAAGAGTGGGACCAGCTAGTTTTGGTCATGACTGTATCAAGTATTAATGGCTCTTTCCTGACTGCTAGCAGTTGTGTGCCATTAGAAAAGAAGTCTTTAAAACAGAGAGAAATTCTTAATATTCCTGTATTTAAAGATCCTTTAGGATTTCTCTAGTGTTTTGTTTTCTTATAGCAATTACAAAAGGAACTGAAGTTAAGAGATCCCCTGTTAACATAGGTGGAGAAGCTAACAAACATACTTTTCTTCTAGTACGTTTGATATGTGAACAGATCTGTCAAGAACCAAAACTGTCCTTGCTTACCCTGAACCTTCTGCTAGGTAGTTTAAAAGAGTAGTAGGTGGCAGTACAGTCTAACAAAGAGAGGATAAGATGCATGATAAATCTCAATCTTTAGTCAGCATACAAGTCCATATAATATGGAGAGTTATCTAGTTGATTTCTCCGTACTTTTAACTTCTCTTCTTCTGCTTGCATTCTTTTTGCCATCTTTCTACCAGTAGATGGGAGAGAGAAGATTAAAGAAGATGATATGATACAAAATTGTTTGGCTCCTTTCCAGAAGCTGTGATGAACAGTAGGGTTAGAGAAAATTATGGCTAAAGTGAAATTTAAAATGGCCTATGGTTTTAATTCTTAATCTCTCATATTGACATAATAGGATTTTTTCTTAACACGGGATACACTACTTTGTTTGAGAGAAATAAGGTACACAGGCCTCTTCATTTGTCAGTCAGTTCTTGCCCGCCTAATGTTTCAGACATCAAGCACCTTACCCCAAATACCTCAGAACTTATCTCCTAAGAATAAGGAAAGTTTATTTTATAATCATAATGCTACTATTACATCTAGAAAAAATAACAATAATTGCAAGATATCTAATATCCTTCTACATTCAAAATGTTTCTAAAAATCTCGTGTAGATTTTTTTTAAACTAAGATTCTATCAAGGTTCAGGCAAGCATTGCAAATATCAAGGCATTAATAGTACTAAATTAGAAAGACACCTTTTCAACTCATTTTCTTCTTTCCCATCATGCCAAGCAGTGTTCTTAATGGTAAGTAGCTTGTAAAGTTACACTGTTACCTCATTCTAGTTTGGGAAAACTTTCATACGGCTTACCAGGTCCAATTTAACAAACATACACAGTAATCTTTAAAAATCAACCAAATAAAATCTCAAGTCATCCTCTTAACTTGGTGCTTTAATTCCCTATTTTGTTTTATGAATTAAAAAAAAAATTTTTTTAATGAATACCATCTTTTATCTATTTTAGGCAATCTGATTGTGAGCACAGTAAGTTTGGACTAAGTTAAGGAGTTTTACCTCTGTGTCCACTCAACTAGTCAAAAATGAGTGAGATATCTAACAAGGTCTGACTGTTCAGGTTGAAAGGCTTGCTATTACTAAGACTATCTGTCTCCTCCCAGAAAATAGTTTTATTGGTAGGGAAAATATAATATTCTAGCTTTGCAGGGGAAGCATTTTTTTCTCCTGGTTGGAGAGAAATAGTTTGTGGTTGTTTACTTCTGTTTTTGCTGCTGTCAACTGTCAAGTTTAGTAAAAACAAGGGTTTAATTAGCCAGCATTCTCAGTGTTGGAGAATAGTGGCATTAACAAAGAAAAGAGCAACACAGTAAAAACTATTTAAATATAAATTTGTGTACCTGCTATTCTCTGAAATAGCTGCACAGCAGGAATCGATAACTTCATATTAAAGAATTAACATAGGTGTGTAGGAGAATGATTTGGTAACATCTCTACAGATTGAAAGAAGACAGGCAGTTTCTTTTTCTCACTCTCCTTAATCAGACTGAGAATGGAATCCAAGAGTAGCCAGGCTGGAAACTAAAGGGAGGGCTGGAGGATTGATCTCTTCACTACTTGTAGAAGGGAAAATTCTTGGGTGAAGATCCTCATGTGGCATTTGACTTTTTAAGATCCCAGATTTATTTGGAGCTGTAGGTTAAAAATAATTTTATTTCAAGTTATCAAGTAAATGAAAATTAATATCAAAAATAAGTCAGGAAAAAAGCCTTTCCACTAATTAAAGAAGAGTTAAGTCTTCTTTTCTTTCTATAGTTAATTATGAAAACATTTTAAATGCCCAGTGAGCATGTCGCTCCCCAACCCCTGCGCTGGCACAAAGTGCTCTTTCTCTCTCGCTCTCTCTCTACACACACACACACACACACACACATTTTTTTTCCTACTTGAATTATTTGGAAGTGAATTTCAGACAGCAGGCACTTTACCCCTGAATGCTTCAGAAGTCATCTCCTAAGTATAGTATAGGGAAAGTTTCCTACATAATAATAATGCTATTATTACATCTAAGAAAAATTAACAATCATTGCAAAATATGTAATATTCATCTACATTCAAAATTTCTCAATTGATTCTAAATATCTTATGTAGGCCTTTTTAAAAACCAGGATCCTATCAGTCTTCAGGCTGGCATTGTAAATGTCAAGACGTTAATAAGAGAACATTTAGTACTAAATTCTGTACATCAGTTCTTTTAATAAATATTTATCAGGTCTTTCTTATGGTAAATATGTATTTACTCAAATGACTATTATTTTCCTCTAGAATATTGAGTTTCAAATTCTCTCTCTGCAACAAACCTACTTTATCAAGTTTCTATAATATATTTCTGGTATTCTCTCCTTCTAACCAAATTAGCTGGAGAATTGATCTTTTCTCCAATAACTACTTCACTCTGCAGTTGGAGTAATATTTTTGAAATGCAGATTGGCATATGACCTCATTCCTTACTTAAAAACCATCAGTGGCTTCTCATTGCTTTTAGGATAAAATCAAAAACCTTTAACTTGGACTTCTGGCTCTGCATGATCTGGCCTTTCTCACACCATGCATTCCTCTCCAGTGTGGGTCCTACAGATTCCCAAATAAGAAAAAGTGAGGTAAAGAATTGGGGAACACCTCTTGAAAGGGCTGAAACTCGAAGTAGGACCTGATGGCTAATATTGGAATATGGGAGGAAGACACTTCAGACTAGGAAGCAATTTTTGTGCAGATTGGGTACAGTGTGGTTAGAAAAGAGAGGCGCTAGATTATGCAAAGCCTGAAGGACGAGACTGAGGAATTGTTTTCAAAAGTCTGATAGCAGTCCCCAGAGAGAATTGAAGGGTGAAGTGATGGGTTAGAGAGACTACCTAGGGAGCTGTTGCAGTCTAAGAATGTAGTGACTGCCTATACTGGATAGGACAGTGTGAATGCAAAGGAAGGGACAGTTGAGAGATATTTTGGGAGAAAAATATAAATTGTAACAGACTAGAGACATACAAGAGTCAAAATGATTTCAAGATTTCAAGATTTTAAGCCCCTGTATCTAGGAGAATACAGTTAGTTTGGTGTAGAAGTGGATTATGCATAATAAAACCTCAGTTCTGTTTGCTAAAGTATTGGTAAGGCATCTTTGAAATGAATAACTTAAACTATTATTAGGGTTTTAGGCTAAAAGATTGTTGATATCAGATCTATTAGTTAGAATGAGTTCAACTGCATATAAGAAATCCAAAATAATTGTGGCTTACACAAGATAGAATTTATTTTCTCCCCCCGCAAAAAGGAAGGCTGGAGGTAGACAGGCCCTGGCTATAGGGCAGCTCCACACTGTCATCAAGGACTAAGCCCTTCTTCTTTCCATTCTACTTTCTTAGTGCATGGCTTCCATCCTAAAGGATTCCTCATTGTCCAAGATGACTGCTAGAGCTCTAGCCATCAAGCCTGAGGGCCAGAAGAAGATGGGAAGGGAGAAAGGCAAACAGGGAGTCCCACAAAGCTGACTGCTTTTCCCTTACGCAGCTTTTAGGAATTTGCATAGTAGTCATCTGGACCAACCTAGCTGCAAAAGAATAATCTTTTATTCTGGGCTGTAATTTTGCTTGCTAAAAATTGGAGTTCTGTTGATAAGGAGGAAAGGTAAAATGGATATAGGGATAAGTAAACAACATTCTCTGCCACAAGGAACAAGAGCTCTGTGCAAGAAAATTGATTGGTCAGTAGAAGTAGAAGAATGTGAGGTGATGGTTATGTAGAGAAAGCACAGATTAGTGGTTCATGAATGAATATTAATCTGTGAATTGGACTTCATATAATTTGATTATCTGGTGTGAACTCTACTGTTTAGCACAATAAAATTTGCTATTTAAAAATAGTTTAAAAACTATAATGTTCTTTATTATAATATTAATATAACTATTATATAATTAATAAGCTATTTTCATAATGGCTTTATTGCTAGTTTTTAGAAATCTAACTCCTAAAGATACTTTTTTGAAAAATACATGGAAATAGGTAAATTCATATAGAAGCATTTTTTGAAAACTTACCTCAAAATAATAAATAAATAATTTAAATAAATAAATCTATCAGGTTTATAGTGCTTAAAATGGTAAAAATCATCATTTTACTCCTAATATGTAAAGATGAACCCCTACAAAGTGGCACTTTATCTACTGCAGAATATGCATGGTATTGCCCTACTGATATGGTGACTGAATTCTCATCCTCTCAATAGGATCAATATTAAGCCAGCATTCTTTACCTCCTCGATCCATATTAAACCTGTCTTGGAAAGAGTCCGTTTATTGGATAATATAGCTACACGGGAGCTCTATGACAGTATCTTTTGCTGCCTCATTAACTCTGGAGCATTAGAACAAGATAAAAATGCCCTTAAAGCCTCTTATCTGATGTCTGGTGTAACCTGCTGAAAGCAGGAGTGCCATTAGTTTATGTTAGAAATCAAATGGCCCTCTCCAGCACAGGAAGTACTGATTAATCCTGAAGTGTCCCTGGAGGACTCTACAGCTGTCAGAGGGGTGGTGACTGTCCCTCACCAAAAGGGAAATCTGGGCCAGAGGTCTCAGTGGGGCGTTGCTTTAAGAACCTGCACGTGGCTGCCCCAGCTGTTCTGCTTTGCCTAATGAATTGTTTTACAAGAAGAGGCTGGGTATTGTCATCACAAGCCGCCTGCCTTAGGTACTGGAGCAGGCCAAATAATAGGTAATGTTAGTGATGGTAATTGAAATGTGATGGCTCTCCTGGGATATTTACAGCCCTGGAGCTGGCGGCACTTGTGGATTGTCTTGTCTTCCCAAGGCCTTGTTTGAAGTGTGCCTTTTTATTTTTCTCAGTTTCTGTCATGTGACTATTTCTCTCTCCTCCCCACTATAGATATTCATTGAGAGAAGCAGTTTTAGGAACATTACAGTAGCTTTAATCAGAAAAGGAATGGCTTTGACTTTTTCTTTTAAATTATCAACACTGCAACAGTAAGAAGAGCCACTGCCCCATCTTCTTAGTCTCTTAGGATAGCATTGCAGAGATCTCTCTAGGTTTTTCAAGAAACATTGTAAATGTAATACAAGTAATACAAGCTCTTGATTTAAAAATTTTTAAAATAATATGGAAGGCTATAACATGAAAAGTAAAAACCTCACCTGCTGAACTTATTAGAGGTAACTGCCACCAACACTTACTCCATAAACACTTCCAGACATTTTCTATGCATAATCAAGTTTATCTGTTACCACATACAGATGAAATCATAGTATATGTACTTTTTGTGACTTGTTTTTCCACCCCACAGTATATCTTGGGGTCTTTCCACAGCAGTACATATCGATTTGCCTCATTTCCCAGTTGCTACACAGAATTCCCCTGGATGTACCAATTCTAGACTTATAGTGGTTGGTTTGACTTAGACCGTATGAGTGAATCCTTATTATACCAGCTGGTTCCACTCACTGATCTGTGTTCCATGGTTCAACCTATGATTTGATGTGAAGTGATTTTCTTTTCTTTAAGAATGTTGCTTTTCATCTCAGGACTGTTTTAAAATAGAAAATAACCGAAGGTGAAACTTTGGAGGGGATGGTGTGAGTTTTGTCATAGACCACCAGCTGTACATATGTGTAGTGGCATGCACCCTGCTGTGTGTTTTAAATTTTTTTGCTTAGTTAAATGTGGAGTGTTCTGTCCCAGATAGGTGTGAGGAAAAACAAATAGCCTTTAACGGATGTTAAGGGCATTGACTGGAGGCTTCCTCCAAAGTTGAATGAGTGTTTTCTCCCCTCATTTTCTTCTTCAGAGGCTCCAGGAATCAAGTTATGAAAGCATTAATGGTCGTGGGAAATTATTTGTCAGCACGTGGAAATGAGGACTTAGGTTTCTTGTGTAACAGCTTGGCTAACAAAGCAAGTTTGTGTCTCATGAACTTTAGGGGCCTTGCTGCGAGTGGCAGTGTGATGAATGAAGCAAAGCAATTTTCCAGGAGCATTTCAGGTCAGTGATGAGAGAAATCAGTTGTCTTCTCAGGCAAACAGAAACCTAATTTTAGTTGCATCTGTCTTCAATAGAATCTTTATAAATTGAGTTGTAGAAATTTTCACTGTTATCAAAAATAGGAACATTGTGTGTCTTTTTAAATTCAAGGCTCTTTAGACACATTTTCTCAACCCTTCAATGTTCTGGTTTGCCTAAATATTATTGAAGAGAGGTCATACTAATAAATTGTGAAATGCCAACTAGTTTTGTTTCAAGTTTCTTATATGACGTTTTTTCTCTCCTTGTTGATAGTCATTTGAATTGCTGCACAGTGCTTAATAATTGGAGGTTATTATTAATAACAATTATTGTTTATACCTTATTTGCTTTTTATCTTAGCCTTCAGTAGATTCGTGTATAGAGATTTCAGGGACTCTTGTGGGCTATCAGAGGTCCTCCAGACCTGTGCTGTTCAAAACAGTAGTCACTAGATGCATGTGGCTATTTAAAGTTAAATTAAAATTTTAATTTCTTAATTGTACTAGCAAATGCTCAGTAGCCACATGTGGCTAGTTGCTACTCTATTGGACAGCACAGACATAGAACAACACTAAGTTAGGGGTTTCCCGAAGCCATTAGAAAATTGTGTATTCATCCACATATGGACCTGTAATTAAGTTGTAAGGGAGGCACAGTAACCTTACATCATAATTTGGCCACCTGGTGATGTAGCAGCCTCTCTGGGTTTACCCTGTTAAGCCTATAAGTGGCAACAAAAAGATAAGAAAGTAGCCACCATCAAACCTAAGGTGAATTTGACCTGCATCTTGACAATGATGTGGATTATTTCTACTTTCTATGCTTAATGGATTTACTAATGAGTCTCAAACACCCTTAATTTTAAAAATGTATTAATTTCTTTTAGTCTAAATGTTAACTTATGACATGCAGTGATGATTTCTGAATTTTCATTAGGCACAGCTCATTGTTGAAGCACTGAAGCAGTTGGTTCCTATTGCAACTAATTCCTATTTAAATAAACAGATGAGAACTTTAAAAAAAGATTAGCCAGAGCAGTTTTTAAAATTCACAGCAGCACTGATATATATCAGTTCTGGCTTGGCAGACTTTGACCCAAGGCTGTACGGTATTTTATTACCCCCAGGCACATAAGGACACATACTTATAGCACCACTTTTGTAGCAGATATTTTTATAACTCTACAAAATGATTAGACTGATATAGAGCAATTCTCTAAATTCATAGGTATTAAAGTATTCTGGCAGCTGTCTCCTTTTTGCCTTTAAGTTGTGCTATCATGATGAGATAAGGCTACATACTAGGCCCGATCAGTTCATGAATGAAGTGAGGCATGGGATGCTCGTATTATTGACAAGGGTCTTTGTCGATATAATTAGGAAAAATCTTGGAGGAGGGGGTACTCATTATAGTAATTCTAATTCAATTCGGTAATCTTGTTTTTCAGAAACCTCTTTACTATGAAACACATGCTATATAATCAGATAGGAAGGAAGTTTTGGTATAAATATGCCTCCGAGTTCTAGCTGAAACAGCTTAGTTTATGCTCAAAAACATATAATATCTTTATCTGGAAATCCGAGGTATCAATTAGAATTTAGAGAGTGTATAGGAGAATCTGGGTAGAAGAAACCTACTGGTAGATTGCTATTAGGGTACCACATGGGATACATACTCATTTGTTCTCAAAATAGACCTCTAGCAACCTCTGGACTCTAGGTCATAGTCCTCAAGGAAGAACCGAGAGTCTGAAAGGTTCTCATGTTATGTTCTCAGCAACTCTCTGACCTCTTTTCTCCTAAGTACTTCCTCTGTCTTTCCAAGTGTCTCAAAGTCTTTTAACTGGAAACAATTTACAGTTGAAAGATTGGGCTTTTGCTGAGAAATATGAAACTTTAAATGGCAAGTGATTATTGGTAAAAACCATTTTGGAAAACAAGCAGTATCTACTAAGGCTGATCATACATATACTCTGTGACCCAATAATTTTAGTGCTAGATATATGCCCTAGAATCAAATGCAGAATTTGTATACCAAAAGATGCATGCAAAAATATCCAGAGCAGCACTATTTATAATAAACCTAAACTATAAACAATCCAAAAGTTTAATGATGATAGAATGAATAAATTATGATATATTCATACAATATAATAATATATAACCATGAAAATGAACAACTATTGCTATGTGCAACAACATATGAATGAGTCTCAGAAACATAACCTGACCTAAATAAGGCAAGATGCGAAAGTATATAATATACAGTACCATTTATATAAAGTTCAGAACAAGCAGAGCTAATCTATAGTGATATAAATGAAAGTAGTGGTTGCATTGGGGGTATGGTGGTGGCTGGGTGGGAGCATGAAGAAGGAGGCTTCTGAAGTGCTGATAATGGTTATATAGATATATGTTAGTTGTTACACAGATGTGTTCGTTTTGTGAAATTCCTCACATGTATACTTATGATCTATTCATTTTTCTGCATGTATGTTATAGTTTAGAAACTTAACTAGATAAAATATTTTTAAAGGCAAATAGTGACTGAGATAGAAATTGAGACTAATTCACTCTGAAGTCAAATAGTCAATCTGTCCTTTCTGGTTTGATATGGGAAGCACATGAAAGAAGGTTATCAAGCATTAGTAGTTTTCCGGCCAGTCTGGAAAGAGAGGATATTGCAGAGGAAGAAAAAGAACCCCTCAGATTTCAAAATATTGCTTAGAGCAAACTTATTAAAAATGAATAAAAATAATAGGAATTGTTTTCTGTGGTATTTTTATCATGAGTAGCTGTGAATGTGTATAATTTTTTGTGCCTTAAAAGTTTGTTTTTAATGTAAATACCCTTCGTATTAAAAATTTTGTGCCCAGAGTCATTAAATGAGGTATCACTGTAATATAAAGAAAGAATGGTAGTGACTGTGATTCAGTAGATGGCAGTATTCCCTTTGAAGTTTTTTGTTAAAATGTGGGTACACGGGGGTAACTCTTTTCAGTAGGAGTGATAAAGGTTCAAATACTGAAACAAGTGGACAAGAAAGAACATTTTCATATTTTTGCCCATTTGTTGTTTCATGTATTGCTATTTTGAAAACAACAACAACAAAAGGTAGAGTCACAAGTTAAAGGACATATTTTTCCACATAAAACCCTAGAATGATAGCCTTCAAGAGGAAGTGGGTTTAATGTGGTATTGCTTTAAGTGGATGTTAATGTACAGAATATTCAGAAATGTTTTGGCCATGTCTTTTTTTTTTTTCTATTTTGAATGTATATCAAGATTGAGATAATGACTAATTGCTTTGGACAAAGATGTTATCAAAATATATTGATGAGGTTAGGATGTGCTTGAGCAAAAATTAAAAGAAAAATTAAAATGATTGACCACTCTGTTTTTATTGGTTATTTTAATACAAATGAAATAATATTTGAATAGTTTCTCTTTCTTCAAATTGACATTTTCTTAAAATGGTAGTGCTTGATGAAAACACTGGGGTTTAAGAAATCTTCTGGCATATAATGGTTTTAGTTGTAAGGAATTTGACATGGATTAGAACAATATTTCAGAGAAGTCAAGAATTATCAACAAAAGGACTTTAAAAATGCCTTTTATGCAGAATGGGAGGCCAATGATCAAACTAGTAGTTGACGTCAAAAGAACTACATTCAAATCCTGACTTTGCTCATTATTAACTATTGATTGTAAGCAAATCAACTTAACCTGCCCAAGTTTTCTTTTTCTCATATGTTAAATATAGGTGACAAATAACTGCTTTGCTTTCTCCTTCCTGTAGGTTGTTAAGTGTATCAAGTGGGTGCATTGTCTTTAAGAGTAGCGTGTTGATGTTAATGAACTCGACAGATGGACTCTAGTTGTTTTTATACTGTTCAATTTACTTTTTGTTTTCTACCTGTAGGCATTGTGTGCCTGAGAAACATTGATAAGCATATCTTCAATAGCCATTATTAATGAGTATACCTGCTAATAGGTACTGTGCTAAGTGCTTTAAGTGCATAGTTCCCAAAGCCTCACAACTGTGCTGAATTGGACCACGGACCCCATTTTAGTCTTCACAAAGGTCTGGGCTAGCCCAAGAGCTGTGAATCTAATGCAGGCAGTCTGACTCCACAGCAGTTGCTTACAGGATATTTTGCCTGCCATGATATACTTTCTTTTTTACTTTTCCCAGCTGGTTTTATAGAAGCCAGGACCAATAAACTGTTTTTATGTATTGGACAGTTCATTTAAAGACATTAGGCCTTATAAGAAAATTTCACAATGTTTTTTTTTTTGGAATTATTAACAGAATCCTAATGCATGCAGTTATTAATTTGGGAGTAGAAATAGTCGGTGCTCTTATGTTTGAACTCTTGAGCCTGTGTTTCATCTTCAGCTTAAGTACATACAAATCGTTTATTGATTATTCATACTCAAAGAGGGGAACAGTAACATTAACCTGATCTAAAGAGTGATAACATTTGGTTTGAGGATATATCGATTTTCTTTGCAGACATCTCTCCCAATTATATTTTATTTTAATATTACAACTGGTTTGTCTTTTTCATTTTTGTGTGTGTGTGTGTGTGTGTGTGCATGCGTGTGTGTCCACACATGTGCTCACATGATCTTCAAGGGGTTTCCCATTTATTGTAATTATAATGGTCATTGACATTTTGCACAGAGATGGCATTTTCTGGAAAATACATTTAAAACTGATAACTTCATATACTAAGAACTAAATACATTTTTGCTGTTTCTATAGGTAGAAACAAATAAATACATATGAAATTTTTTAATATGTTCTCTTTCAATATTCTAAAGTTAGTTTTCAGTGAAATTTTTTTTTTGAAAATGTATCTTCAAGCTTCCCTTGTAAAAGTATAAAAATTACTTATTCATGTTTTGGCCACATTCTAATTGTCACTTTGTTTTTTAAATAAATTTTAAATTTTAGAATAGTTTTAGATACTTAAAGGAAAATTGTGAAGGAGAGTTTCCGCATAACCCACACACAGTTTTCCCTGTTATCATTATTATTGTACATTTGTTATAATGAATGAACTTCACTTTTCTTTTCTTTTTTCTTTTTTTTTTTTTTTTTTTTTTTTTTTTTTTTTTTTTTTTTTTTTTTTTTTTTTTTTTTTTTTTTTTTTTTTTTTTTTTTTTT